>PVIA01002870.1:0-190676 GCA_004024845.1 Tonatia bakeri | reverse complement strand
TAAAATGACAGCAAACTCACAATCATTAACAATCATACCTAAAACAAAAACAAAAGCAAATTAAGCAAATAACTAGAACAAAAACAGAATCACAGAAATGGATATCACATGGAGGGTTATCACCAGGGTAGTGGGAGGGGGAGAGAAGGGGAAATGGTACAGAGAATAAGTAGCATAAATGGTAGGTAGAAGATAGACAGGGGGAGGTTAAGAATAATATAGGAAATGTAGAAGCCAAAGAACTTGCATGTATGATCCATGAACATGAACTAAAGGGGGGGAATGTGGGTGGGAGAGGGGTGTGCAGGTTGGAGGGTTATAAAAAGGGGGAATGGGAGAACTGTAATAGCATAATCAATAAAATATATTTAAATAAATAAATAAATAAATGAATAAAATGTGTGGACACCCACAGATACCCAGTTCTTAAGAATGCATTCACTGCAGTCCACATAACGCACACATGTACAAACACCAGAATGTTTGTTCTAACATGGTTTATTATTACAGAAACAAAATAAAACAAAACAAAAACCTTGAGGGAAAAGTGTCACTTAAAGAACCGGAAAATTATGGAATAAATTGTAACATTAGTTTCACAAAACTTAAGCACCCATAAAATGCATTAAAATACCACTTAAGGTAACTGTCATTAGGGTAAAGTTAATAAAGTTAGTTGCAGAGAAATATATGTAGTATTAGCTCGTTTTTATAAATGAAGAATAGCAATTACCAAATGTGAGTATATGTATAGGTATTTGTATATGATTACAGGGCATAAAGAAAGGCTGTGAAATACTAGTCACCTGGGAAATGAGGAAGAGATGGGCTAGATATGCCAAAAAAGGCCCTAAAAAGTTGGCCTCCAGAGAATCCAATATGTAATGTGACTCCATGAATAGCTGTGACATTGTGTGTATGTTCATACTCAAAATATACGATGGAGGATAACCAGAAAAATACCAGTGCAGTGTGTTTCAAGATACTGAGATTTCAGGATATTTTTATTTTTATATTGTTTATCTTTATCACCCTGATTTATTATACAGTCAGAATTTAAAAGGATATATTTTCTGAATGAAATTAAACAAAAAACACATTTCAATATATCTGAAATCAATTTAGTTTTGTAGGATTAGCTTACTTTCTTTTGTCTTTCTCTAGGGAAAATAATTAACAAGAGTAGTAAGAAAAGTAACCAGTGGATACTTTCAGTACATTGTGCTACACAGTACACATACTTCATTTTGTCACACTAGGCATATGATTTAATATCTTACAGTCTAATTTAGTATCTTACTATCTCTGTTTTCTTATTGATAACTGAATATAATTATAACATGGTCCAGATGTCATAATATAGCATATTCCAACTATGAATTATTATGCCATATGCTTTGAAAAGACCTATTAAAATGAGTTTGTTTTCCCAGAATAATTTCATGTTAAAAGTCAAAATCTTCAGTTTATATTCCCACAAGCAGTGAATGAAGGTTCCTTTTTCTCCATAACTTTTCCAACACTTGTTTCTTGTCTTGTTGATGATAGCCTGGGGGTAAGGCTAGTAAAAGTTCAAAAGGGTCAAATATATGGTGACTGAAGACGATTTCACTTTGGCTGGTGGGCACACAATGCAATATATAGACATGTCATAGAACTGTACACTTGAAACTTATATGAAGGGGTGTCCCCTCATGTATTTTAACTATTGTAACTCCAATAACTTTAATTAAAAATGAAAAAGTCAAAATCTCTAACACATTAGTTTAGTATTTTCTTTGATTTTTTAAATCAAATAACTTAGCATCTTGACTTGAAGTTTTTAGCATGGTTAAATTATTCTATCTACTTACAAACTAATGAGCCATATAAAAATTTTGTTGCATAAATAAAAAAATACATTCTTTGTTGAGAATGTAAAAATACATTCTCGACATTTTGATTAGAGAAATAAGTGTCTTGTCAGATTGTTTTTAATGCTGTTCAAAAGGACACACTTTACCACTGGAGTTGAAACACCACAATAGACAAAGAGATCTGCATTTGCTCTTTACACAGTGAGTGGTGAATAAGGTTTCTGGACAATCAGGTTGATTTTATTAAGGGAATCAGTGGTTTAGAGGTTGAATCAGATATAAGTAGAGGTCCACACACAGTTAATACGTGGCATCAGTTCCTTAAGGACCTAGGGGGTATGCACGTGCCGGAAAGGGCTTCTAAAAGAGATAGGATTTATTATCATTAACATGTTAGAAGTCTGTACTCTGTAATTATATGATCACGATTTTTAAAGATCAACCTTAACTTCTGATCAATTTTACGATAGTCTGATGATGTATTCTAAGGTTCCCAGAGCTGTTTCCTTGGCCTTTATGATTCTGCTAAACATGCCTCACCAGCTCCTGTGGGGCCCCCTCTTGGTGGTCCTCTGTGCTCTGCATATCCCTCTCTAATCATGCTTGGTAATCTTGTACTGCAGATGTTTAGAAAATGGTGTCATCTGTATTTGTATTCACTGACAGATTTTATAGGGCAGAGGATTGTTTTTATTTTTGAGACTTTTAGTTAGTGTGGTGTTTCTGTCATATAAAAAGCAATAAATATTAGCCATGTTTATGAATTAATTAATCACATATATATTAATGAGTGATCTATATACAAAATAAAGAATGAGCAAACTGACAAACATTTGCCAAACTATGATTAGAACATAATTTCCAAAACATTATATGGTCAAATAGAAAATGGTCAAAGAGTGAAGGAAAGTAAGTATGTCACTATCTCTGTGCTAATTCCTAAGGGAATATGAGAATAGAGGTAGGACACCCTGTTGAAATAGGTGTCTTTACCCTGAAAATAGGAGGGAACACTTGAAAACTTAACTACTGATGCTTTATCAGTAAGCATAACTTCACGAATACAAACATCCCTCTCCACAAAGCACTCACATGAGGTCATCGTCATTTTCATGCAAGTCAGAACAGCATAGAAGAGTGGGCAGTGTGTGCTCAACCAGATGGGGTGCAGGGCTGAGAGGAGGAAAGAGTAATCCCACTAGGTATAAAAATATTATATTTTCTATATTTTTGAATAAAATAAAAACATGTATAGTCATTCTTAGTTTAAAAGTATTGCTTTGACAACCACCTACTTAAACACCATTTATTGCTTATATTTAACATAATTGAAACTATATTGACAATTTCAATTCATGGAGAGAAAAAAAATAGAAGACTTGAAAATGCATTGCCTTTACTGTGAAAGCTTTTTTATATTTTGGTAAAACTTTATTTTTGCATTTTAATTATAGCCCTAAGGTTTTCAAAATCCAGGGTAGAGATAGTAAAAGGAGGTATTTTTTGACATTGTGGATTATAATTAAGATTCAAATAATGCTATTGTTATAGGTAAAGGCTACCTGTGTCAAACCCGTGGTTGCCCCCTTGTTTTGATGTTGTGGGGACAGAGTCAATCTGGTAGACACAGAGGAGATAAGATAGCAGGTCGCCAGCACACGTGTGAATGCTGAACTGCCACTGTGATGATTCTACCCTGTCTTGCACAGAAATTGTTTTGCATTCTGTCCCTGTAAGTTAATAACTTGGGTTTAAACTTAAGCTATTTGATGTAGAAAATTAGAATTCTTAGCATTAACATATTTTTAATAGCAAATGCATGTTGAAAGTTCTAAAAGTAACTTTCAAGCTCAAAAGGAAAGAACAGTGACTTCAGTGGAGAGAATACAAGGCCCCTACCCTTCCCTTCATACTCAGACCAAGGCTCGAGCACTGGGAAGACCAGGCCACAGGGCTTTCACCATGCAGCTCGTTAGTGTCAAGTAGCTTTGAAGGCAGTGGTAACGTGACCCCTCCAGCATGGCAAGGTCAAGCTCTCTACTGTGGCAGTGCCCACCATGTCTCTCTGGCATCTAAGATGACCCCGTGCCATCTTGTCAGGCCTGTTAGGGAAATCATGGTGCAGCCTTGGGGCTGAGCTGGGTTTGTTCACCGAGAAAACTTCTGACTGCCTGATGGACAGCTCTTTTCTTCCTAACCTGGGAACAGATAAAATGCATTCATATCTCTGGTTATTGGTTCACAGTTAGATTCCTAAGGTCTTCTACCAAGTAGATACTTTTATAAATTCAGTCACTGTGGGAGCTCTTAAGAATTGTTTTGTTATTGACCATAACCCTGCACCCTTTTCTCATCTTTTTTCCTAGCATAAAGCTTTATTTCCATTTGGTCCATTGCTTGGGACACAGTTCAAGAGAGGTGAAAAAGCAGCCTAGTGGTTTGAGGGAGAGGCTCCAGCTGAAGTCCTGACATCAGATGAATGGATGTACATGGGCTCACTGGGCTCTGGAGGCTCCCAGTTATGCTTGAGGGTGAGCTTTTGAAACTTCTTCTCCCACCCCACTTGGGGCTGGCCAGCCTGCAAGGTTGGTCAGGTGGGCTGTCGTCTTCTTGATGAGCTCTGCCTCCTCATCTAGAAAATGTTCTGCAGGAATTCACAGAGCCCTGCTTCCTTATCACATTCATAATTTATGAGCAGTATAAAAAAAAAGTTAGAGTTACATCAACCTGGAAAAGTTCTGCTGTGTACATATCATGGAAGTTTTCTTTAATGATTATGTATGCCTGAGAAAGCACACCCCATGTTCCTAAGCATGGGTTCTAGAGTCATACAGAAATCAGACTCTGCTGCTTTCCAGCATGTTGCTTTGGGCAACTAAAGCTTCCTAAGCTTCTAGATATTCATAGAATGATAGAATCATTCGGTAGAATGATCATGATACCATTTCTATTGGACCTGTTTTGCACACCGCAAATCTTCTCTGCCCCACCTCTTATTCAAACCAGTGCTTTTGTACAGACTGTCTGTCCAGTTTCATTTGGGTACAACTTAACAGTGTCTTGACTCATGTTAGCCTGTGCACCTGCTGATTTCCACCCTGGGGCTTCTGTGATGGGCAGCTTGGGACATTCAGAGCAACCATCTGGCTGTTTCTGTACGCTCATCTCATCTGTGCAGGGGAATTA
The DNA here is from genome assembly GCA_004024845.1 of Tonatia bakeri. Classification (NCBI taxonomy): domain Eukaryota; kingdom Metazoa; phylum Chordata; class Mammalia; order Chiroptera; family Phyllostomidae; genus Tonatia; species Tonatia bakeri. The sequence continues at coordinate 185,634 of PVIA01002870.1, read as the reverse complement.
AGGCCCCCATGGAGCCAACCTGGACAAGCGGTGAGAGGGATTCAATTAATAAATTGTTCCTCCATTCTTTCTTTGTTCAAAAATTAGCAAAACATTTCATAAGCTATTCTAAATGACCTAATGTAATTGCACAACTATTCAACCATAGTTGCATTTTTTATTGTCTTTCAAGCCAATAGATGTTTTCATTGCATAAAATGTGACCAATTATAAGTTCAAAGACTTCAAGTAATGGCTTAAATATCAGGTAAGCAATGACTACAAAAGATACATGATCATGTTATGGGAAAAACACTAAATGTGGACTTGTTAGGACTAGATATTTCTTAATGAGGAGTGATATATTTGTTTCCTATTTTAAAAATAAGATGGACTAAATTATCAATTGTCAGTTCCACTGAATTTTGTCCCCAGATTACCCTTTCCTTTTTTTCCATTGATTTCTTACAAGTCAGTTGCAAAATGTTATTAAAAATAAGAAATATTATTTATAAAATTCCTTTTTTGAAAAAATGTATATATGTTTCTGTATATATACACATATGCATACAAATTTATATAATACAATTATTGAAAATATATTTTAGAATTAGAATGCAAGTAGAAATTAGATTATTCAAATTAAAATAAGAATATATTTATTTTGGATATAATTGAAGATAAAAAGAAAAATAATGTCATAATGATTTGCATAAGCATCAGTTTCACAATTGTCTATTTGGATTTAACCTTCTTGTGAGTCACCGAGGTTAGATCTAATTCAAGTCCATGGTTTGTATCTGTCTTCCTTTTATTTTTTTTTCTCTTTGCAGCATTTTTTAAAATTGTTGTTCAAGTACAGTTTTCTGCCTTTTACCCTCATTCCAGCCCACCCCCACACAGGGCTTCCTTTTATTAGTTTACTTACAACCTTAATATTTGGTCTCAAGGTCTTTTTTATGGTGAGGGAGACGACTGAAGCATGTGTGTGCCACAGGGCAAGAATTACTTGTTTCCCTTAGGAGACAATGCCCACGTATCTAGACTCCAGTAGCATCCTTTTCCAAATGTCAGCTTGCCTGTGACAATTTAACCATGTGCTTTGTTTTTCATTTACCCTTGAATGTGTTTGAATGGTTTAGAAATGCAATCTTATCTGTCATAAATATAAGCATTAACATTGGTGTGTTTGTGATCACCAGGGTCAGTTAAAAGTGAAAAAGCATTTTACAATAACAAAAGTTCATTTCAATCAGTCTTTTGCCTTTGCAAAAATATATATCATTTATCTGCTTTGTTATGATATTTGTTATATCTCCAAAATACCAATAAAATTACTAAAAGATATATTTCTTGCTATGTTTTTAAGTGATTCTAACCTTTCCCCCATGATAAGAGTTTAAAATTACATTTGTCTTATAATTAGTAATCAATACCCACCAAAAAGCAGTATTAATTGGTCAGCTGTCTTTACTATTAGATTAAGGAAGAATACTAATTTCAAAAGTTCAAAGAGATGAAATAGCTATTTCATGTATTTAATGAGATAATGATTGCAAAATGCTCCCTATAATACTCTTCAATAATGTAAAATATTATTTGCAAAGCAATTTTCCTATAACTAAAAACTTGACTTCTTTAGTTACTAAAATTTCTTTACTTACAAATACTAAATATATATCTGTGCACTTATCAATCTACTGATTCTACTAAAATAGGGTATTTATTAATCATAGGCATAGTACTACAAATTGAACATGGACAAAATAGAACAAAATTGCTTACATACCAAATTTTATTTGCTAGTAACAAGCCTCTCCAACCACCTTAAAGGTACTGTTTCAATAAGCTAAACAGAGGTAAACAGCCAAAAAAAAATATCCAGTAGACAAGATCTTATTTCAACAGTTAAGAGGATTAAAGTAAAAAAAAAAAAAAACAAGTTTCCAAGGCATTCTTTGGTTAGATCCTCTTTTGTAATGTGAAGGACTTACAGTGGATTCTGCAGGTAAATCGCCTTTTGTGGGGTTTGTGTAAGAAGTTGAGTTGTTTGTTTGAAGCACAGACCTTACTACAGGAAGGCTAACTGTAAGCCATCAGGTTTTGTCACTTGAACACCTGAGGGGGCATCCTGTTCCTCTTCTCCTACACCCACATAACCTAACAGAACACAGATTATTTCTCCTATTACATCTAAAGCAGCATACCCAAAACTATTCTTAACTATAGTATTCTCATGCTTAATATCCTTCAATAAAGTTCAATAGACTTTAGGATAAAATCTAAACTTGTTATATAAAATTTCTCTTAACAGAGAGTGTCAATGCCTAATTCTCAGGTCTTTGGTCTCAGCTAACTCAAATTTCATTTGTTCTAAATTATACTCTATCTTGACTACAAAGACTTTATAAGACTTCTTATTACTCTGCTAACTCTATCATCTGGTCCCTGATTCCAAAACTGATCTTCATAAGGAGGTGAACCCTCATAGCAAAAGCTCCAACAAAGCTCTGAACTTTGCTTTATAACATTCATGTACATAGTAAGAGCTTGTTTGTTATTAGCTTTTCCTACTAAACTGGACATGCATGGGTGTGGAATAGAAAACACTTCCGTATTATTCACCAGTATAGCATCATTGGCAAAGCAGAGTGCTGGCACACAGGAAGTGGATGATATGTATGAGGTCTGTCCAAAAGGTATCCAGCCATGTCATATGAAAAATAGAGAGATTTATTGAAGAAGATACAAGATACAAGAAACATTGTACACAGGATAATGATGCCTCAGTCCCCTTCAAAGTAGGCATCTTGGTACCCCACACAGTTCCAATGGCTATCAGTTGCCCCATTGTATTTTCCTGAATTACATTGAAGGTCTGAAATCTCTTTCTTTTCAAAGGTGGTTTTAGTTTTGGGAAAAACCAGAAGTCACAGGGAAAACCTGGGCTATAGGAGGGCTGAGTCACCTGGGTGATTTGATGCTTCATCAAAAAACTCTGTACCAGATGTGATGTATGAGCAGGTGTGTTGTTATAATGAAGCTGCCAATCATGAGTTGCCCATAACTGTGAACTTCTGAATCATATGAATAGTTTCCACAGAGAAATGTTCAAGCTTAATACACAATTTGATGCAGATTCATGGCTTTACTTGCTCAGTCATATTGAATGTGATGGCCACACAATACACATGCTCACTCAATGGTGTCTACCGCCCCACCTACTAGTACAGTGAAGTGGTCATTCTTCACACAAGTGCATTCCACTCTGCTCTCTTTGGCTGCCAGGTTACATTGATGTCACCCAAACTGTTATTTCATTAGTAATGGCTGGTGTTTTTCTGGACAGATGTTTGTATATGCTAAAGAAATCAGTAAAAGAAAAAGAGGTTGTACTGAGATTTTTCTGCCCAAAAATCTTACAGAGAAAGAGTCTGATGTCATTGAAGAATCCAAAGAAATTAGAAAAGGTTCAACATTCAAATTTATCCAAAAGCTGAAATAAGACAGAGGAAAATGTATTAAATCAATTTAAATTATATCAAATTGTATAAATAAAATTGGTTCCTTGGCATTTAATATACACTAAAGACTAATCGGTAAAATCATTTAGTGGTATACTATTTTTGCAAGAGAGCTTTCTGATATAACACAAATGACAAAAAAATGACCTTGATAGAACTGAATACTTTGAGTTCAGTTGGAAGGTAAAGAAATGGGAAAGGCTGGTTTATTTCTTTTATTTAACTGATCTTTTAAAGGAGATAGTTTAACTTACTTCAAATGCTTTTATTAACCTTGCTTCTGAGCTACATTTGTGAAAATGAATGTTCTGAATTTTTCTTGTCTTAATATAAGTTATTCAGGGAGGGAGGTAAAGGGGATCTACATGGTAATAGAAAAAATACAATAAAAATCTGTAAAAAATAGAATAAAAAGTAAGTTGTCCACAATTTTCTTTATATACTATAGATTTTGAAAAAGTTGTAGATCATTGAAAATATTGACTTAAGCAATCTCAAATTTGATTATTTCCTGAAAGGCAAATTTGCATGTCATTTGCATTTGAATGCACATGTGTGTGATTTTCCTAAAATATCAGATTGTGATCTGGCAAATGGGATAGCTTCGTGGTAATGCATTTTTTACATAACATGCTATCGTCACTACAAGACACATTTTATTATTTTTGTTTGATATTTTATATTTTTCTGTAGTGTGAAACCCATTTATTGCTACACTGCAAAAAACATGAGCATGGAACTTTGTCAAAATCTCTTCTAGTTGTCAAAAAATGTGGAAATATTGATGGTGTATTTCTCCCAGAAGTCATTTTCAGAAATTAATGTTATATTCTTATTTTAAACAACAGAATTTCAGTTCATTTGTGAGAATGAACAAGCATCATTTTAACCTGAATTTTTCCTATTCATACATAATTCACTGGAAGTATACTAGAAAATGCATTAAAAATGTATATAAATTTTTTTAAATTCCATATTACTAAAAAAAGCCCTGTTTATATTATTATATTTAAAAAGCCAGGGAAAAAGTGGGCACTTGTTGTTTCCCCTCTCTCAGAGATTACATCCTGTATATCCAATACCTGAAAATTATTGTGAAATATATATATATTTCACCATTATATTTATAGCTCTGTTTTTTAATTGTTTAGAGAAGGATGGTAGGTATTGCTCCTTTCAGTCCATCATAGACAGATGCAGACATCTACAGTCTTGCTAGAATTTTTATGTTTTCAAAGTCACTGTGTCAATTTTCGTAGACATTTGGTTTTGTTTTGAGTTTTTTTTTAAGATTTTATTTATTTATTTTTAGAGAGGGAAGGGAGGGGGAGAGAGAGAGAGAGAAACATCAGTGTGCGGTTACTGGGGGACATGGCCTGCAACCTAGGCACGTGCCCTGACTGGGAATGCCTGGTTCACAGCCCGCGCTCAATCCACTGAGCTACACCAGCCAGGGCGGCATCTGGGTTTTAACACTGTGCTGATGTGTATGTCAATATTCAATTATTCATTATTTTAAAAATTCAACCACAGCTTTTGTATTGAAACTCATATCTAATACTGGGGTGTCCAGGTTAGTAGAATGGGCAAGTTACCGAAAATTCCTATTATTTTTATCTGTAAAATAAAAGAAAATGTAAAATGAGGAAAATCACAGTTTCTACCTCATGGGTTTGCTGTGAAGGCTGGTGCACTGTCTGACACAGCAGTTGTCAAAGTGTGGTCTGCAAAGCTCTGCAGGACTCGAGGCCCTTTCACTAGCTTCATGAAGGTAAAAGTATTTCCATAATAATACTAAGAACTGTTTACCTTTTTCACTCTTCTGACATTTGCACTGATGATACGTAATCCATAGTGTGACAAAATAAGAAATGTGAAAAAATAACAACTTCAGTTTTCTGAGACATTATAGTTGTCTTGAGAAAAAGCATTTCTGCAGTAGTTTGAGTTGAGAGGTGAACTAACTTCTTTTTTTTCATGGAACACTAGTTTTACTTAAAATATTGACTAACGGACAAAAACAGTTATCAAAAATTTGGGTAGTTGACATCTTCTTAAACATGAACACAAGAAGTTTATCACTTCAAGAAAAACTATTGACAGGTATATGTTGCCAGAGGTATAATTCAATACTTCAAACAAAAATTAGGATTTTGGAAAACATATCTGCCACAATGACCTCAACATGCTAATATTTATAGAATTTTCTGATGAGATCAGTAGTGATATTAATGTGTGATATTTTGATATTATATAATGAAATGTGTCAATATTTGGATAGACTGTACAATTTAGTGAACCAATGATTTTTTTTCCAAAATCATACACAGGTGAAAGATCTATTAAAAGGGCAAAGGAGACCAAGGGATTTTTTATGTAGCACAGTACTAAAGGTTCATGCTTGCAGTTTCAGATTTCACATTGTGACCAACCATTATGAAACTATCACTTGCCAAGTTTTGGTGTAGTATCGAAGAAGAATAGTCTTCACTACCCAAAAGTTTTAAGAACATCCCTAAGTTTTTCACTACATATTTGAGCAAGACTGCATTTTTTCATATACTGAAATGAAACATTGCAGCACAGAGTCCATAACCTAAGACATTTGCAAATATGTAAAACAATGTTACTTGTAACTAAACTTTTTCCTTTAAAAATATAGGTATGTTTCATAAAATTTGTTATTTAGGAAAACATAATGAATTTAATAAAGACATTTTAAAATAAATCAATTCATAAATATAATAAAATGCACAATATTTTAACATTAATATATTTTTGAGTCTTACTTCTCTTCATGCCTTCTTTCTTCTAGTCAAAATAATTCGTTCTAACTACAGACAAGAAGCTCTCTTATAACTGGGAAACAAACTCGGGAGGCTCATCCAAATAATCTCTTACCCTCCTCTTATTTCTCAAGGGACTGCTGCCACTCATCTCTTGATCTATAACTCTCTGACCTGAGAGAGTCAATTGTTGCACATTGTTGCAAAATCTGATAGCTAGCCCTAGCTGGTGTGGCTCAGTGGATTGAGCGTGGACTGTGAATCAAAGAGTCGCTGGTTTGATTCCCAGTCAAGGCATAGGCCTGAGTTGCGGGCCAGGTCCCAGTAGGAGGCACACAAGAGACAACCATACACTGATGCTTCTCTCCCTCTATTTCTCCCTCCCTTCCCCTCTCTAAAATAAATAAATGCAATCTTTAAAAAAAATCTGAGAGCTAAATTGTTGCAAAATCCTGTGTGACACCAACAATATTGCTCTTTTTATTCCATATGATAAAAATATTTCCTTTAGCAAAGTAAAAATATTAAATAAGGAAACAAAAAAAAAGAAACCAAGAAAATGAACTCAAATACCTTCTTAAATAAATTCAGTGACCATTAAGAAGGAAAAAAAATCAGCCAAGCAACTGCAAGAAAATTAGCCTATAATTGGAGAAAAATCATGAGCTACTGCTACTACTTCAGTTTGCCATATGTTTAGTTGCTTTTAAAATCTTGCATTACTTTTAAAATAAATCATTAAAAGTCTTAAATAGTTTTCCAAGTGAGAAATGAACATTTTGTGGTGTTAAACATTTTTTTGGTTAAGTGTAGAATTAAAATGCAAAGTCCTCAGCCACTGAACTGATAGCACTTTATTTACAACATACTGTTTTTACCCCAGTAGGTTGCAACTATAATCTTTTGCTGCCGACATCCAGAAAGAAAAATTTGCAATGACACAAAGAAATAGTGATGAAAGGATCCACACGGTTGTATTTTTTCCAGTATATACAAACATTTCTTTAACAAGAACTTAAAAGCAAATACGTAGTAATATAAAATAGAAAATATAATGGAAATGCATTTTGGGAAAGCTAAGTTATGTTTTTAACTTACTCCCAGCAATGTTTTATTTTTTTAACTTTAGGAAAATTTTATTAATCTTTTGGAGCTTTAAATCCTTTTTGGTCAAATAAGTTTTAATACCATTTTTTTCCTTGAAGGCTATGAGGTTTTTTGTTTGGTTGGTTATTTTTTTTCTGTGAAGATGCAATATAATTAAAAATTATTAGTTGATTGACATTTTTATATTTGCAAACTTCTAAATTAGAAAAAATGAGACTAGAATAATCAAAAGTACTTTCTATTCTTACTAGCCATTTTATGTGTTTTAAATTCATATATTGGACATATATTTATTATAAAAGTTTACCTCATAATATACATATTTATAACATTGTATAGTATTGTTTGGGTGTTTAATTCATCGTTCAACAGAATGAGCAATCCTTTGCTTTCTGATACAATCTTCAAAGTGCTTCATTTTGTATTGTTGGTGATTACCTTAAACAAGTCTGTATTTTTGACAGATGTCCAGCACAGATATACTTCAGATTTATATTACCACCAGAGAAAAACAGGACATCTGGCATTTTTTAAAATGAACATTTCTTGGTTTATTTAAGTATAATAAATGCATTTACATGATGATGATTCTCACTTTTATAGTAATGGACTCTGAGAATAATGAATCCGAGACTAACTCAAATATCCATTCACTCCCCAGCTCCACTGGAATGACTCTCTAATCTATTTTTTTCCTTTCAACCATTCTTCTAATTCATTGCCTAATTGCCTACAATATAAAGAGGCATTTTGTCTAAATGAAGCAGCATCAGTAAGAGAAATGAGGCAAGACTTTGACTATGATATTCATTCTAGTGCTTAATCACTTTCCCGCACAACAGTATCTCTGAAGGCCCTATTCCCTCTTCTATTTCTCTCTAACTACACTCATGTACATATTAGAGAAATATTTTATTAGAGTTGCATTTCATCGAAAAGAAACTTATGTATGGGAAAATTAACAATGTTAAAAGTCATGCTGCAGATAAAATTTTTAAAAAGTATTATAATGTTATCTGAACTTTTTACCCTAAGTTCCTCTTTCAGCAATATTTGGAAAATAGTTTTGCATAAATCAAATTAACATAACTTGCTGTTGTATAGAATAGAAAAATATAACCACAAACTTCCATAACTAGGTACTTCCACAAGTAGTTCCATAACTACAAACTATTGTCAGATTTTGCCACAGGTTCTATAGCAAGGGCTATGGTGAAGGGATAAAAAGGTCTGGGTTTAAAAGAGTAGGGAAGGGAACAGTAGGAGCCTGAGGAGCTGGGGCCAAAACGTTTCCTGAAAGGAGATGTAATTTTAGAGGGAGAATCAGACCAAAACCAGGGCACCAAGGCCTAGTGGTTTTAGAAGAAAAAAAGCAGCCCATCCTTGGTCTTCCTCACTCTGTTTCCCCATTGGCCAAACACAATTGGAAGTGACAGTTCAAAGAAGCCCCAGTGGTACACCTGTAGGGCAGCCAGAGGCACAGGAGCCAGGCAGAGCCTAATGGGGAGGAGAGGCAAACCGAGAACAACCAATTAAGTTACTAAAATCATTGTCATGTTGTAAATCAAATCACACTATAAAGTCAAAAGGGTAATTGCGTACCTAAAGAAATTGAGTAGTGAATGCCCATTTTAGAAAAAAACACTCAAATATTTTATTCTTAAAATATTTTATATTAATATGTAAAATCTTTGAATTTATAATCATAATATAAGAAGTTAATTTCTTTTGAAGAAAATACTTCTATTTTTCTTTTAGAAAAAAGACTTTTTGAAAATCATTTCAATTTTTTCATCTGAAAATAATTTAATGTTGTTAAGTGACTATGAAATACTTTTACAGAGCTACAGCTCTAACCTTGTAACATTGAATGATTCAGGGTTGAGCATATTTTCTTAAGTTTTGTACAATACATAAAGCCATATATACTGCTATGTAACAAAACTACTAAAAGGTTTGTTGGTTTCTTTCTTTCTGCCATGTTACTCTTTAATTATGGAGTATACTTTGCACAAAGAATAAAATATTAAGCACCATACAGTTATATATATACCCATATATTATATCTACATCTACAAAAATATCTATGCAACCACTACCAGATAAAAGTATAGGTCATAACTTAAAGTTTGACTTGGGATATGGCATCCCTGTTTATAAAAGAATCATGACAATGAGTTGCTCATTTCAGGCTCAGGAAAATGTTCCCTGGACCTACTTATCCTTGTTTCTGCCTGTTTAACAGCATCACCCTAACATGCCCCATTTAGACACAGTATTCAGTACCTGGCTCATATCCCACAGTGCAAACCGGCACAGGTGGAGTGAAAGACAAAGGGGATTACCATTTGGCAACCATCACAATAAAAATTGATTCCAACAAAAAACATCAACAAATGTTAAAAGTGAAAGTGAAATGAATAATAGGATTCTTATCTGTCCTCAAAGTAGTTATTAACCATACAATATATTTATCATTAAGTATGAGAGAGGATAGTAACTTCATTATACAAAACCTCGGCAGAAACCCCAACTGATGAGAGCTAATGTCATCATTAATTCTTCCTGAAATGAACTAAGAAGACACGACAACACTTCTGTGGTATTCTTCTCAAAGCTGAATACATGAACTCAATGATGAGAAAACATCAGCCAAACCTAAATTTATGATCATTGTACAAAACATCAGGCCAGTGCTCTTCAAACATGCTAATACCATTAAAGACAAAGAAAAAAATGAGAAATGTTTCTGGAGTAAAGGAGACTACAGGGACATGAGTCCTGAATGCAATACATGGTTTGGAGTTTTCTTTCACAGTACAGGATAATGTTGGGACAATTGAAAAACCCTGAATGTATATGAATGGTAATACCCTGATTTTAACTATTATATTGTGGTTATGTATGGAATGCTTTTGCTTTTAGGAAATATACAATTAACTGTACCACATAAGGAGACATGAACTGTTTTACACAAAATAACATTAATTGTGTAACAAAGCGGACACAGAGAAAAAGCTAGAGTGTGAGAGACAACTCTTAACATTTGAGAGTCTTGATAGAGTATAGGAACATTTAGTACTATTCTTGAAAAAATCTTAAATGATATCAAAATGAAAACTTAAACAAAGGGAACAAGACTAAGCTAAGAGAAGCAATAGCAGAACAACAATAAAAAGTACCTACTCCCAGTCCTAAAGCAAACCAAAAAATATGTAATGAAGTTATTTGATTAGAGTCAGCAGTGTCCATTCTTCCTATCACAAAGCAGAGGCCATTCCTCTATCCTAACAAACCCAGTAAAGGAAAAGACCTCAGAATAGAATGACAGGCATGCTGCAAGGGAAGCCAGATCCAGGTATGGGCATTTCCACTCATATATACCCATGCCTGTGGCACACAGACTACATACCAGCTGCCCCTGAAAGGGCCAGACTTGTTGCCACAATGTGTTCTCTCTATTAACAAAGGTTAATAGATGCTGGCCAAAAAGCCCCGTCAGTTCCTCAACATTACAGTAAATTGTGGCAGTGCGCTCTCCAAGAATAGCTGATTTTAATGTTTCCAGCAGCCTGGCAGAATGGGTGCTCTGTGTCAAGGTTAGTGTGTTTTAAAGTAGAGAGAGTTCTACTCTCTCCATATCCTCACTAACACCTGTCTTATGTTTTGATAATAGCTATCCTATCAGGTGTGAAGTGATATCTCCTTGTGTTTTTAATTTGCATCTGATGATTAGTGATGTTGGATATCTTTTCATGTGTCTGTCAGCCATGTGTCTTCTTTAGAGAAATGTCTTTTCAACTTTTTACTCTATGTTTTTATTGTTATGTTTTGCTATTGAGTTATTGAAATTATATATTTTGGATATTAACCTGTATTGGATGTATGGTTGCAATTTTTTTTCCATTGTCTGTGTACTAGGTTGATTGTTTCTTTTTCTAAGTGTTGGTGACTATGTAGAGTAATGGGAACACTGGTGGACTATTGGTAGGAATGTCAAATGGTGCAGCCACTGTGGAAAACAGTATGGGCATTCCTCAAAAGCAGAACCAGAACTAGAACTACCATGTGATCAGCAATCCCACTTCTAGATACTTACTCCTCCCAAAGTTAAATAAAGATCTTAGAGAGACATTTGTCCTCCCATGATGCTTGCCTCACCATTCATAATAACCAAGATATGGCAACAACCTAAATGTGCATCGATTATTGAGCAGATAAAGAAAATGTGGTACATACTCACAATGGAATATTCTTTGGCTTTAGACAGGAAGTTTTATAATATGTGAAAATATGAGTGAACCTTGAGGAAACTGTGGTAAGTGAAATAAGCCAGTGAGAGAATGACAAATACTACATGATTTCATTTATATGAGTTATCTAAAATAATCAAACTCCTAGACAGAGAGTACATAGGTGGCTTCTAGGAAGTAGGGGGGAGGGGGAAATGTAACATTGTTAATGGGCCCAAAGTTTCAGTTATATAAGATCAATATGTTCTAGAAATATTTGTACATCATTGTACCAACAGTTAACAATAATGTATTATATGCTTAATCTCTTAAAAGGGTAGATTTCACATTAAGTGTTCTTACCACAATAAAATAAAAACTAAAATGAAAATACTCTTGCCCATAAAAAAAATAAAAGAAAAAGTAAAACATGTTTTAAATTGTGGGTTGAGTTTCTGTGCTGATTAAAGATGGTCTCAGATTCTTTATGACTCTCCCATAAAGAAGGGAGGTCTGGTGGTTGTTTTTTTTTTTGGGGGGGGGGTTATTTCTTTATCAGTGAGTCTGAAATTGATGTGTAACTTTTTGACAACTAGAATATGGCAAGAGTGGCACTGAACCAGCTTTCCACCCAGTCTTTAAGAGATCTGGCAATTTCTGCTTCCTATCTTGGAGTGCTTGTTTTAGAAGTCCTGAGTTTCTATTAAGACATCTAACTACCAGCTGAAGAGGCCAAGTGGAAAGGAAAAGAACCTGGGGCTACATAGGATACAGGCCAATCAGCCCTAGTTTCCCAGCTGAAACCAGCTTTCCTGTCCTACTTTCCTAAGACATCAGATATTTGAAGGAGCCATCTTGAATATTCCAGCCCAGTTGAGCCCCAGATGGCTGGAATCCCAGTTGACATCACGTGGAATAGAAGACACACACAGGTGAGGCCAGTCAATCTTCAGAGTCACAAAACATTATAAAGTGGTTTTTGCATTAGGCAGTTAAATTATAGGGTAATTTTTCATGTAGCAAAAAATTAACCAGGATAAACTTATATTCACTCACATTTATTATTTTCTTAATTCAATAAATATTTTATTAAGCATTTATTAAGGAACCCAGTAGTAGGCTCCTTGCTAATAATTTCTGTCTAGCTTGAAAATAAACATCAAACACATAGGAACATAATACATCTATGATATGTGCATCTAGAGTGAGGTATGTGGTATAACAAGAGGAGTTGGATACAGCCATGGAAGTCAAGGCAGTGAGATCATAGTCAAACTGAGATCAAAAGAGGTAGTAGGAGGTAAATCAACACAGGACAGGCAATCACCTGTGAGCAGCCACTATAGTATTGCAGAGGATGACACGCTGAGGACAAGGAGAAATTTACTCTTATTGTGGCTGGGGTTCAGCATACTGGGGGATATGTGAGCCGCTGAGGCCACAGTCAAATGTGGGGCCAGAACTAACTTAATGACATGTGAACAGGGACCATTTTGTTTGCCTTGCATTTTCACTGGCTAGTACATTCCCTTAGCAGATATTTGATAACTGCTAAATGTTTCCAGTAAGAAAGAAGAAAAGGGAAGAGGGGGAAGTAAATTGTTCTTTGCTGTTGTATACCCTTCTTTAACAGGACTATGTTTTTATCAATGGGTCTCAAGTTCTGCTGCATATTAAAATAAGCTGGGATTTAAAAGATCCCCAGCCCTGGCTGGCATAACTCAGTGGATTGAGTGCGGCCTGCAAACCAAAGCATCGCAGGTTCGATTGCCAGTCAGGGCACATGCCTGGGTTGCAGGCCATGGCCCCCAGTAACCGCACATTGATGTTTCTCGCTCTCTCTTTCTCCCTCCCTTCCCTCTCTAAAAATAAATAAATAAAGTCTTTAAAAAAATCCCCTTACCCAAGCTGGACCACACATCTAATGAATTACAATCTTTTGAGTAGGACTCAGACATTGCTGCTGATTTCACTGTGCAGCTAAGTTTGAGGAGCGGTGTTCCAGTCAGTCCTTGGTCTTGTACGGTAAAGGGGAGAATGGTGCTCCCTAATTTTCTACATTGACCTGCAGTTTTAAAGTTAGCAAATTAATCTAGGTTCCAATGCAACCAGCATCAGTAAAAAATAGGGACAAAAGTCATCAGTATGTATCATTCAATATTACAGAAAATATAAAATCTAATACAGTGATTGCCAGAAGGAAGGGGGACTGAGGGGAGATCAAAGAGGTTAAAGGGGAAATTAATGATGACAGAAAGAGATTTGACTTGGGGTGGTGAACACACAAATGATGTAATATAGAATTATAAACCTGAAACCTATATAATTTTATTAACCAATGTCACCCCAATAAATTCAATAAAACAATGATAAAAAAGTCTCCATGCCAATATGTTCATGAATTATATAAGGTGATTATGTCATTGTTATTTACTGAAACACCCCTCAGTGGAATATATTGAAAAAATATGCCAGGAAATATGAACAAATCTAGTTAAATGACTACTAAATCATGGACTGTTCAATATGAAATAAAAACATATTTTTGATCACAGGTCTCAGCATCACCCCAACATAAAAATGTAATTAGTGTTCCAATTGATGGCTATATTGTCACTAATAAATTAGAAATGCTAATTCAATTACTAAATCAGTAATAACTGTGAAAATACCAGAAAGGACACACTATATTCAGTAGTTTGTAAAAGACAGCTTTGATGTATGTGCTGAGTAAACATGGCCATTTTTCTCACTCCTATTCTGAAGTGTTCTATGGAAAGTGATTCTGCATAATTTTACCAACTTCATGGGGAACTTGAATATGAGATATTCTCAGCATTTTTTTATCTCTCTCATTTCTGAAGTTAAGTACATAGACAGATACACAGATACACAGGCAAACAGACACGGTCATAGTCATAGACATAGATGTATAGGGTGACCTCCTTTTCAAAAATAGTTTCTGTCAGGATCTATGATATGCACTCCAAATTGGACAGGTGACACCACTATTTTACACAACCCCAAGAACACTGAGTATGGTTAGAAATAACTGTCTAATATGAACAAGAAAATAACATCTTGTCTCCACAAGTCCACAGAGAATAGTTATATCTATCTAGATAGAAAAGCTTTATGTTAGCACAAAAGGTGACAGTTCTGTTCTTTGAAAGCATCTTTAGATACCTCATCTTTTAAATGACTGTCAATATTCCTGGTACCTTGTAGCTTCAATGCTGCACTTAGGCCCTAAGCCACTGAATACAACTAGAAATCAAATCATAATAATGAGATTATGTTTTGTTTTATGTCAGTAAAAACAAAACAAAAACTAGCAAAAAACAAAACACTATCTTAGCTACAATGCAAGAGGTATCTGATATTTTTAAAAGCACAGCACTTGCTTATGGTTAATAGCAATATCTGAAATCTTAAATATTGAACATTTTTCCAAGATTTAAAAGAATTGTTTTAGTCAATTTTATTGGTGAGTCTCAAAGCATGTAAGATTAATTTTCAGTGTTTGCAAAGAAAAAACAGTCGCTATCAGGTTAAATTGTGAGAACTTTCTTTGAAGGACATGAATACTGTAGATGGTTCTGAACCAGAATTTTTCCCAGGGTAAAATGTTGATAGGGAGGTCCTGTCCAGTTCAGGGATGGCACAGAGGGCTTTTAAGAAGCTAAACTGTTTTCAGGGATCCTCAGAAAACATTAAGACTTTAAATTAAAAGTTGCACCAAGGTGATATTAGTGTCATTTGCTGTTTTTCTCTTTTGCACATTGTGAAAAGACTTAACATATGCCAAGAAACTTGGTACCTGCTGTGAATAGTTCATTTATTGTGACTCTCCCAAAAGCACATGAGATTAAATAACTTGCCTGGAAGAGAAAGTACAGAGTAAAGAATTTAAGCTCTGTTCCTATGACTGCAGGTCCCCTGGTCTTATTGGCTATGCTCTCTCTCCTGTATGCCAAATCAAGATGTATGAGGTCCAGAAGGAAGTACTATGCCCTTGAGTATCATAAGTCCAAATTACAAAGGAACAGTCATAGGAAAAGAAGTGATTTAAAACTGACCTGAAATCAATTATTCCCAATTTCTCCTTCATTTGTTACAATAATGAGCATCTATTACCTGGCATCTACCATATTCCATCAAGAAACGAGGCCATCCTCACATGCTGAGGTGTACTGTTTCCAAACAGACTGAAGTGAAGTAACCAGCCGAATGTAAGATCTCTCCTTTGGATGTACACATGAGTCTGATGGAAGCAAAGCCAGATCTAAACTAGCTTGGTCCAAACTTCAGAAGCAGATATCCTCCCCTATTTTTTGGAATAATGACAATCTCTCTGCAGTTTGCTTATTTGGAGAAAGGTGGTGAGAAATAAGAGAGACACTGAACAAGAATCTGCAACAATGATATGAACATTGCAAAGACACATTTGTCAAAGACAAGCATGTTCCAAAAAACTTACCCATGGAGAAGTGAATATTGTACACTGTGGAGTGTGTTTTGTGGGAAAAGAGCTCAGGTTCAAGGGGACCAAAGGAATGCTAGATCCTCTCTCAGTCTATGAACTTTATTCCTAATGAATTCAATGCTGCTGACTCAGACTACAGTGCCAAATATGGTAAGAATTCAGCAAAATATTTGTGAAAGTAGTGAAACCATAAACTCAGTACAAAGGATCTTATAAGGTACCTAAGCAAAAAATATTAGCTTCCTAAACAACAGTTAAAAGTACTTACATGAATGAAAACAAACTGCATATACATTTATATTGAGAACAAAACTATATCCAAATTTGTATTTGAATCAACCATTTTAAATGGTCTAAGAAAGAAACATTTATCTTCAGTAGGGAATGAGAGAAAGGTGGTTTGACTGCACAGCTTGTTCAATTCAGTCCTGCTCTCTGGAAACATCTACAATGGGAGAAAGGTTAATCAGCTCCCCGGTGGTAGTCATGGCATACACAGCTGAGAGGAGGAAGAATGAATTTTCCTTATTTCCATCCAATCTGTCTTTCTTCTTGCTTTAATGCAACATGCCAAGTGCTCCTATTATAGTAATTTACCGTAATATATATGGTGAGATGACCCTGATACCAGGCAAAACAATGGATGTGTCTATTTTTCAAATAATTGAAAAACAGACCCTGAAACATTTTCTTTAGGGTGGGCCATTAGATTGTCTACACAGGATGGTGACTAGTGGAATACTTAAGGAACAATGCCACCTGTATTTATATAGTTCTGGAAGCTGACAATATAAACTCATTTTATGGGATTGCTAAAACAGCTGCAGGAAAGAGATAAAGACATTTTATCATTTTAATTTGCCATCACCTAAACATAATGGCAATGTAACAAAATTGCCTGGGATTATTGAAAATAATCTGTCATCAGAATTGATGGTATTTACCAAAGCAGTTCCACTAGCAAACTTTAGTCTGTTCTTGAGTTTAAAAAAATACAAATCTATTTTATGTCATGTGAAAATGCCCTTATTTCTACCTGTACACATAAATAATGGCATTAACTCCAAAAAAATTTGGTTTGGAGTAAAGAATTTTATTCTTCTGAAAAAGAAATAACTATCCTGGAAAGGTAGATTAGAAGAAAGTCTATACAGACTATCTGATTTCATAAAATTGCCCCTTAAACCTACATTTATTCCTAGGTTTAACAAATTTCTTAATTCTTATTCACAAAAAAACCCCAAAAACCTCTGCTTATGAATTTTTAGCATCTGTTAAAAGCCAAGTAATCCTGATAAACTCAATAAAGAAACCAATTTATCCCCAGAAATTTATTATCATTTTCCTGTCAGATCCTTTTTATATTGGATAAACAAATACCGCAGTGGTCAGAGACAGACAGACTGTCAGTCATGATGACAACGTAAAAATTAGGATAACCCCATCAGGGTCTCACATTGGATATGGGATGCAAAGGTTATTAGTGTGTCTTTTATGTTGAGGATGGAAGAACCTTTGCTGACATAGACCTGAGGACTTAAGACACACAGCCCTATCTTGTGAACATATGAGAAGAAGCTGCGGCTCTCCTGTAAGGATATTGTCCACTTCTTGTATGGCTGAGTTATTGCTTCTTCCTTGAAATACCACTACCATTTAATATTCGTACAACTCAGTGAAACATAGGTCGTAATCTGTTTCCATAGTCAGAACTGAAAATCTGGGGACAAGGACAGCTGTAAATAATGTTGTTGGGTATTACGTGTCAGGCATGGCTCACTGACAGAGAGCTAATGTGAGGAGAAAGCTGGGACATAAGAGCATTTTCTTTGGGTTCAAAACCTTTCAAAAATCTCTCCCTGATTATACTGCTTGTGTCCACCAGTAGAAACAGATAGGTCTGTAAGTAATCTGAAATAAGGGATAAGATTTTTACCTATTTCTGTGTACCCAGTACTCTGTACTCAACTATACTTGTAGAAAGCATTCAGAAGAGATTTAGCTGTCAAGAAAACATAATTTGGCTCTGACTGGTATAGTTCAGTGGATTGAGTGCAGGCCTGTGAATCAAAGGGTCTCCAGTTCAATTCCCAGTTAGGGCACATGCCTAGGTGTTGCAGGCCATTAGGGGACCCCAGTAGGGGGTGCACAAGAGAGAACCACACTTTAATGTTTCTTTCTCTTCCTTTCTTTCTCCCTCCCTTCCCCTTTCTCTAAAAATAAATAAATAAATTCTTAAAAAAAAAAAAAGAAAACATAGTTTGCAAGGAAAAGAAACAGCTAAAATAGTACTTGGGTTATTTGACTTTGTAGTATTTTAGACTTTAAAGGATATTCAAAATTATCTCATTCAACCTTTCTTATTATAAGTTAGTATTTATTGTTTCATAATGGTGCAAGTACATAGTTTTAAAAGTCAAGTTATAAATGTTTATAACAAAATATAAATTCTGCCCCTCCCCTCCAGTGGTTCTCAGTGAGGATAATTTTGCTACCCAAGAGACATACGGCAGTATCGAAACAAACACACTTTTGGTTGTCACTATTTTGGGAAAGGGAGTTGATAGTGGTATCTAGTACATACAGGCTTGGGATGATGCTAAACATTTTAAGATGCACAGGACAGACTCCCACAACAAATGTCAGAGAACCTGCCGCAGAGCCCTCCATAGAGGCTTCTACTTTTCACTCTTTAAGATTTTTTTTATGACTGTCACACATTCTCCACAAGTCTAAATTCAATAGAGAATCTGTACCCTGCTATCTGTGGTCTCACCAGTTATGCATATTACCCATTGCTTCTAAATCACAAAGATGGTAACCCAGTTCTCCTTTACTATCATATTCTCTGCTTTTCACAACATCCTCCTGACACAAGTATATTCAAATTGTTGTTTAAATTTGTATACATATATATATGTGTGTGTGTGTGTATGTGTGTGTATATATATGTATATCCTATACAAATATTATTCACAATCCAGAATTGCTTTGTTTATTTAATGTTTTATTTGTTCATCATTGATGTTTCTTTGTACCTATTGCCAATTCTTCATACACCGTTCTGAAGTCTTAAAGTCTTTAAATGAAATGTTACATATGGTCAATCACATCATTTACACTGTTAATTCACTAACTCTCTGAAACATCCATGCTCTCGTTATGTGGACTGCCTTCTTTCTAATTCTACTGCAAAGTCATTATCTTTGAACTCAACTCTGATTGGATCCTTGGAATTCCCTTTGTCTTTCTCCTGGTTTAATAACCTATTTTCTGGAGTCTAAACCTTCCTCCTTTTTGATTTACTCTCTTGTTTCAATGAAGTATATCTGTCCTCCAATAGTGATATCTGGTTTAAAAATTAGAGCTGCGTCAGAAATATCGGTTATTTTTCCCCTCCACAGGCTAGAATCTTGAATCAAACTGATCTAATCTGTAGACACTGTCTCTCAATTTTAATACATTAGAATTACTTGGGTACCAATTAAACTAGAATCTCTGGGTGTGGCACCTGGTGTCTGAAGTTCCTATATCTTCTCAGGTGATTTCAGTATACAGCCCAGGATTGAGACCTACTCATCTATTTTCTTCCTTAACATTCTTAAATCTCTACTTTTTACTCCTAGATCCAGAAGTAGCTGGTGCTGCCTTTTCCTGAACATTTTTTCTGTTATATAGTATAAATCTGGATATGATTTCCACTAATATCTTCATATTTGTTATAGAGGTGTCCAAACTTTTGGCATCTCTGTGCCACACTGGAAGAATAGTTGTCTCGGGTCACACACTAAATACACTGCGGCTCATAATCACAAAAAAATCTCCTAGTGTTTTAAGTAAAGTTATGATTTCATGTTGGGCCACATTCACAGACATCCTAGGCTGCACACAGCCCACAGGGCTGCAGGTCGGACACCCCTGTAAACCTCTCTGTTTTTGTGTTCTTATTTTCTCCTCTGTTGTTCTCTGAATTATTACATCATGTTTTCTTGACAATAAAAATTCCATTTCTATTAATTTTGGTGGTTTGTCTAATATCTCATCTCTGTACAGAACTCAGATCTACAAAGTCAAAGGGCTTGTCTAGGGTTATATAGTTAGTAGCACTGGTCATTACCGGAAGCCAAGTTTCCGATCTTTCAGTTAAGCACTTTGTAAACATTCCATAGACCATCATATCTACTTTATGAAGTTCTTTAAAAAACACCCTAATGACTCATAAAATTATATCTCTTCTACAACCACATGTATTCATATACTCAGCAATTCTATATTTGTTGTTGAATATGTGTGAGGCATGATTTAGAACCTTGGGATATAGCAGAAAAACAGACCACAAAAACAAATTCTATTGGAGCTTCAAATTTAGTGAGAAAAAGTTAGAAATCAACTAACAAGTAAAATCTGTATAGTCAAATGACCATAAATATATGGACAATTATATACTCACATACGTGTATACCAACACATCAAGTGTAAATACTGAAATCTTCATTTGAATATCCTATACTTCTATCTTTACCTCAATCTCAAAATAGTTAAACCTATTCATCAACCATCCATTAACTAAAGGAAAACAAAACATCCACAAAAATCCTTGCTCTTCCACCTCTTTTGCTTTCCTGAGTCATGAGTACCAGGCACTTGCCCCCTCAAGATATGGTATCCTTAACCCACCATATTTACACAGCTTCTAATAGCTGAAAACTCTTAATTTTTCCTCCTTTTATCTATTTATTTCTACTCTTTCTACCTTATTTCAGCCTATTATTATTTGTGAATTAAATTACTGCCATCATCTCAAAACAGACTTATGTCTCCAATCTTAAACAGTCTTCCATATTCTTCAGTCACACTGGTACCAAAGTTATCTTCCCATGCACATGTAAGTCACTGATCCTCTGGAAAAGCCATGATGCCTTCCTAATACTTACAGAATAAAGCCAAAACTGCTTGTTACACCACATATAGCCCTCTGTGGTTGGTATTTCTCAATGGGGTCACTAGGTTATGTTTGGAAAAGTCATGGAATTATTTAAGGTAAACACATGACTGAAGGGTGTTGGTAGCGCTAACTAGGTAGCAGCCAGGGATGCGAGATGTGCAGGGCAGACTTGTATTAGGAAGAATTGCCCCACGTACCACAAAGCCTTCAAATATCTCAACAGACATTCATATAGGAAAAACCCATATTTAAAGTGGTTTCAGCCTAAAATTAGCTTATTTTATCCTCACAACAAATTATTTTTAGAGTGTGTGTGTGTGTGTATTTAATTTTCTTGTAGTGAAATTACAAGTAAATTAAGAGATAACACTTACTTTTGTTCATAATGTAATCAAGGCTTATTCACCATTCCATAAAATTGGATCTTTGTGGCAAGCCCCGTAATGTACCTGAGTTGCTGACACAATATGTGTATCAAAAAGCATCTACAGCTATTGCACTAATGGTAGCTCCACATATTATTGCAAACATCTAATTTCTTAATGGTCTTTCCCATTTATTGATTTAGGCTAACTTCTCTGGGAAGCAGTTTCTGTAATTCTAATATTTAATTGCAGGAGGATTATTGGGGGTACTCTCAGGGACAATTCTAAGGGGTGAAAGAAGCAGAATTGAGCAAATTGAACTGTGTGATTCTGTTGCAATAGAGCACTGAGCCATACTACCCTACCAGGCACTCTGGCACCATACCACACTGAGGAAGGAACTAGTTTTTAAAACTACGTTAAAGACTGAACATCCTGACAAGCTGCCTCATTTCATGTAAAAGGCAATAAAATACAATTACTGTTCAACTTTTACAAAAACTACATTTATGACCCATTGGTTGCAGATTGTCTTTTTTAACCCATTTTTAGTTAATTTTTGCATATGGTGTAAGGTATGGATCAAAATAATAATAATTATTATTATTATTATTACTACTACTACTACTCTTATCATTTTTATTATTATATTATTTTTGCCTATTGAATTCCAATTGTTCCAACATCATTGGATAGTTAAAAAACAACTATTCTTTCTACACTGAATTGCTTTTACACCTTTTATGAAAACCTATACTCTATATATTTGTCGGTTGACTGTATTAGTCTGTTTTTACATTGATACCATATTGTCTTGAAACCAGATAACATTAGTTCTCCAACTTTGTACTTTTTTAAATCTGTCTTGACTATTTAGTTGTTTTGATTTTCTTATACATTTCTTATACATTTTAGAATAAGCTTGTCAATTTTCAGAAATATATATTGGATTTTTTAAAGGTTTTATTTTCAGAGAGAGGAGATGGAGAGGAGAAAGAGAGGGAGAGAAGCATTAATGTGTGAGAGATACATCAACTGGTTGCCTCTTGCTTGTCCCCAACTGGGGACCTGGACCGAAACCCAGGCATGTGCCCTGACAGGGATTGAACCTGCGACCTTTTGGTGTGCAGGCCGGTGCTCAGTCCACTGTGCCACACCAGCCAGAGCTCTATTGGGATTGTGACTGGACTTTTATTAATCCATAAGTCAATCTGGGGGAAATTAGCATCTTAACTCTGGGTCTTCACATTCATGAACACAGTATGTCTCTATTCAGGGTTTCTTAACTGCTCTCACTACTGCTTTGTAATTTTCAGTGTACAAGTTTCTCATATCTTTTGCCAGATTTATTCCTATATATTTCACACATGTTGTCTCTACTTGTTTGTTGCCAATATAGAAATATAATTGATTTTGCATTCTAATCAACCATCCCTGCAGGATTGCAAAATACACTTACCAGCTTTTTATATTTAAAACCCATGAGATTTTCTACACAGATCATTACATCTTCTGAAAATAAAGACTTTTTCACTTCTTTCTTTCCAATAAGAAGATTTTCTTTTTTTTCTCAATTCACTGGCTAGAACCTCCAGTATGGTGTAGAAGTAGCAAGAATAGACCATAACTGATTTGCTCCTCATCTAAAGGTGAAAGTATTGTCTTTCACCACTAAACATGTTAGCTATAGTTTTGTTTTTCAAGATACTCTGTATTATTTTGAAGACAATCCCTTCTATGGCTAGTTTTCTGAATGCTTTATTCAGAAATATATCATGGATTTTATCAAATGTTTATGGTGTTTACTGTGATGATCACATTTATTTTTTTAGGTTTTTATGATAATAAATTACATTGATTAATTTTGAGATGTGACACCAACTTTGCATCCCTGTGATAAATCTCACTTGGTCATGATGTATTTCCTTGATATTAGTTGTAGTTATTATGAAATTTGACATACTAAAACTTTTTCAGAATTGTTTACATTATGTCATTGTTTATGAGGGATATTGACAAGTAGATTTCTTTTCTTGTAACCTTTTTTCCTCATTTTGGCCCCTACTCAGGGGATGCTGGTCTCATTGACTAATTTGGAAAGTGTTCCCTCCTCTTCAAATGGTAGTATTTCTTCCTTAAATGTTTGGTAGAATTAACCAGTAAAGATATCTGAGCCTGGAGCTTTCTTCTATGGGGATATTTATCTACAAATTCAATTTATTGTACATGTAGGGCTATCAGGGTATGCATTTCTTCTTGATGTGCTTTGGTCAATCTCTGTCTTTCCAGGAATTTCACCTAGGTTGATTCCCCAAACTTTCACTCAGTGTCCCCTATACTCAGGGCATCTGTGAGGCTCCCTCTGGGTTCTCTGTCCCTGAACCATAGTCTACATCATTCTCAAGCCAGTAAACTTGGGCAATTGTAAGACAATGTTTATTGCCTTTCATTCCCTGACCTCCATGTCATGAAAATTATTATTTTGTATATTTTGTGTGCTTTTCTTTTGGCACAGGTAAAGGTAGTCCTTGTTATTCCATCTTGCCTAGAAAGTCCTCATTAACTTTGAAATATATCAAAAAATAAAATACTGATTGATGGATTAATTTAGAAGTTAATACCATGATGGATATGTCATAAAGCAAGTTAATGATAGAATAGAGATAGTAGATATATAAGTATTCACTTAAAAACTATTTCAGTTTTTCTGCACGTTTGATAGTTTTTAGAAGAGAACATTAGGTAAAAGTTATCAGGTGAGGTTAAGAATTAAATTAATTCTATAAATTGTTAAGAATTAATATTTATCCTTCCTACTAAGGTACATGATATACAGGGTCTGGCAGAAGTAACACCTACTTGGGTGTAGCTGGTAAGTTAATAATATAAGTGCAATAATTTATAGTTTTAATTTGAACATTTCACCTAAAATATCATATGGTGTGTTCAAGTGTGATATTTTTATGTTACAGAATTACATGTTCATGATTTTGTAATAAAAAAGGGTGTTATTTGTGCTGGACCCTCTATCTCCTAATGTTAATAAGGTTTGTTTTGCAAATTTGAAAACAATTATGTTAGCAAAAAATTTATTTATTTTATTTACTATAATTTCATTTTGACCTTTGCGTTGATTTATAATAATATCATTTATCTAGTTTTCAGACTTACTTACAATAAGTTTCACTAGATTTCCAAAAATAACTATAATGAATGTCATATACATTAGAAATTTAATTATTTTATTTCCAAACAGATGGCTCATTTTTAGTTATTTGACTCAGAATGTGGGTCTGATCCCACTTGGAAAGAGATTAAAATTTTCTGAGTTTTTTTTTTGCATTTAACAGTTTTATGCAAAGATTGCATATCTGAATTTTATTGAATATAAATGTCTATAGCCTTGTATTGTACATGAGTTACTATGAGGCAACTTACATTTCCTTGAAATCAGGCTTTGTACTCTGAGGATATTAGTTAGAACATTGGTTTATAACAATACTTTATAGCATCTTTGTGATAGAATGTGGTTTCTAGTGTCAGGATTGCTATGTAATTTGGATTTTCAGTACGACTAATGTAAATCCATAAGATATTAACTCTTCATATATGTGTATTTTGAGGCAAGACAGTGATAAATAATCACACTGTAACATCAAACTTCTTGAATATTTTATTAGATATAGGAATGCTGCTTCTACATGTTTGGAGCTTGAGGGCTAACTATTTCATCAAACAAAATATAATTAAAATGGCACTAAATATAACATTATATAGCAGTTAGTTATCAATTGAAGAATTGAAGTTTGCAAGGCTTGAATTAATAGCACCTACCTTTGACCAATAATAAAAAATAAAAAAATTAGAGCCATCCTGCTTCTTTCATTTAGTCATCAAATTCTGTATGCTATAATTCCCAAATAATTCCAGAACATGTTTTTATCTCATTTATCTCCATTGAAGATACCTTGATTTGGACCTTTATTGCCTGTCATCTGAGTGATTTCAATAGGATCTGTAATTCTATCTGTGTCCTCTTTCATACAATAGTCTTTTATGGCTCCATTATCTTCATGTTGACCTTTTCATCCAGTGCTTCAAGGATCAGTTCAGTGTCATATTGTGGCAGTCTCTGCTCTCCCCCAAAGCCCCAGAAAAGTTGGTTATTCTGTCATCTATATCTCCACATCACTAAATATTGTGGCCTTTGTATTATTGTATTATTTGCATTACACCTGTCTCTTCTAAAGGGCATGCATGAGGTTTAACACCTCTCTAAATTCAAAGGATTGATCAAAGCCCAGCACATAGCAGGCAGTCAATGTTTGATTAAGTGAACCGAGTTCCAAACTGTTAGCAGTATCTTAAATGTCTCAGTTCATTCTACCCATCAGGAGTGGAGGACATAACCAGAACTGACACTCCCTGCTCTTTTCACTCCTATCCATCTCTGTGCCCAATCAGAAGAAGTGAGTGCAAAGCTATGTAAAAGTAAAAAAATCATAGTCCATAGATTTTAGGTATGTGAACCACTTGATTATTTTTATTCCAACAATATTATCAACATATTTTATAACAAGGAAGCTATTCAGCCAAATTAAAAAGAACTGGAAAAAAGTGTTAATGAATTATTTCAGAAGTAGAAAATGGAAAGATATTCTCTGTCAATGTTCTTGGAAGATATTCTCCAAACTATCACTTACTGAAAAATGTTAAGAATTTTGATACTTATGCCAAAACATTTGCCATGGTTGCACGTTGACTTAAATTATTTTGCTTCAGTTTATAAATATCCCTCATGCTAAAAGGCCTTCTCCATTATATATTATGGGTTTCTTTAGAAAGGCTGTTTTATTTTTCAAACCAATTGCTACATACCAAATGAAACCTAAGTAAATAGGAATTTCATTAAAATATGTCATTATTATTAAACTTAAAAATATGTTTTAAATTTTAAAATTACTTTTTTATTGCTCAACTAGTTCATATCTCAAATTCAATTTTAAAGGACTTTTCCTCACATGATACTATTTCATATGGATCTTAATTTCTTTCCTACTTTTCACAATAATCCTATGAATGGTTAAACACAATTCAAATGACATCTTTTGTTTGTTTTTAACAGAGATCATTTGATTATGTATTCAAACTATTTAATTCACATAACAGGTACAAGATGGCAGCAGAGTAGGAGGATATATTGCGCACCCTTTCCCAGAACCAAATTGGAAATACAACTAAAGGGAGGACTAGACACCTGAAATAAACAGAAGACTACTCCCAAAAATGACTTTTAAACACGGATGGGGAAAAAAAACACTACTCATAGTGATGGTTAGGTCATGTAAAGGCCGACACTGTTCACAAGGGCAGAGAGCTGAAATGGCAGCGTGGCTGTGGGAGGTTCCCCTTGAGAGGAGAGATCTCAAGATCACAAACCAGGGTCCCAAGCACAGAGTGCCAGTGCTGGGACCAGCAGACCATGTAGCACCCAGCTGTGAAAGGTGAGATCTGCTGGAGACAACGCCACTGTTTTTGTTTCTTAATTCTTAAAGGGGCCAAAGCATGGGTTTTAGGTTCACAAGCACTCACTTTGGGGCCCAGCAAAGGGAGGGTGGCATGGACTGGAGACATGAGAGAAGAATCTGGAGAGGGAAGCACTGGG
This sequence comes from Tonatia bakeri, assembly GCA_004024845.1. Taxonomy (NCBI): domain Eukaryota; kingdom Metazoa; phylum Chordata; class Mammalia; order Chiroptera; family Phyllostomidae; genus Tonatia; species Tonatia bakeri. The sequence continues at coordinate 158,545 of PVIA01002870.1, read as the reverse complement.
GAGAGATGTGGGATAGCAGTCATGGGGGGTTATGTGCTGGGATATACCTGGATTCTATGGCAGCCATCTTCCTTGAAAAGAGCAAGCTTCCTCCTAGGGGAAAAGCAAATACCTTACCATGTAGGATACTTCTCTCAAACTCTGAAATCCTTCTCAACCCACCCTGCATCTTTTTTCATTTTTCTTTTTTTTTCTTTTTCTTTTCTTGTTACGTTTAGTTTTATGTTTTTTTTTCTGTTTTTTTTCTTCTTTCTTTTCTCCTATCCTGCACCTTAACCCCTGCTGAGGAGACAGCAATATATACAGACTCAGAGGGTATCAGAGGTGGGCTATAGTGTGCAGCCATACTATATACTTTCCCAGGAAACAGACTGCTGCTTCCTCCTCACAGAAGAGCCATAGAGACAACCTTCTGATTTCCAGTAGACCAAAAATACGGGCTCTGGAGAACACACACATTAGCCTACTAGGGGTCCTACCCTCTGATTACAAGCAGAAAATACCAGACAGTCTCAGACTAATGGCTCAGGGACAGGAAACCATATCCACCATCTTCCCTGAAGCTTTCAAGGCACCTGCATGGGAGATCCAGGAGTCCCATCCCTCCCAATTCTTCGATTCCACCAGAAGCCTTCTCAGAAACAGTTGGGTATTTGACTATTCTAAAACTGACAGCAGGCCAGCAGGAAGAGATAGGCAGAGGTGGATCCTGTGATGAACCACTGCTGATAAAACCCAGCTTTACAGAGCAACTTGGCCCAACCTGGGTGCAGCCAAGTCCAGAGGAACCACCCACAAAATGGATTGTTTATAGAATGGAACAGGCTAGAAGCAGTCAGCACCTAACACTGGTTTACACCAGCCTCAGACAACATCAGAGCTGTATCCAAAGGGAGAACCCAGCATTAGTACAATCCCCCAATCCTGCCAGAAGGCTTCTCAGAAACAGTCATGTCTGTGACTATTCTACACTGACAGCATGCCAGAAGACAGAGACAGGCAGAGGCAGATTCTATGGTGACTTAGGATGTTTGCTGACACACCCCTGGGTCTAGTGCTGATAAAACATGGCATTACAGAGCAGCTGGACCCATCCTAGGTGCAGCTAAGCCAGGAGAAATCAGACACAAACTATGGATCACTTGTAGCTTCAAATAGGCTGCTGACAGCTCGATGTGGACAGCACCTGACATTGGCTTGCACCAGACTCAGACAAAAACAGAGCCATATCCAAAGGGAGAACCCAGCAAGCAAATACTGAACTCTGCTGACAGGAGTTCCACTTTGTTCTTTTTCATTATTTTTGTTGTTTTTTATAGGCTTTTTTCTTCTATTTTCATTGTTCTATTTTTTTCTTTCATATCTCTTATTTTATTCTTAACTTTGATTACCCCATAGTTCCCTTCTCCTTGCCTTTTTTATTTTTGTCATTCCTTTTCTTTCTGCCTTTTTCCTGTTTTCCGCTATCAATTCATTATTAGCATTAGCTCTCTTCCCTTTCACCTTCCATAATCATTTTTCTGTCCTTTGTTTCTCTTAATCTTTTACTACTCCCCTTTCCCTAATATTCCATTTCTCTTTCCTCTTTTGTTACTTTATAATCTTTTGTCTTTTGTTGATATTGCTATTGTTGTTTGGGGGTGTTGCTTGTTTTGGTTTCATTTTTTGTGTTGTTTTGCTTTGTTTTGCCAGAACCTGTACCACAGCATACAAGACAAGGGTTGAGCCTCTCAGTCAGTCAGCCAGAAGGGAGAGCCCACCAATTAATAAACCAACAGCATTCAGGACACAAATACAACAGGAAGGCCCACATACCCCACACAAAGGGCATTCCTAGAGCATCCAGATCAAGAGATCAAGGAGTCTGCACCACTGAGTGCCATAGGACTCCTACCATATAAGCCCACCCAGGAGACAAGGAATCAAAAAAGATTATATAATACATAAAAACAAAGAAAAAGAGACACTTCAAATGGGGAAACCATCTGAAAACAAAAGAAAAAGAGGAATCCCCAGGAAAAAAAGGAAAACTAAATGAAATTCAGACAAGCAAATTATCAAACATAGAATTCAAAGTAATAGCTATAAGAATACTCCAGAACTTAATGAGTATTATAACAGCATGAAAAAGGACATAGAAGCTATGAATAAAAACCAGTGGGAAATTAAGAATGCAATATCTGAAATGAAGAATATGATAGAAGGAATTAAAAGCAGGCTAGACAAAGCAGAAAACCAAATCAGAGATTTGGAAGACAAGGTGGGAAAAAACACTCAGTCAGAGCAAGAAAATGAAAAAGGACTTAAAAAGAAGAGGATCATCTAAGAGAGCTTTGAGACAACATGAAATGTAACAATATTTGCATCATAAGAATACCAGAAGGAGAGAAAAGGGAACACAGGATAGAAAGCCTGTTTGAAGAAATAATGATGGAAAAATTTCCTAATTTGTTGAGGGAGAGAGTCACACAGGTTCAAGAAGCACCAGGAGTACCAATCAAGATGAATCCAAAGTGGCCTACACCAAGACACATCACGATTAAAATGGCAAATTTAAAAGACAAAAAGAAAATCTTAAAGGCAGCAAGAGAGAAACAGTTAGTTGCCTACATGGGAGCTTCAATAAGGCTGTTGGCTGATTTCTCAACAGAAACACTACAGGCCAGAAGGGACTGGCATGAAATATTCCAAGTAATGGAAAGCAACAATCTTCAACCAAGACTACCCTATACAGCAAGGCTCCCATTGAAAATGGAAAGTGAATGAAATAGCTTCCCAGACAAAAAAATAATTAAAGGAGTACATTTTTACCAAACCAGCATTACAAGAGATGCTAAAGGGACTGCTTTAAAAAGAAGAAATAGAGAGAGAAAAGAACACAGGTACCAAAGGAAAAAATGGCAATGAATAAGTGCCTATCAATAATAACCTTGAAAGTAAATGGATTAAATGTTCCACTAGTAAGACATAGGGTAGCTGAAAAGGATAAGAAAACACAACATGCATATATATTGTCTACAACAGACCCACCTCAGAACAAAAGATTTACACAGGCTGAAAGTAAAGGGATGGAAAATTACTTCATTGAAATACAGGCAAAAGGAAAGTTGAGGTAGTGATACTTCTATCTGACAAAATATATTCAAAACAAAGACCATAACAAGAGACAAAAAAGGTCACTACAAAATAATTAAAGGGTCAGTCCAACAAGATGGGTAAACCCTTGTAGACATAAGTGTACCCAATATAGGAGCACCTAAATATATAATGAAATCTTAGAGGACTTTAAGAATTAGAGCAACAGCAATACAGTAATAGTAGGGGATTTTAACACCCCACTGTCAACAAAGGACCAATCTTCCAGACAAAAAATCAACAAGGATATAGTAACATTAAACAACACACAAGATCAAATGAATTTATTTCATATTATAGAATATTTCAACCCAAAGAAGCAGAATATACTTTCTCCTCAAATGCACATAGGAAATTCACAAATACAGACTACATGGTAAGACATAAAATAAGCCTTAAAAATTCAAGAAAATTGAAGTCATATCAAACATTTTCTTGGATCACAATGGCTTGAAACTAGAGATGAACCTCCAGAAAAAATCCACTCCAAAACAGTGAAATGAATGGAGGCTAAATAACATGTGGAGACAAAATAGCAATGGGAAAAAATACAATAAAATAATGATATAATTTCAGAAAATAATGAATGAGTTAACAATGATATCAAGAAATAAGTCAAAGAGTACCTGGAAACAAATGAAAATGAACACACAGTAACCCAAAACATGTGGGACACAGTGAGAACAGTCCTGAGAGGTTAGTTCATACCATTACTGGCCTGCCTAAGGAGACAGAAAAGTCTCAAATAAACAACCTAACCTTATACCAAAAATAACTCAAAAACAAAAGACAAAGCCCAAAGTGAGTAGAAGAAAGGGACTAATGAAGATCAGAGCAGAAATAAATGGCATAGACAAAAAAAATCAAAAATCAATGAATCCAAGAGTTTGTTTTTTGAAATGATACACAAACTTTTGCCCAGACTCATGAGAGAGAGAAAGAGAGAGAGAAGAACCCAAATAAATAAAATCAGAAATGAAAGAAGAAGAACAACCGATACCACAGAAATACAAAGGATTATAAGAATTACTGTGAACAATCATATGCCAAGAAATTGGATGACCTGGGCAAAATGGGTAAATTTCTAAAAACACACAATCTTCCAAAACTGAATCAGGAAAAAGCAGAAAACGTGAATATACTAAACCAATAATAGCTACTGAAATCAAAGCAGTAATCAAAAACCTTCCGGCACACAAAAACTCTGGATCATATGGCTTCACAAGTGAATTTTACCAATCATTTATAGAAGAACTCACATTTATTCCTTTCAAACTATCCCAAAAATTCAAGAGGGAAGACTTCCAAACTCTTTTTACGAGGCCATAATTATTCTAATTCCAAAACCAGGTACATACACAACAAAAAAAGAAAATTACAAGCCAATATCTCTATTGAACATAGATGCTAAAATCCTCAACAAAGTATTAGCAAACCAGATCCAGCAATGTATTATAAACATTATACACCATGGTCAAGTGGGATTTATTCCAGGGATTCAAGGATGGTAAAATATCCACAAATCAACAGCTGTGATAAATTACATAAACAAGGTTTTTAGCTGGTATCAATGGGAGAGTTACAATGGAGTGTAAGTATTCCTTCTTTACTGAAACCAGAGCCTACCAATTCATAATTGGGGAAGTATGAAGTGGATTTCATCCTTTGTGTCAAAATTTTATTTTAAAGTTAGTGGACTGGTGACAAGAAATATTTGGTTTTGAGCTGGTTTGATCCAGTGACTATGAGATTTAACATTGATTCATTTCCTGGATATGCCTTATACTAAAATTATATGAGTGGATAATTTAACACTCTGATATGTAGTACAAGATAAGAAATAGATAAGCTTTTATTCAACCCCCTTTCTCCCTGCTGTGTGTGGGTGTGGGAGCCCAGATACCAGGTCAGTAATATTTTTTCTGTAAAGGACCATATACTGATTTAAGATTTCCATGACATACAGTCTCTTTTGCAACTACGCAACCCTGTTGTGATTGTAAGGAGTCATAGAAAACACGTGAATGAATGGGCATACCTAGCTTTAGCCAATGAGCTGTAGTTTGCCAATCCCTGGCTTAGAGCATTGAATTCACATCTTTTTGCCTTGGTATTGATCACAAGTAATGTTTTTACAGTAAAAACCTATATAACACTTCATGTGGATTCAAAAATTCCTATTGAATAAAATTTGCATTTATGTTATTTTGAGGTAAGTGATGCCTGACATGAGGCTTGGCCACTGGTAGGCATTGGCTCCAATTTTGGAGTTTCCTGGAGCTTGTCACTAATTACTTTATTTTGCATTTGCTTTATACTTACACATTTGTCCTTCTTATGACCTTCTCATAAATTAGACTGCCTGAATTAAGCCTCTTATATATGATCCTATGCAATCTGAATAAAAAGTCTTTTTTTTTATTTCATTTCATAAGTTAAAGATATAGGAAAATAACATGTAGGGGTTTAAATCAGGAGTTCCCAGATTTCAAGTTGTAATATTACCTTATTAGAGACAGAACTTTTGGAGCATTTAGTAAAAAATTACTAAAAATTTATGAGCATTTAGTAAAATATATTTAAGTGACCACTTTTAACATCCCATTCCCAACAAGAAACAGACTATATTTGGCCTTTTGACTATGGCACTACATAAAAGTAAGTTATTCTTGTCTTTACATGAAATCCCACTCTAAAATAGGACTTTCATTTTTGTAAAGTAGCCTCACAGAGTATTCACAGTTGGCTTAAGTTGAGGGGCTTCTGTATGAACCAAGAGTATACTCAGTTTTCAAGTTCAAATTTCAAAATTGTCCCGCTCTACTAACATCATGTAATTTACCACAGTTCTTTGGATTTCAGATATCAGCCATGATAGGACCAGAAGACATGATCAAACAAAGCATAAATATTAGAATGAGAATGATCTGATCTAAAGCAGAGGGAATAACCAAAATGATAAAACAAAATATATTTTCTACATAAATATGAGCAGTATATGTGTGGCAATATATGCTATAAACTAAGCCACAAAACACTCAACAGATAATTCCTTCTCAGTAATTACAATTCAAGATGGAAAAATACAATATAAATATAAAACTATTCCAAGTACTTTAATAGGGGATTCTTGAAAATAATTATACAAAATATCAATGTAAAGATGTTCAAACAGAAGGAATGGGGCTATATGGAGGGAAATGCTTGGCTTACAGGAATGTAGGATGAAGGTAAATAAAAGAAAACCTGAAGTATCAGAATACCTTCTGAAAAGATGGGCCTTATACCTCTTTTCTCCCAGAGTACAGTCATCTACGTTCTTGCCCAAATGTTCTTTCAAGTCATATTTGACACCACTCAAAGTAGTAAAATCACATGGCCATTAAGCTTCACTTCCTTCAAAAGATGTAATAAGAGTATGAACATAAGCCATGCTGAAGAGCAGTTTACTGGTTAAACAAAATTACAGCATATCATAAGAGATGGCAATATAATATTAAATTGTGCTTTTCTTAATGATACTACAGAAGCAACTTGACTTATCATGACTGAAAAACTATAATATACTGCAAAGAATGGTGGTAACAATATTAATAAAATTCCCATTGCCAAAGGAAGAATTACTCATCCATACCTCATATGCTTTCTCAGTATATGGACAATACATCATTTTAGAAATCTGAGAGCCTAAATATTGTAGTAAAGCATGGGAAGAGATTTACAGATTTATTTGTTCTGAGAACTTTTTTCATGAAATTCTAGGTGTTGCAATATAAACCATATTTCTTAAGTATTCATCTTGTTATCATTATAATGAAAAAATGGAGAAGATTCAGTCATTATATATATTATTGTCTGCCCAATATCAAAGCATCCCTAACACTTGGCTATCAGACACACCAAGAGTAAGAGAGCTACATAGGCATGGGCTTCAGGAATGAAGATCATCCCCCGTCTTGCATCATTCCCTCCTTTGTAATTCCATTTAATGTAATTTGAGAATCTGACCATATTTTCACTTTGGTTGAAGCAAGCCTCACAATGAGTTTATTTACAACCTCAGCATTATCTTTTGGTTCCTTTCTTTTACCTTTTGGTGTTACCAAAGGTAATACCATTGGCATTACTTTTTAGGAAAATACCAATGCCCCTGAGATGATTATGAATGCTGGAAAACCTGCTACATAAACTTAGAAAAGAACAATAACATACCCATGAGGTCTCCATACCCATTTAAATGTTGGTGTATTAATTACTGGGCAATTTCACTCTCATTCTTAAATTTCTCCATCTGTAAAATGAGGACACTAATATCTACTTTATTGAGATGATACAAAAATAGAGTCTAGTAAATATCAGAATAAGTAAAATAGCTGAGGGAGTAATAAATTCGACAAATTTGCCTCAGGGAGAAGGGGTCAGAAATGGAATGTTTGTTTACTTCTAGAGCAGACAACGTGAATAGGGCTTACTTAATAGAGAAGAGTAAGAGCAATACAGAGGAGAAAGCATGACTAATGCACCTGTACATTAGCTAGAAAAGGACATGGCTGATTCATTATGGAAGGACATAGGATGACAGGTCATAATACTAGAGAATTAATGTGAGGCACAATTGCCAAGAAGTTTAAAATTCATGGTGCCATGGACATCCATTATATATTTTTAATCAGCAGAGTGAGATGAACAGACCTAGGATTATTGGATGATCTTCACACAAGTACAGCAGTTTTCACAGAACAATGATGGATATATGTCACTTGGTTGCACTGAAGTAAATCAAGCCATACAAAAACAAATTCCAGGTAGATTATAAATCTGAATGTGAAGGGTAATTAACCCTTTTATAAGAAAGTATAGAATTTCTTTATGACTTTGTGGTAGGCAAATATTTCTTACAGAGGCATAAAAAAGCAGTAAATAGAACTATAAAAGAAAAGTTTGAAAAATTAGGCTATTAAAATTAATAATTATTTCTCCAAAAAGAACATTAAGCTAAAAAGACAAGCCACAGATTTTCAATATGTATATATTACAAAGAACAAATATCCGGAAAACATAAAGTACTCTAAAAATCAATAACATGCAGACAACTCAATAGAATGTAGGGGGGAAATATGCACATCAATGGCATATAAATTATACTTATAGATACATACATTAAACATGTATATATGTATGTCTATATATTTACCAAAAGACATATACAAAAATGTTTAGAATGCATTAACCAAATGTCCATCAGGAAGAATAAATTTTCTCAACCAATAAATCCATAAATAATTGGAACAACAAATCAATGTTTCTCTATCTCCTGTCCTCCCCCCTCTCCTTTTCTCTCTCTTTCTAAAATCAATAAATATTAAAAAAATGAAAGGATAAATTCTCATGTTGGCACACAATGAAATCTCATACAGCAGTAGGAATGAATAGCTACACATGTATAGAATATTTTCACGTCTTACAATCAATATGTAGAATGTGATAAGCTTGACAAGTAGCATACATTCTACTTGATCGCATTTTATAAAGCACACAGAAAACTTACATGTGGTGTTAGAAGTCCGCACAGTGGTTACACTTGTGGTGTTGTGTATGATTGAAAGAGTAAATGCGTGGCTTCTAACATGCTGACAGTATTCTATCTCTCAGCCTGGTGTCAGTTATATTTTGTGTTCAATTTAAAATTCATAAATTTTCATTTAGTATTTTTGCACTTTTCTGTAAATATACTTGAATGAAAATCACCAAAGGAAAAAAAATCAGAGAGACTTCTACTTCCAGCGTTATGGCTAAATTGTCTGAAAAGACCTCCATTGAAAACACCGACACTGGATACCTTACAATGATCATTTTGAAATGAATAGCTAAGCTCATAAGGAAGTTCAGGAAATAAGAATGGGACAGATAAAATCAACGAGGGGATAGTAAAGAATTCTCTGCAGGAGACGTACTGTGAACTTCAATTGAGTGCTTTCCTCAACCAAATTTCTCTGAAACATATCAACAACCCCTTGCTCTTCTAGGTTTTTAACAATAAATGGGCTTGCCCTTAGCAATGTTGTGATTTAAATTCAACAACACCATACATGGACACTCTTTTATGTCTAACTCCATTTCAGTTTTCAGGTGACCATCTGCTTAACAGATTTGTCATGTACACCTAATTGTAGAAGAAAATAATATTATGAAAGTGTTCTGCATTGGAACTCAATGCGGGGGCAGGGGAGGTGTTGGCAGAGAAAAAGAAGCACCTGACACCAGTCTCAACGTTTCCACAAATTCTGTGATAACTTTGGGCAAGTTACTTGTCCTATTAGGGTCTCAGTAATTTCACTTGTTAAATTTAGGAAGTGGACACTGATTTTCTAGACATTATGGTACCAAAGAAAAGAGTTCAGCTTTGGGATCAGACAGACTGAGAACCTGTCTCTGCTCTGGACTAGGTAAGTCAGTTAATATAAGCACACACAGAAACCCCAGGCAGCCCTTCAAGATATGAAAGAGATCTGTGTGCCTTAAAATGGAAAAATCCTTAAGACATATTATCAAGTAATAAAAAGCACAGCAACATGAATGGCACTTTATAAAAAGTATTATGAATAAAGAATACAGTATCAAAAATTTCTGCAAGGAGCTATATAAATCAAGTTCCTTCTGTAAATTAAAAAAAGAGACAATATATTTTTCTATTGGTTGAATAATTAATATGTGGATATATAACTCACAATTTTATAATTATAAATTTAAAATGTTTTTCAATGCTGGCATAAAGTTACAATTAAATAAAATTCATTTCCCTTTTCTATGGTAAGCAGTCTGTGAAGCTACTGATTTTTGGAGTTAAAAAAAAATCTCAAGTGAAAATGCTTGAAATTAGTGGATCATTTGACAATAACATAATACTTCTTTAATCAAATAAATTTTATACTGAGTCATATTTATTCAGTGTTGGGTGGAGCTTAGGTGTGTAATCAAACTTATCACCAAGAGTTTGGGTGTAGACAAAGGAAAATGAGGAAGTATTTAGCCATATCATTTTCTTTGTGAGAGAAGGCTGAGATGAAACAGGTAGTGAATGGCATAGAGACTGTGCAGGACAAAGGACATTGTTATGGAATCTGCCTGGGATCATAGAAGCAGTCAAACAAATGTCCTGGGTGGAAAGATGTAGAAGCTGCCAAAAGGGATCTTGTATTTTTAATACAGCTAAGTATCGGGTTGGCTAAAAAGTTCCTTGTTTTTTTTTCCCCCATAAGATGACGCAGTAGAGCTTGGTTGCCATAACTTCATTTGAAGCAATTTGGTTAGATTGTACTGTGACAGCTGTCATATCAGCATTCATTTAAAAAAGTAATCAAAATTGGTGAATTTTTGTGTACCCATTTCAATATTGAAGATGGAAGAATATATGCAACATTTTTGGCATATTATGCTTTATTATTTCAAAAAAGATAAAAATGCAACTGAAATGCAAAGAAATGACTTGTGCAGTGTATGAAGGTGCTGTGACTGATCGAATGTGACAGAAGTGGTTTGAGAAGTGTCATGAGGGAGATTACTCGCTGGATGATGCCCCATGATCAAGTAAAATAGTTGAAGTTTAGTGATTAAATTGAGACATTAATTGAGAATAATCTATGTTATACCACATGGGATATAGCCAACATACTAAAAATATACAAATCAACAAAGTTATTGGTGAAAATTAAAGAATATGTCTTTTATTTTATGGAAAAAACTAAGTGGATAGTTGGCCATCCCGTTAACTACAACAGTGAGAGAGAGGTGACATTAAATAACCCAATATAAGGTTTTCAGTCTAATTGTCAAATTCAATTTAGGGTACAAAACATAAGGTGTACTGGCGAGAAAAAAATCTTAGATAGGGGTTTTCTAACCATTAAATTTATTTAATAGGATCCCATTTTGGGAGGCACATAGTGCAGGAAAAAAAGAACATTAAATTTTTCTGGCTATGACCTGAATCAAATAACAACCCTGTGCCCTGAGTGACCACTGTAAAATGAGCCTTATTTCTCTTAAGTGTCCCTTTTGTCAGCTCCTCACAAATTGTAGGTTGGCTTATTAAAGGACTCCTGTGTCAATGGTGCCATGACTTTGTCTTTTGGGCTTTCATAAACCAGTCATTTTAGCTCTTTTTAAAGAACATTCTTCTTTTCTCAGGCTTATTTGATCTCTAATATCCATCAGAAGTTCTTGAATTCCTATCACTTTTTTTTGTTCAACTTTCATTGTTATAGAGGAACCCAGAGAATATTTTCAAAATGTTCAAGTAAGGACAGCCTTTCTAAGCCTGACAGAAATCTAAATAAGCTCAAAAACCTAAAATATGGCAAATATAAATAGTAATATATTCCCAGCTACATCTAACTCCAAAAGTCACTGAGAAGCAGTCAAAAGACATTCATAATCTCAGGGAAAAACAAATACCTTCAGTAATGACAAAAGTCCTTACAAAAAAGATAGACAAAGAAATGCCTCAATAAATTAGGCTAAGAATGTAGCTGAAAATCTGAGCAATAGTCATCAGAATATGTACAAATTATCTAATAAATTAAATTAAAGTGAGGGCACTATATGGTTTTTCATAATGTGATCATGGAAATTCTGAGACTATACATTCTTAAACACAATTAAGGGGCAAGTTGCTGATACTACATACATCAAACTTAAGATGTAAAATATTTTAATCAAAATTACACTTTAATTCTTCTCAAATACATCAAGGAGCAAAAGGGGGTTAGCATCAGATTTGCATGAAGAGGTGAAACATTTACTGAAACCTTAAGGAGGAGTGGGGTGAGCCAGCAAAGGCCAATACCACTGGTGGTAAAGACTGCCAGTGCCTGCTAAAGTGCCTGTTTCCTGTCCACAGTGATTCTGGAGACTGTGTGTTGATGGCATCATGAGCTAAAAGGAGCTCAAACCCCTAACCTTAGGGCACACCACACAAGGAAAGCCACCTACGCACACTGACTGAAACACCAGAGATAAACTTTTATTCTTTTACATCATTGAGATTTCAAGATTTGAAACATTATATATAGAATAGCCTAGAACAGTGCTTCTGAAATTCTGATGGGCATAAAATTCTCAGATCTTATTAAAACACAGGTTTCTGGGTTACCTCCTCAGAGATCCTGATTCATTGGTCTGAGGTCAGGAAACTGATTTTCTGTTTCTAACCAACTCATGGTTTTTGTTGATTTCACTTGTCCACAGAACACGTTGGCCTAAATATTCTGAACACAATATTGGGAGTAGAATTAGGTAACAAAGTATGTGTGAAAGATGGGAGATCCTGAGGCAGGAAGGAGACTCAAACTTACACATTTGCGTAAGGCAGAATTATAAACAAAGATTACAAATCAAGAATGATGATACAGGGTGCAGCCAAGGGCGGGGGGCCAAAGGGATTTGGAATGGGGTCCAGAACTCAAGGTGTCCAAGAAATATCAGAAAGACATATGAGATGTCCTCACCATTTGCCCCCACAGGTGTGAGTTGGGGGAAGAAACACATGGAACAGGAACATGTAGGGGTGTTTTATACAGCCACAGTTTTGCAGCTAATCCAAGCTGTGATCATTTAACATATCTATAGCCTTTGGCTGGCTGCTTAGATATGTTAAATAGCTGTGGTCATGCTCTAGGCCAGGGGGATAGAAAGGGACTCCCTCCACCAAGATGTGACTGGGGGGCAGGTCCCCTGAGTTACAGCGCCTGCATGGAGCTTGGAAAAGATTGGCTCCATGACATGGGGCCACCCATGCCCAGACTCACGATGGCAGCCCAGTAAACTTGGAATAATACAGGAATGCTGGCAGATATAACTGATTGTAGGAGGAGTCGGAAATGGGGGTTCAGAGGAAGATTGGTGCAGGGATTTAAACCCAGACACAGCAGGCATGTGAGAGAGACGGCCACGAGTTTTTGCCAGAGTGGGGACCCCCGAAGCCATGTGAGAAAGAGAGCCATGAGGTTTTGCCAGTGTGACCCCTGCAGCTTTGGTAGAAGAGAACCACGCAGCTTTGGGGTGTTCCTTTTGACCACGGGGCTTGGGAAGCAGGAGAGACTTTGCCTGGAAGGAGGGTAAAAGAACTCTTGCCAGTAGGCCATGAGAAGGTGCCACATGGCTTTGGATTAATTGGAGATCTTGCCTGGATGGTGACACAGAGGATGGTGCCAGCGGCTGGAAAACACGGACGTTTGCTTCTCTTCCTGAGTTATGGTACCCTGAATTAGGGCCGCGGGGGAAGAAAGCACTGTGGGCATCTGAGGGTGTCCCAAAGGACTTTAATATTTTAATGAAGACATTAGGTCACTACTTTAAGTCTGTATAGTATTAAATAAATGTTTCCTTTCCTTTTCACAAATCTCTGGCATTGAGAGATGTCTTTCCTATTGGCGACAGACAACGAGCCCAGTAGGGGGTCCTTTTGGTAGTTGTACATCATTCCAGGCCCCTGTTGTTCTGTCACAACGATCCTGAAAGTTTGAGCTGGGAACCTTGAGATCAGACTGGCACCAAAGCAGAGTTCCCAGAGTAACTTGTGACACTAGTTCAATACTAATTGACTCACTAACATTTCATGGTATATGGAATCCAGAATTTGTTCACAAAAGACCCACGTGAATGCCAATGTACTCATTTCCTTATACCTAGAGGTGTCCAGTAAAAATTGAATGAATAGTGAAAAAACTTAAAGAACCAAAGATTTTCTACGAGATGCAAAATTTCAGTGTAATGAGCATTCTGTTTGGACTCCTTTTGTATGAGCAGCCTTAATCTGGTTTACAAATTAAGGCTGAGGGAGGAGAAGGGAGGCAGGAATTGGGGTGGAGGGTTGGCATTAGCTTGAAACCACTAGAGACCTCATGCAGAAGTAGTGGTACTCAGTGATGGTGATGATAATGATGACGATGACAATGACCCCAAAGGGAAGGAGATTAATGTCCAGAGCAGTGTTTCTGAATACCAGCTGCACATTAGAATCCTGTGGGAAGCTTTAAAAATTACTTTAAATAGACAATCCCAAAAAAGTCTAATTCAATGATCTGGATTAAAAACACTCAATAATATATCTTGTCACACCTTTTAAAAATATTAAGCTGATTTTCATAAATGCTCAAAATATTTTAGTCATTAGAGGTTTTACCTTGGTTCCTAAAATCTCAATGCTAACCATTTTCAAGAATCAGCGTCATAAAGTACTTAACCTCCTGTCCTCCCCAGCGCAGGCCAGATCAGGTAGTAGCAGTTGGGAGAGCTGAAATATAGGGAGGGAGGGGGTTAAGTGTTTCATGTCACTGAATCTTTAAAATGAGTAGCATTTTAGAATCTGGTTGTACTGGCAGCTTTCTGTCTTGTTATCTTTCCATTCCACATACTAACTCCAACAATAATGAGATGCACATAAAGGTAGAAGATGCAGCGATGTCCACTTTGCTGACCTCTGGCAATATGGTAGTTCCCTATTTCTGCTGCTTGTAACATCTAGCCTTGCTAACACTTTTTGGCCATCACTTACCTCCATGTGGCATGCCTTTCAATGTGTCTTTCATGCAGGTTCTTTGGTAGTTTTTTCAAAAGGCCATACAAGGTTCTTCTCTGTTATTGACTGAATTGTTTACCTCAGTACCTCAGGAACAACATATTTACCACCCCCATCCCAGACTTCACTCAGTTTTCCTTACTGTTAAAAAGACGAACAAACAAACAAAAATCTATGTTCTATGTCTTTAGGAAAGGAAATTACTCAGGACATTGTGTTTTCCACAGCCTCCATTTAGTCCATGGGAAACCTGTATGCCAAAATATAATAAATAAAAAATACCATATGGTCTCACCTTTAACAGGAACCCAAACAACAAAACAAACAAGCAAAATATAACCAAAGACACTGAAATAGAGGACAGGCTGACAGTGACCAGAGGGGAGAGGGGAGGGAATTTCAGGGGAAAAGGGGAAGGGTTTGCAGGAACAACTATAAAGGACACATGAACAAAAACAAAGGGGGTGTGGAAATGGGAGGGAGGTGGAGAGAGCTGGGGGGATGGGCTTGGGTGGGCGTAAAAGGTAGAAAACTGTACTTGAACAACAATTAAAATAAGAAATAAAAAAATAAAAAATAAATACATGTGAAACATATTTAAATTAAAAAACATTAAAAAATACAAAGCTACGTACATCACACCACTTCTTCCTTTCACTTCTGCCCCAGCATTTGCCTCTTTCTCTATGCTTTGGGATGATTAAGGACTCAAGTCCAGAGAGTCGGTGATCTTTAGGCAAGAGTTTATCCGAGGACCCTAGGTCAGTGAACAGAGAAAATGGTGCAGAGCACCTCAAGTTTGATGTGCTCATCTCTAAGGCATCCCTTGTCTCGTCCCTGGAAAATACAGTCATGTCTCTTTATGAATATTCTGCTCCTTTAAAAGAGAACTTGTATATATAGACATGCAGACCCCAGACAAGAATCCAAACCTTGAAGTACCCTTAAATCTCTCTGTGGGTGAGTCTAAAAAGATATAATGTTGAACAGGTACATAAAATAGTATATACAATATGATTTAAATTATATAAAGATCATTAAGAAAGCAAAACAAATCTATGGGGACTATAGTCAAAATAGGGAATAAGGATTATTTTGTGATGTTGGGTAGTATTCTAGTATCTTGATCTTAGTAGTAGTTCATGATGGGAAGATGGTAAGAAGGTGATATTAGGTAACTCAACTTAAACTTGTTTGAGTTGAGATTCAACAAATTGAAGTAAAGGAAAATGAGAATCTAATTAGAGAATCTGCTTAAGAGTTAGTTTAACTGAGTACTCAGGAAATTTCATAATAAGTTAAATTTCATAATAATTATTCATTAATTTTATTAATAATTTTACTAGCTCTCTTATGCTCTGTATGAAGAACAAGAAAGATATCAGAATTGTTAGCTATGAGATCTTCTGCAACTATTTTCTTAATAATCTGACTCACCTACAAATTGAGTAAGTTACTTCTGTAAGCAATATATTTGTCAGCTTCTCACTAAGTGTAGTGACCTAAATAAAATACTCTCACGTAAATCAACAATTTATCTAATTTCTGGTCATGTCCATGATTTTATTTAAATTAATTTATTTTCATTTCTATTTACTATGCACACATACATACGCATATAATTATCATTTTCCACATTTTTCTATTAGTCTTGACACTTTCTCAGGCATTCTTGAAAGCACTGGATGGTAAAAGACTGTCAAACTCCTTGAATAGGCATGCTTTTCTTAGGAAAACCTTGAATCAGTAAAGAAAAAAGGTTAACTTTAATCAAATTAAGGGTGTAGATAAAAATAATGGCAAGAAAGCAGACAAATATAGAGTGAATTTGGAAATATTTTTCAACATATACAGTATACAAACTATAAGAAACTCTTCAATTCATAAGAAAAATAGTAGTGAAAATATTACAAAAATCCTCTAGTGGGAAATATGTTTCAATAACAAATCTGAATAAGAATGTTAAGTGTATGCATGTATACACATACACACACACATATGTGGTCAAATAAGATATTTTTAAAAAATTTAATGGGGTAAGCTCAATCACAAAGCAAAATTGATACTACTAACAAGGTCAGAAGACAATTTGCAATTAAATGCAAACATATACATTGAACAAAATTTTCAACCTAGTAGAAAATTAAATAAAAGTATAAAGTTAACTCATACAAGAATAAACATAAATACTGAATAAGGTTATAAAACTTGTCAGTCATGTTATTATTTAAAGAATAAAATAGCCATAATTTTTCAACTTTTAAGTCTGACAAAGATAAATAAAATTAGTACCAGAGGAAGTATAAATTGTTATATTTTTGGAGAGCAATTTTGAAATAACTACAGAAAATGTTGCTTTCTTTTAACTATCAATTTCAAATCTAGGAATTTTAAAAGTAATATTAAAAGTAAATAGCTATGTATTTAAGGATACTTCAGAGTTTTAAAAGATCCATTCTTGAGAACAATTTAAAATTTGAATTACTTTCTGATTTTAGCAAATTTATATGGTATATATATTATATAGCCTTATCAAAGGCATGTGAAGTGTTTCATTACAAAACAATGCTAATTAATATTTCTTCAGCAGAACTATGCATATTCACACTAAGTGAAATAAATACAGACCCAAATAATTTCAAGTGACTTCTGGTCATGTTTTAATACCAAATGAATTCAGTTAAGGTCAGGCTTGATTTCCTAATGGGACTGTGGACCTATATAGAAACTAAACAAATGTTCATAAAATAGTTATCTTTAAGTTACAGTTCTTCTTAAGATGTATAGTAAGAAATCATTTTTAAACAGTGATAGAATCAACATTTGAAATAGAAATGCCCCAAATACATGATAAAGGGAAATAAGTAAGTTTCAGGAGAGCAGCGTTATCCAAGTCTTTTGTACAACAGCATTCCTGGTGATGCTTCCTTTTTTTTGAGAGAAATAATTGGTATACAAGACTCGAAGGCTACTGAGAGAAGGTATACAGACTTTAGAGTTTGCCCAGCACTGTTTTTTGAACCTTACCTCTTTCTTCTAATAAATATAACCAATTCTACCTATCTATCATTTTATGAATTTTTCTTCACACACATTGTGTTTTTCATCTCTAGAAGTTTAGTTTAGGTCCTTTATATATCTCCTATGTCTCTTATGGATTTCTGAACATATTAATGTGTTTTAATAACTGTTTTAGTTATTATATTTTAATTATAATATCTGTATTAATTCTGGGTAAGTTTCAATTCATTGACTGATATTATCATATGGGTTGCATTTTCTTGCTTATTTGCATGTCTGGTAATAGTGGATTGGATACATGAAATAGTCAATTTTATTTAATCTGTTGCATGTCAAATATTTCTGTGTTTCCATAAGTATTCTTGAGCTTTGTTCTGGGATATGGTTAAGTTTCGTGAGGGAAGTATAGTCTTTGGATCTTGCTTTCAAGATTTGTTAGAACCAGCAGTGCTCAGACGAAGACTGATTATCCCCTGATGGTGACACAGCCTTCTGTGCAGTGTATTAAATGCCCGGTCAGTAAGTGGTTTTCCAGACTTACTGATGGACATGCTCTCTTTCTGCTGCAGTGTGAGTGCCAGAAGCTGTTCCCTCTGATGCTTTAGAATGACTCTGTCCTAGCCATGAGGGAGTTTCCTCAGATGTACTTTAGTGTTCTGGACAAATAAGAATTTGTAACCTATTATTCTATAATCAGCAAAATGCAAAAGCTGAAAATATTCATAGCACTAGACTCTCATAATAAAAAAATTTAAAAGAAGTACTTGCAGCAGAGGGAAAGTAATTACTGATATAAATATAGAACTATACAAAGAAATAAAGACCAGCAGAAAGGGCAACTACATGTACAAATATTTAAATAAGTTTTATTTCAAAATCTACTTAAAATATAATTAACTTTTTTAACAAAATCAGAGACAATGTAGCATGCCTTTTTAGCCTATATAAAAACAAAATATGCAAAAGTAGCACAAAAATTGGGTGGGAAAGGAAATTTACTACTGCAAGGTTCTTTTACTATATGTAAAGTGGCACAATACCACAGGAAAGTAGGTAGACACTCTTATGTAAACCAGAAGCTCAAAGCAGTCACATAGAGGGTGGGCAAATGTCAGGTTTACAGCCCTGGCTGTTGTAGCTCAGTGGATTGAGCATGGCCCTGTGAATCTGAGGGTCACTGGTTTGACTCCCAGTCTAGAGCACATGTCTGGGTTGTAGGTCAGGTCCCAGGTGTGGGGGGCACATGAGAGGCAATCACACATTGATGTTTCCATCCCTGTCTTTCTCCTTCACTTCCCCTCTCTCTAAAAATAAATAAAATCTTTTTTAAAAAAGTAAGGCTTACAGTTGTGAGTACATAAAAATCACACAGTTTATTCTTGCAATATATATTTTTTCCATATGAAAAACTATGAAGCTACTTTTGCCCACCACTGTACAACACCAGAGTTAAAGCTAACAAGCCGATAAAGGAGATGAAGTCATAAAAATACTCACACTAAAGACACAAAATATGCAACATGAAGATAACGAAAGATGGGGCAAATAAAAATAGCTATAAAGTAGATGTAAAGCAAATCATATCTATAGTTAATTTGATTTTAAATCACCAAAATACCACAATTAAGAATCAAAGTTTGGTACACATAAAGTAGATGAGAGAGGTTAAGAATGGTATAGGAAACAGAGAAGCCAAATAACTTATATGTATGACCCATGGACATGAACTAAGAGGGTGGGGATGCTGGAGGGCAGGGGTGGTACAGAGTGGAGTGCAGATAAAGGGGAGAAAAAGTTGGGAAAAGTGTAATAGCATAATCAATCAAATATACTTAAAAATAAAAAGAAGATTAAAACCACAAACATTGAAAAGGCAACAAATTCACAACTATTAACAACTGAATCTAAAAAAAAATGAACCAAACAACTTGAATAGGAACAGAATAGATATGGAGGTCATTTGAAGGGTTATCAACTGGGAAGGGTAAGAGGGAGGATGGGGAAATAGTGTAGGGATTAAGAAGCATAATTAGTAGGAACAAAATAGACAGGGGGAAGTTAAGAATGGCATTACAAATGGAGAAACCAAAGAACTTACACACTTGACCCATGGACATGAACTAAGGGGATGGGGAATTGCTGGAGAGAAAAGGGGTACTGGGCAGAGGGTTGCAAAGGGGGAAATTTGAACAACTGTAATAGCATAATTAATAAAATATTCTTTAAAAAAGAATCAAAGTTTGTCAGATTGATTAAAAAGTAAAATGCAAATATGTGTAGGCTACATGAAAAGAACTTTAAACACAGGTATAAAAATAGGTTAAAAGTTAAAATATATATCATGCTAATATTAATCCAAGGAAAGCTGTAATTGACATTAATATTTAAAAAATTATTTCAGAACAATGAATATTATCAAGGAGGTTTTAAAGATAATTTTATAAAATAAACAGATCATTTTATTAACAAGGTGTCACAACCCTAAAATTTATTCTCTTAATAACAGAGCTTCAAAATCACAATGAGTCCAAGAGGAAACAGTAAATTCACAATTACAATTTAAAAATTTAATACTCCTTTCTTAATAATTGCCATCAAAATAGACACAAGATCAGTAAGCATATAGAAAACTTAAACTAGAGTCAACTTCATCCAGTTAGTATCCATACAATATTCCTCCCAACAGCAAAGCACACATTCATTTTATAATTATAGGAAAAATGTAACAAGACAGATAATATTCAGGACCATAAAATAAGCCTCAACAAAATTTTACAGAATGCAAGCTATGCAGAATATATTCTCTTACCACAAATGAATTAAATTAGAAATCAATAATGGAAATATCTCAGGAACCACCCACCACAATATTCTGAAACTAAATAACACATTTATAAATAGACTGGGCCAAAAATAAATCAAAAGGGAATTTTAAAATAATTTAAATTGAATAAAAATTTAAAATATCAAATATTATAGATGCTACTAATCAGTATTTAAGAGAAATCTGTAGTACTGACCATGTACCCCAATTAAAAAGAAGAAAAAAGTTTTCAAATTAGTAGTCTCAACTTTTCTACCTTAAAAAACTAGGAAAACAAGGGAAAATTCAAACCCAAGTAATTAGAAGAAAAAATACAAAAAAAAAAAGAGACAGAAGTGAGAGAATAGAAAACAATAGAACATATTAATGTAGTGAAAAAGAAACAGATAAATATTATTGATAAATGCAACAACATGGATAAATCTCAAAATATTTATGCTTAGTAAAAGAAGCTGAGCTGCTCTGGCTGGTGTGGCTCAGTGGATCGAGCACCAGCCTGTGAACCAAAGGGTTTCCAGTTTGATTCCCAGTCAGGGTACATACCTGGGTAGCGAGCCAGGTCAGGTCCCCAGTAAGAGGCATGCAAGAGGCGACCACACATTGATTTTTCTCTCTCTCTCTTTCTCCCTCCCTTACCCTCTGTCTAAAATAAATAAATAAAATCCTTTTTAAAAACCTGGGCCAAACAAAAAAGTGCATAGTGTATGTTTTCATTTGTATGGAATTATGAAAAATGAAAATCAATCCACAGTGACAGTAAGCTGATTAGTGGCTGCCTGAGGTTGGGGGAAGGTAGGGAGGGGAGAGAGTGAAGGATTACAAAGAGAAATGAAGAAACCTTTGGAAAGGTTTGGAAATCAATATGTTCATTGCATTGATTATGGTAATGGTTTCATGGTCCTACACATAAGTCACCACCCATGAAACTGTGCAGGTTAAATATTTGCAGTTTATTATATTTCAATCTTGTCTCAATAAAGCTGTTACCAAAAAACTACACTGAAAAATTAAATGACAAATGACATGTGTGCAGGGTGATTCTGCATAAAGTATGAAAACAAGGACTGCTATGCAAAATAACTGTCCAGGAACATGGGCTTGTTAAATTATTCTCATCTATCTCTGTAGTGAAAAAACAAAATACCTTTATGGCTGGCTATGAAACAATCTCCATGAGCTATTATAACAACGCAGCCCTCAAAAAAACAATGCAGTATATATTTTAGATTTCTGTTTTGGGAATCAAAAGAAACAGACAAGAAACATTTGCCATATTTGAAAATTGTACATGAGAAAGTAAAGACACTAGTGTCAGCAAGGTGACACAGGCGGCTAGAATGCAAGAGTGAGGAAGAATTTTTTATATACGAGCATATATATCATCTTGATCCCATCCATTTTTTGAATCATGTAAAATTCTTACCTATTTAAACCTATTTTTAAGAGCCCTGGAAATAATATATTATACTCACTAAAAATTTTTCAGGCTCTTGAATCTGAAAACTTGTACTAACTGTGTAATTCTGGACAATGTAGTAGAACTCTCAGTCTCTTAGTGTCCCTAAAAGTATAGCACAGATGATGGCAGTGTCTCCAATGGGATCCTTATGAGTGTTAAATGAGCATATAGAATAGTACCTGCCTGCCACTGTGGTAAACCTGTAGTACATTTAATTTTTTTTATTTTTTAAACTTTATTTATTATTGACATTATTACATATTTCCTTATCTGCCCCCCTTAACCCACCTCCACCCACCCCTTGTCCCCCTTTCCTTTTGGCTATTTCCATACAGTTGTCAGTGCCCATATGTTATGTACACATGTTTATTGGTAAATCATTTTGCCTTCTTTTATCCAATGCCTTCTCCCCCTTCTCCTCTGACAGCTGTTAGTTTGCTCCATGTTTCTGTGCCTCTGTTTCTATTTCATTTGTCAGGTTTATTTTGTTCATTAGATTCCACATATAAGTGAGATCATATGGTATTTGTCTTTCACTGACTGGCTTATGTCACTTAGCATAATGCTCTCCAAGTCCCCTCATGCTATCGCAAAAGGTAGGAGTTCCTGCTTTCTTTCTGCTACGTAGTATTCCATTATGCAAATGAACCACAGCTTTTTTATCCACTCATCTACTGATGGGCACTTGGGCTGTTTGCAGATCTTGACTATTGTAAGTAAGGCTACAGTGAACATGAGTGCATCGAGTCTTTCCAATTAGTGTTTTTGTATTCTTAGGATATATTCCTAGATGTGGGATCACTGGGTCAAAAGGAACTTTCATTATTAAGTTTTTGAAGAAACTCCATACTGCCTTCCCCAGTGTCTACAACAGTCTGCATTCCCCGCCAAGAGTGTACAGCATTATTAAGCATAGGCTCATTTATTCATAGCAGGTTGCTAAAGAGGGCTGCCTGATTGGGCTGTTATAAATATCACCAAACAAGTTCAGGTTGATTTGATTTATTTTATTTCAATCTCTCTTCTCACACTGGACTGACTTACTAACTAGAAAGTAAGTACAGTGTTTGTAAGAACACAT
The DNA here is from genome assembly GCA_004024845.1 of Tonatia bakeri. NCBI lineage: Eukaryota > Metazoa > Chordata > Mammalia > Chiroptera > Phyllostomidae > Tonatia > Tonatia bakeri. Next base: position 135,447 of record PVIA01002870.1, on the reverse strand, counting down.
ACATTGTTTCAAATAGTGCTTCACAAGTAGATGACATGCCAGCTCTTGGGGCTCTTAGAAACAATTTGTCATCTTCCTCATTCTAACGAACGATACAATGTGTTATCATTGTGATTGTGCAATCTATTACAAAATTAAACCTCAGCCCAGATCACTCAAAACTCGGAAGAGTAAAGTTTGAACGAGTATTTTATCATATGTGAATATATATATATGTGCATATACACACACACACATACATCCCAAAGAAGAAAAAGGGCTCTGGGAATTTAAGCACCCTCTGCGACCTTAACCTACTATGGACACAGGAGTCCATGACTGCGTAGCTCATTTAATAGAAACCAGAATTCCAGAATGTGAAACTTTGGATGGAAACAAAGTTATAGTACATTGCATCTACAGCACCAAACTATTTACATCTCCTTCTCTTTCACAGCCTGTAACATACATATAAAAAGAGTTAAAATCCATCATACCATTCCTAAGAGAAGTGAGAAGATCTCATTCCTGGTTTACAAAACAAAACAAAAACAAACAAAAACTAAGGGGTCTGCAGACTAGTCCAAGTTTATAGGGCAAGTGACTAGAAAGGGTTAAACAAAAATCTCAGGTTTACTGACACCTTTGTTTCTTTTTGATGTCTATTGTCTTTTCTTTCTTTCTCTTGAGCCCCAAGAGGCCAAACAGAATCAAAGAACCACAGAATCTTTATGAGGCCCAAGTTTCTGCACTGCCCACTTTGGAGGAAGAACCTGTGATATACTTCCTCACTGACTAGAGATACATTGATCTTTCTAACTTTATGAACCAAGAGCTTCATGACAAGAAAGTAAGAAGGAGGAGGAGAAAAGATTCAATCCAATTCACACCAGCTTGTAACTCTGCATGTTATTTTATGTAAATTATGTTACTTTTATAATTCTAAATCATTAATGAAGGAGGTATATACATAATACCCTCTAGGTCCATTATGCTGTCCAAACAGGCTCATAGACACAGAGAACAGACTAAGGGAAAAGGGGGCTGAAGGATTGGATGAAAAAGCTGAAGGAATTAAGATATACAGACTGGCAGTTACAAAATAGTCTTGGAATGTAAAGTGCAACATAGAGAATACAGTGAATAGTATTGTAATAACTGTGTGTGTTGCTAGATGAGTACTGGAAGTATCAGGGAGAACACTTTATGAAGTACGTAGTTGTCTAACCACTATGCTATATACCGTACACTAATATATAGTAATATTGAATGTTAACTATAGTTGAAAAAAAGTTAAAAAAAAAGAAATGTATACACCAAGATATGTAGAGCTAGTTCATCAATTAGGTTATTTTATGTTTTATTCCAGTGGTGTATTTTGCATGGCTTTACTGTGGAGGCAGATGATGATGGAGTCTGTCCTTTCAAAGGCCTTAGCTGAAAGGCTCTCACTCAGTGCTTACCACACCCCTGAACCAAGTGTGAACAAGGTGTTTACCAAGTGTCTTTGATGAGAGTACCAATATTGGTATATTCCTAACTTTGCATACACAGTGCTTTTAAGTAGGGCTTCTTGAATCAGTTTATACCTTCTCTTAAAAAAAAAAATAGAAACTGCATTTATACTGAGTCCTTTAAGTCTCAGAGATTGTGCTTTGCATGCATTGTTTCATTTAATCCTCAAAACAACCCCTTAAGGAAATGTCATTTTCATCTTCATTTAATGAATGAAGCTATTAGGCACAAAGCAATAAATTAACTTTCCCAAAGTCACATAGCCAGTGTATGGGCAACTCTATAATTTGAACCAAAGTATTAAGATTTTCCAGTTCTCTATTCTTCTACATTGCCTAAGAATCAGAAATTAGTGTGCTTCTCCTGAACCATAAATGTTTATATCTGATGGACACTAGGTTCTGTGAGATTTGTCAGGATCTCATTTTAACCCAAAGACATCCCAAAATTTGTTTACCTAGAACTTTTATTTCAGATCTCATGCTAGTTATTTATTTATTTACCTTATTTTCTATATTTCCCTTGGTATTTGTATTTCCTCTCTAAATCACCCCTCATTGGTGTTATTTTGCTAGATGTTATGTATTCCCTGCTAGCTGTCTTATATCACTTCTATAATAAATCAATACACATGTAAATACATAATAAAATAGTCATCTAAGAAAGAGGATGGTATGTGGTGACATATGGGTTATAAACCTGCAATTACTAAGTAATTTTGAAAAATGGCTTTCTATCAATACCAATAAATAAAGCCACCACCTACCAAGGCAATTGAGGCAGTCAAAATCAACCCTGAAAAAGCAAATATTTCCAGAAAAGTTCTTAACAAATTCATCATGTACCCTACATCTTAAAAGGAAATTTAAAGAAATTGCTCACCAAGACCACATTGGGACTAGTTTAGGACTATTCATTTGGACTTCATGTGATAGATTGAACTAGCATCCACATCTCATTTGCTCTCTCATATTTGATCTATATCTCACATAATGAGTCCCACATAAGTTCCTTTTCTTTCCCTTTAACCAAATAAGTAAGCCACAGATATGGAATTCAGATGGTAAAAGAGCCTTATAGATAATACAGTGTAGTTCCTGTATTTTACTAAAGAGGGGACGAAGTCTCAAGGTGGTGAAATAATTGCAGGAGATCACACTGCAAGTTAGAGTCAGTACTGGGACTAGAATGAGGGCATCTGAACTTTAATTTATATATATATATATATATATATATATATTCACATATATAAATTAACTGTGCCATTTAGCAAGCTTGTTAATTCAAACAGTCAATAGTTCTACATTTTCAAAAGTGTGTTTTCTAAAAGGGAAAGGACAGAATTTTTCTAGAAAATTCCTTCCCCATGTTTGAAATTCCATCTGGTATAAAATAGTTGAGGATCGAGGTGCACTGTAGAAAGTCACAGAAGTACTCAGCCACTCAGTAGTATGGATTGTCAGTCGCACAATGGCCACCTGGCCAGCTCAGTGAGACAAGTTCACTGTGACAAGAAGCAGCATATAGAGTAGGTGGTTTTCTCCATATGAAAACAAATGCCTCATGCTGTGAATTCAAAATGTGTACTACTCCCAATACATATGTGGAAGCCCTAATCCCCAGTGAGATGGTATATGGAGCAGGGGCTTTGGAGCAGTAAACAGGTCATGGATGTAGCATCCTAATGAAGGTACTGGTGGCTTTATGAGAAAAGACAAGAGAGAGATAATCTTGCACTCTGCCATGTAAGGATATAGCAAGAAGGGGGCCATCTGCAAAGCAAAAGAGGCCTTCACCAGGCACCGAATATGCCAGTGCCTTGATCTTGTACTTCCCAGCCTCCAGAATTGTGAGATATGGATGCTTGTTGTTTAAGCTACCAGTCTACGGTATTCTGATATAGCAGCCCAAACTACAACTTTAAAAAATGTTTATTTATGAAAGGAAATGGGTGTATATAGGTAGGCCCTATATGATTGGTATATCAAATTAATCATAATATCATTTGAAAATTTCCAGAAGAAAACCTTGTTGAGAGAGATTTTTTCCCTGTGAATAAACAGAGTTAACAAATTGTGATGAAGGTCAAAGGTAGAAAAGATATAAGTATTTAGATTCATGGAAATTTTTTTCACTAAAAATGAAAACTATATCAATGTTTAGATATATTTTCTTAATCAACACAAAGAACATTAAGATTTAGGTTTCACAAAGACTACTCGTTAAAGGACAAGACAATATTTTTAAATTTACATTTTGAAGAGAAGAAAATATCAAGTTATAACAAGAAGGATTTGCTGTCAGAAGTAGCTGAGTTGGCTGTGGAGCATGAACAAAAATAGAACACAGGCGCTCGTTATAATGCAGTGCTTTTGCCTTTACTTGATTTTCGGTATGTCCATGGTGATAAAAAAAAAATGTTACAATTTCTTTGGGATTAAACAGATTTTCTGGTCTAGAGAGACCAGATGCTTTTACTGGTCATGACTTAAGACCCTTGAATCTCAGAAAACAATGAGCATAAAATGAGGATTTATAAATGGAATGTTGGCTGTATAAAGGGCTTAATAAGAGATGGCACATTAAAGGAAACACACCTGCTGCTGTTAAATATTTCAGTGCAGCCTCTGTGTTCCTGTTAAAACAGGAAACAGACATTAAAACAAGTAGACAGACATTTCTAGCTCACTGAGGATGTCAAAGTGGATGGAGAGGAAATGAGGATGTCAGAATCACCTATGATTCTGTACTCTAATACAAATTAATAAGCATGCAAAGAAGCAGAAAAGCACAACCAATAAAGGGGTAGATAAATTACTGGAAACAGTTGCAAAATGACAGAAAAGAGAATTACTAGACAATAAATTTTAACTGTGATAACTATATCACATATATCCAAAAGGTGGAGGGAAAATTGAGACAGTGCCATACAAGATATAACAAAGACACAAATCAAACTTTAAGAGATAAAAAATAATATCTAAGGCAAAAATATACACTGCATAGATTTAAAGGCATATTATGCACTGTAGAATAAAGGGTTATTTAAATTAAATTATAACAATATAAAGCATTTAAAAGTAAAAAAAGACTAAAAAATTAAGATTTATGTTATGAGAAAGCTTCAAGCACCCTAATATATGTATAATTTTAGTCCCTGTAGGCAAGAAAAAAAGAGGGAAAATCAGAAAAAAACAAAGAAATAAAATTTTATGAAAACTATAAACCTAGAGATACAAGAAGTTAGAAAAAAGAAAAAAAAATAGTGGAACTACACCAAGGCACATCATAACATTTTTTGAGCCTGTAATAAAGAGATAATCTTAAAAGAGAGAGAAGTCACATTATACACAGAGAAATATACATTAGAATGAGAGTTGATTTACAGTAAGTAAAACACTATGATACTGGCACAAAAAAACAGACATATAGCAAAATAGAACCAGGTCAAGATTCCAGAAACAAACCCATGAATACACAGTCAACTAATTTTCAACAAAGATGCCAAGAATACACAATGGGGAGAGAGTATTCTTTGCAACAAATATTGTTAGGAAAACTAGATACACCAAATGCAAAAGAACTAAACTGGACTCTTATTTTACACCACACCTCAAAAAATAAACTCAAATGGATTAAATACTTAAATATAGACTTGAAACTATAAAACTTTTACTTTAATCTTAGAAGAAAATCTTCATGACATTGGTCTAGGCAGTGATTTTGTGGATATGACCCCAAAAGCACAGGCAACAAAAGTAAAAATAGGACAGTGGTACCTATCTCAAACTAAATATTTCTACACAACAAAGAAAATAATGTACAAAGTGATAAGGCCGTCTATGGAATTGGATAAAATACTTGGAAACCATCTATCTAATAAAGGGTTAATTTCCAAAACATATAAATAGAGGATGGGTAACAGTAGATTTCCAGTTGTGAGTATGCGGAACACAGATGTTATTCTTTTATTATTATTTTATGTATGTATGTATTTATAATCCTCACCCAATATGTTTATTGATTTTAGAGAGAGAGAAATGGGAAGAAAAAGGTTAACATCAATGTGAAAGAGAAACATTAATCAGTTGTTTTCTGTATGCATCGTGACTGGGGACAAAATCTGCAACCTAGGTATGTGTCCTGACTGGGAATTGAACCTGCAATCTTCTGGGATATGGGACAATGCTCCAATCAACTGAGCTACTAAGCCAGGGCTCTTGTATAATTAGTTACTAAATATTGCATTATTTTCCATATGGACATCTGTAAACCTACTTTCTCCCCACACTGTATATTTCTACAACTCAAAAGCAAAAACACACAAAAAAATTTAAACTACTGAATTTAAAAAATGAACAAAAAACCTAAATAAACATTTCTCCAAAAAGGGACGTATAAATAGACAACAGATATAAGAAAAATGTTGATCATCACTAATCACCTGTGTTAAGATGGCTATTATCAAAAAACAAGAGTTGATGAGAATGTGGAAAAATTAGAACCCTTGCACAATACTGGTGGGAATCTAAAATCATACACGTGCTATGCAAAAAAAAAAAAAGTAGAGGTTCCTTAAATATTAAGGTTCCATACTCAATATCAAATTAAAAATAAATTATATGGTCCAACAATCCCACTTCTGGGTATATATCCACAAGAATTGAAGTCAGGATCTTGTAGAGATGTTTGCACTCACAAGTCCATTGCACCATTACAGGCTTGCCTTCTTTTACTGTGCTTGGCTTATTTCACTTCACAAATATTGGATTTGTTACAAATGGGAGGCAAGACACTCCACCAGAAAAAAATTACAATCCGCTTTATTGTGACACTTGCTTTACTACCTTCGTGTTGAACCCAACCTGGAACACCTTTGAGGTACGACTGTACTCACAATCGATAGCATGTGGAAGCACACTAAATGTCTGTGGATGGATGAATAGATAATGATAATGATAATATAGACATGCAAAGGAATATTTTTAAGCCTTTAAAAGAAGGAAATTCTACTGTATGTTACAACGTGAATGAACCTTGGGGACAGTATGGTAGGTGAAATAAGCCAGTCATAGAAAGACAAAAACTCCATTATTCCATTCACATGAGTTATCAAAAACAGTCAAACTTATAGAAACAGAAAGTAAAATTAAGTGTTGCCAGGGGCTGGAGGAAGGGGAATATAACAGTTGCTTCTCAACAAGTTTAAGGTTTGGATTATACGACATAAGTTCCAGAGATTGTTATAGTTAGTGTGCCTAGAGTTAACAATACAGTATTGTGTAGTTAAGATGTAGATTTGATGTAACTGTTCACACCACAATAAAAAAGACTTTCCCAGGCATTTTTAAATTGTTAGAATTAATCATAAATTGTAGACCTGCCCTGAAAGGTAGTAGCAAGAATCAAGAAAATAAAAAATAGAAATACAGGAGAGAAAAATTAATGAAACCAAATGCTAACAATTTTAGATTAGTGAAACTGCAAAAGAAAAAAAAACACCTCCAGCCGGACTGATTAGGAATTAAAAGGAAAACAAGAGATTATCAATATCAACTATGAAAGAGTGATACTAGCATAATATTTACAGATACCAAAAGGTTAAGAATAAAAAATAATAACATTTATGTCAATAATCTTTGCAATTTAGATGAAATTTTAAAAATTCTCAACAGATACAAATTAACAAAGTTCACTTCATGAGGCAGATAATGCGAATATACCCATATCTTAAAGAAATTGAATTTTTGGTTAAAAACTTTCCAACAAAAACTCCAGGCCCAGATGGCTTCCCTGGTGAATTCTGAACAGTATTAAGAAAGAAATATTATGTATTCTGTACAAAGTCTTCCAGAAAATTGAAGAGGACAGAATACTCTTCAAATCATTGTGTGAGTCTGGAATTGTCCTGGTGCCAAACAAGACGAAAATATTTTAAGATAACAAAATTAGAGACGATGCTCCCACAAGCAAAATAAATCTTCCATAAACTTTTATTGATTTGAATACATCATGACTTAGTCAGATTTGTCTAAGATATGAAAGGCTGGTTTATCATTCAAAAATAATAGGTTTTATTCACCATTTTAACAGAGTACAAAAGTATATATATAATTATCTCAGTAAATGAAGAAAAAACACTTGAGAAAAATCCAACATTCAATTCAGGCAAAAACTCTCAACAAATTTGGAATAGAAATAAATTATCTTGACCTGATTAAAGATGTCAATAAAAACCACACTTAATGTTGTACGTAGTGTTTAAAGACTGAAGGTTCTTATCCCAAAATCAAGAAATCAACGCTTTCACGGGAAAATGTAGGAGAAATGAGGACAGGTTCACAAAGCTATACAGTCTGACCTCCTATAGACTTCAAGGCAACTATCTTTACAACTTACTTGTCCCAGAAACTTCAGAGACTTAGGATTGAGTCATATTTTGTTTTTTAGCATAAACTTAATTATTTTTGTAATAATATATGCAATGCAATTTGATATTTTCTTCAAGAAATCCAGTCTTCCCCAGGAAAATGATCACCAGTCTAAGACTGGTGGTAGTGAAGGGCAAAAGAATTTCCTAAATTTTTTAACATAGCACACCCACGTAAGAATTCCTTGGTTTTAAAATGAGCCACAATTTGGAGACACCACATCAAAATGGCACAGTATTTCTCTTCAAAACTTTTGAAAAACTCTTTGTATATAGTGGCTACTTTAATGAGGTAGGGAACTGAGTGGTTACTGGGAGCCCAAGAAACAGCTGTAGGGAGAGGTTTGCTTGACTGTTTCCAGTTCATTGCCAAACCAACTGGTGGCAACCCAGCAAGAGGAAAACTGGGGTAATAAATATCACAGTTTGACTCCTCTCTTCCTGTAGTTTTCAATCATTGATTCTCATTGGCTAAACCTAATCAGGAAGATAGGGGACACGATGCCTGTCATAGAAATAAGCCTCTTCACAGTACTGAGAACAGAAGAGCAGGGTAGAAATCAGATCCAGAGGAACAACCAAAAGCTGCCAGGATAATCTACCTTTTGCTCTATTGGCATTTTATTCTCTTTTTTTATCGTTGTTCAATACAGTTGTCTCCATTCACCCCCTCACTACCCCCACCCCAGCCATCTCCACCTCCCACCCTTGATCCAACATCACTTTGGTTTTATCCACGTGTTCCTGAAAACCCTCCCCGCTTGTACCCCCATTATCCCCTCCAACTTTCCCTCTGATTACTATCAATTTGTTCTTAATTTCAATGTCTCTGGTTATATTCTGCTTGTTTGTTTGTTTTGTTGATTGGATTCCACTTGTAGGTTAGATCATATGGTATTTGCCTTTCACTGCCTGGCTTATTTCACTTAGCATAATGCTCTCCAGTTCCATTCATGCTGTCGCAAACGGTAGGAGCTCCTTCTTTTTTTCTGCTGCATAGTATTCCATCATGTAGATATACCATAGTTTTTTGATCCATTCATTTACTCAGGACTACCCTCCAGGAAGACAAACAACCCAGTTAAAAAAATGTGCAAAGGTCTTGAATAGATACTCTCCAAGAAGGATATACAGAAGGCCCAGAGACACATGAAAAGATGCTCAGCATCACTAGCCATCATAGAGATGCTAATTAAAACCACAATGACATACCACTTCACACTGGTAAGAATGACCATCATAAACAAATCAACAAACAAGTGCTAGAGCGGTTGTGGAGAAAAGAGAAACCTAGAGCACTGTTGGTGGAAATGCAGACTAGTGCAGCCACTGTGGAAAATAGTATGGAATATCCTCAGAAAACTAAAAATGGAACTTCCTTTTGACCTGGCAGTTCCACTGCTGGGATTATACACTAAGAATCCTGACACACCAATTCAAAAGAACCTGTGCACCCCAATGTTTATAGCAGCACAATTTACAATGGCCAAGTGCTAGAAGACATTTCTATTCTTTTGATCAGGTAACGTGTGTAGCTGGACAGAGTCCCAAGAACCACAGAATCAGTACAGTCATGCTCCCACCTAAATCCCAAATATTACCCATCACAGTGCTCTTCAAACAAGGTGGTGTAAAGGAAATAATTAAAAACAAACATCATGAAATATAACTGCTTCTGCCTCTTCTTTTACATCTTGTTTCCAGCCCCAAATTCATTATATTGGCTACCTCCTGCCACCATCCTTTCCATGTTCCCCTAAGCCTCTGCCATAGTCATAGTTGAATAGGATCCTGGACTTGGTAGTATAATCCCACACTTAATTCCTCTAAAATCTAAGTCCATCAGCCACCTGTGTATAAGAAAGCACTAAGACTTTGTACTCCCTGATGCTCAGATTTAGCAACAATCCATCGTACCGTAGCGACCAGGTTCTATCATTGCAGACAATAGAGTCAACTTTTTTCCTGCTTATTGGCAGGAGGACATTAAAAAGGACAGGAGGCAGGATTATCTTCCACTTTACTAGAACCATGACTGTATTTTCCATATACCCTGGTGGATACATTCCGTTATTTTGCACTAGTTCCTCTGAACAGACTGAGATCAAGAGAATGAAAAGCATTCATAAAATAAAAGTTAGGGTCACTCTCACATATACTTTTTAGTTTCAGAACACCTGTGTCCTGGCTATGGGGAAATCGTAGCATGCTATAGCCTCAAGCCAGTTATTTCAAGTACATATATCAAGCCAGTTGTTTCGAAGTAATGATGCATGCTAAAAAATTAGTGATTTCAATGGATATGAACCACTGTCATATTCCCCTTGGCTGTGACCTCCTAATTAGAAGCAATGTTATTTGGGATGGATGGCAATGATAAGTCATTCTGTTTGTAGGAAAAAATTCCATGAAGTCAAAGTTTGAAGCCAGAGTTCCCAGAACAGTTACCAAGTGAATCTGAACCACTTGTTCCTTCATTTGCTTATGCTTTCTGGAGGTGCTAAAACCCAAGCTCATAAACACCAGTTCCATTTTAAATTGTAATCCTACTGTGCATATCTAATGTTATAGTTAATTTGATCAAGTAATACCCAGCTTTTGATAGACACCTGTCATAAAATAAACCATGTCCTTACTGTAAACTCTACAGAGGTTTAAGACTTGTCCAAGTCTCTTAATAGCATATTTGTCTAAGTCACACGCTTCCAATAACAATGAATCTACTGAGCCATGAAACCCAGGTTGTGCAGGAGCTTGTACCACCCCAGACCTGCTGTGAAAGTCCTTTCTTTGTCCAGGCCCCACAGAAACAACACACACAAACACCGTTTCCTCAAAAATCCAGAGAAGCCCACTGAGATTATTTTACTGCTATGCAGTACCAAGAGAAAAACCTTATTCCTCCTTTCAGCAAAGATATCCTGGCATAGGCTAGGCCCTGGAAAATTCAAGATTTCTAAGATCTCATTTTTCATACATGTTCATCTCCCACCCTCTAACAAGCATGTGTCTTAATGGCATATCTAGAATGCTTGTTTCACAAGGTCCATTTAGCACAATATCTTCAATATAACTGCAGATGCTGTGAGATACCAACATGATTAAGAAACCTCTTTAATTTATTTTAACTAAAAGTGGGAGAGGTGATGTATTCTGAAGGTAAGACAATAAAGATATATGGCTCTTGGGGTTGAACAACAACAAAGTCCGTATTCAAATTCATAATTAGAGCAATGTCAAGCTGCTTTAGAAAGATATCACATCTGGAACTGTCTGGGTTGATCTATGTAAATAATCTATTACTGCTTTCTCATAGTCAGAATAATCAAATAATACAAATACAGTTAAAGTGCCTGTTAATGTTCTTACTAGAAGTGATTTCTAATGTCTAAACACAAATGTGATTTTTCCCAATTTGTCCCATTTGTTAACAAAAGCTTTATTAAAGATATATATGTAACTTTTGTTTTTTTCTATTTACATAAAGGGTTTATACTATATAAATAATTTCCCACCCTGTATGTCTCTTCTTTAATTATTGCATAGAATTTCATAGTGTGCATATACTAAAGTTTAACACCTACTGTTCGATATACAGCAAGTTTCTAATATTTTGCTTTATAAACAATGCTACATCTAACATCTTTGTATAAGCATCAAGTATAAGTGAATCACAGGAGAGATGACAAATGGTGGAATACTTGAGTGTACATAGTCTTAATTTTAATAGCCAGAGTTAGACTGCCCAAATGGATATCCTAATTTATTTCCACAGGGAAAGTTTATGAGTACCTATTGCTCAATCCCTTGATATTATCATTTTTTTTCAATTTCTGACAATATGATATATGAAAGTAGGCATATCAGAATGATTTTAATTCATTTTTCAGAATGCAAGCAAGGTTATGCATCCTTTCATATGTTTAATGCCCATTTATATTTCTTCTTCAGAGAATAACTTGTTATATGTCTATTTTTCTACTGCTTTTGATTTTTACTTATTTTCGGAGCTCTTTATGAACTCTGAATATTAGTTTTTGTCTTTAATAAATAAACAATGTTTATCCAAAATATTTATCCAAACATTTAAAAATTTTATGGTGATTTTTTATCATAATAATGAATACAATTCAGTATGGTCAGTTTATCAATGTCTTCCTTTATTACCCTTGCTTTTGGTTTCATTTATACATGCTATCCACTACCTATTACATATACAAAAATTATGTTAATAATAGGGACACAATGTTATTTCTGGAATAACTGCTATGCATTTGTAGAATAAACACAGTTACATTCATACTTCCACAACATACACATGCACCCATAAATTTTTAGCTAAATTTAAAACCAGGTAATACATGTAATTATGTATATGTATATAATGTATATAACATTAGAACAAGGTTCCAGCTGTCTGTAATAGGCACTGGTCACACGCAGCCAGCACAGCGTTAGCCGTGCTCAGATTTAGAACAGCACCTGAAGTTCTAGCAAATCCTGCATTGAAATCTCTAACACATCACATGAGACTCTGTTTGGAGACAAATCTAATAATCACATTATATGAATACTAGGATCCTAATGTATTTTGCTCTTGCTGAAAAAAATAAAAGAAACATGACTACAAGCACAATTTTTTAGGCCCACATTTCTGTGATCAGAAGCTACCTTTCACAGAGGAGAAGTCACAGATTCCACTGAGAAAAAATGAATTTTGGCATAAAACCATTTTGTCAAAAAAATTCTAGGGTTAGGAAATACAATAGTAATTTTTTATGTGAAAGGGTACATAAAGTTGGCTTTGTGCCATATTAGATGACTATAAGTCAATTTATTTAATTATTGGCACCAACTTCCCAGAATGGGGTAACAGAGAGGACCTAGGTTGCCAAAGCATGAAAACTAGAATAGGTTAAAAATGTTGTAACAGGTTTTTTTTTAATGGCTTCATATCTTATACAGGCATTAATTTTCAAGAGAGTACTTATGGTTTGCCTTTTATGTACCATTATGTCTAATTTGCTTCATGCTTTAGCAGTGGAATTATTTTCCTTCCTCCAATTTATGTGGCAAAGACAAATGAATATTGAAGTTAAAAAAGTGCAATGGTTTAATTTGATCATTCTGTGCTTTGCCATAAAAGTACACACTTTATTATGAAGTGAGTAGGTAGAAATAATAACTGGTCTTTAAATCACTGCAATCATCAGCTCTAGAAAAATGAAGCTTGGAAAGAAGTTACCATCCTCATTTCAGGAATGTGAAAAGGTTGATGTCCCTGGGAGTAGCCAAAGCAATAGTAATATTTAAAAAAATAATTACTTGATGTGACCTTGGCCTTAGTTAATGATTTCTCATGAAAAAGATACAGAAAGTCTGGATAGTTGGAAAAATTTAACTGGTTATGTCCAGTAAAAGTAGGTCTGAATCATTTTTGTTTTCACTTAAAAAATGGGTTGTTAAGGTATTAATGTTTTATATAGTTGGTCTAGGAATTAGAATAATTGTGTGTATGTTTACTTGTTTTGTAAATAAGCAGGTTCAGACCCATAATTGCGAAAGAGCTGAAGAAAATTGGGAAATCAGAGGCTTAAAGAGCTTTTTAATTTGTGCTGTAAGTTTTCCTTCATACCGAGTGCATAAAGAATTGGTAAACATAGCTTAATGCCTATATTATCTATATCAACCACACATTTTCAAAGACCAGTTTGCATATCTTCACCAATCTCCTTTTGGAAACTGAATGAAGAACATAAGCCTAGATGTCACTCTCCATACCCTGAAAACCAGGAGTAGCAACACATCATGTAGAAACTGTACTAGGGGTCATTTCAGGAGGTGTGAGATGTGGAGGTGATGTAAGGTGCCGACACTTTCATGTGTACTATGTGATGGTGGCTTTCACATATGACTCCCAGACAAGTTTTGAACAAAGGCAAAACTTCCACAATTTCTTGAGAAGTAAAAATAATATGAATTTTCAAAAATATGTACATATTTTAATTATAAGAAAGTCCTCTTATTCTGATATAATAATTTAATTTTAAAAAATTATAGTAATATGGTTAATGGCAGTATATAAGTCCCTAGTTCTTATTGGGGAAAGATCATTGGAATTAAGGTTTTTTTTTCCTGTGGAATATACATATCTGGGAAATACTACTAGTTTATAATGAGTTAACACTGGACCAGTAATTTGGAGAAGTTAAAGTAGGATTAGTAGATGTTGCTATAGAAAAAAAGTTCCTATTTTTTATTTTTTGCAATCAAGAAATCAGCACTGTCAGTTATAAAAATTCAGGGGAGAAAAGCACTTTAAACAAAAAATTATATTAAATAGAATTACGGATCTACAAAAAAGAATAAAGAGTACTGAAAGTATTAATTATATCAGCCAATATAAAGGGGTTTTTTTGTTTCTGTTGAATAAAAGAGATCTCAAATTTTAAAGGATTCAAATCGAAACATATGCTCAATAAAATGAATAGACAAGATATTGACTGGAAGAAAATACTGACAAATCTCATATATCATAAAGCACTTATATGCAGAATATACAGAGTTCTCAAAACTCTAAAATAAAAAAACAAACAATAAAAATAAAATGGTCACTAGTTTTGAATAGACCACTAAAATATATATATGGATGGCAAATTATCTCATGAAACTACGTTCAGCATCATTAGTCATCAGGGAAATGCAATTGCAAATTAAAAGAACAACAAAATTCCTACACATCTATTAGAGTGCATAAATTAAGAAGTCTGATCATATGAAGTGCTTGCTGGTAAAGAATCTAATAATTGGAGGTGTCATTCACTGTTTGTGGGAGTGTAAAATGTTCGAACCCCTTTGGAAAATAGTTTGACAGTTTCTTAAAAAGTTACACATACACCTACATATGACCCAGACATTTAATTCCTAGACATATGCCAAAAGAAACAAAAAGCTATACGCAAATAGACTTTTACATGAATGTTCATTACATCCACATTTGTAAAAGCCAAAAATCTGGAAGCCACCCAAATGCTCACTGGCAGGTAGATAAATAAACACACTTACAATTGCTCTTCCCAACTTCTAGGGGCCACTCAGTTCCTCAGATCAGGCCCTTTTATCACAGCATTCTAACCTCGGCTGCCATCATCACACCTCCTCCTTTGACTCTGATTTTCCATCTTTTTCTTTTGTAGAGTCTGTATCCACCCACATTACCCAGAATAGGCTTCCCATCAAAAGTCCTTAACTTGATCACATTTGAAAAGTCCCTTTTACCTGTAGGTTAAATATATTCACACATGTATATATTCACACGTGTTGGGGATTAGAATGTGAACACCTTTGGGGGCCATTATTCTATATGCAATAGGTTCCATCTAAGCCACCCCCTCACTTTGCAGGTGAGGAAAGAAAGAGCAGAGGATGTGTGACACTTGAAGGTCACTAGAGCACATAAATGACAGAGCCTGGAATAGAGCCAGGTTCTGTAGCTCTCAGGGAAATTATCTTTCCATGATCCTGACTAATTCTAGAAAAATATGTCTTTAGACATTTTGCCAAATACTAGAAGTACCTTTTATGTAAGATACTATCTAGTCAACAATAGTGTCTGTGTTAGACTTTCATCTTAACTGAGTTTTACATATTTGTAAATAAATTTGTATTTTCTCCTACTAAAATACAGTCTGATAAAGCCCAGCAATTTTCTACTCTGTGCTAGGTTTTGTTTTAGTCTTTTCTATATGTACCATTTAGGTAATATTTTTAACTGAAAATATTTAAGTTTAATATACCATATTTTATTACAACAAATAACTATCCTTTTCATGAGTATGGATCGTCCATTAAATAAGGCACTGAGTTAGATGTTCAAACAGGTCAACTTACTTTCTCTTTATCAAATACTTTACCAAATTATAATTTTAGTCCCATGACAGCCATTCATGAATGAGGAAACCTGGTTTCAGAAATGGTAGAAACCTTGACAATAGTCCCTCAACTAGTATGTGACATAGATGTTGAACTCAAGATTTCTGATTAATCTAATAAGACATCTATTCTAAATGAGGCACACTCAGTTATTCACTGAATATTAGATCACTTCCTTTTTCCTCCCTCTGCTCCTCTATAAAATCACCCTGATTTAAGGATATATGTTGAGAATAATGTGAAGAATACTTTGTGATTTATAAAACACCTTTATACATTAAATAAATAAAACATGCTGTATATCCAAATGTAATACTAAGTAGACAACTATAAATGAGTATAGATAATGTAGATAAAAAGCTGTGAGGTTGATTATCACCACTATGTACCTTCCTAGAACCACATAAAACAGGTGTGTAGAGCCTGTCCATACTGTAAAATGCAGAGGAGAGGTGCTCAGGCATCATTCAGTCCATTTTTCTGAATCCCTGTAGTGGCTGAGCATCCCATCTTGGATCACTTGCTAAAAAGGATAACACTAATGAGAAACCACTGGTTACAAAACACTTAAGTGAATGAATGACACAGCTAAAGTAACTCCCTCTTGACACTCAGAAAGCACAGCCATCAAGGCTTGCTCACACACATGACTCTCCTATGTTCCTATTCTCTCGTGACCCCCAGGTGGCTCCAGTGTAACCCCTGCCTCCCACTCTGCTCTCCCATCCCCATGAGCTACACGCTGGAGGTACTGTTCAGATACAACAGATACAACCCACCTTGTTCTCCCAGAAAATCCCTTCTTGTCAGATGACATGTCTTATTTCACTCTAATGAGAGCTGTCAAGAGACACTTTATACTGTGCAGGAAAGCACTTATTTTTCTTCTCCATTATGTCCTCTGAATGAGGCGATCCTCTCTTCATTTCAGTCATTATTTTCAAAAGTAGGCCTGGCTTTCTTCCTCATTAGGAAACTGTAAACTTCCCATCATCATACAATGTCTTCGGCCCTCTATTATCTGGGGATCAAATGATTTCTTCTCTAGTATGTGAATTGTTTTTCAAGGATAGGAAGAAAAGTCCATAAACCACTTAAACTTTCCAGGCCCATTCTAATCAAAATGATAAGAAACCACACCCTTTTATGAACCACTTCTCTTCTTTTGAATAAAATAAGGCTTGCACAAAATCTAGCAAGAAAATCAGCATATAGGAATATTTTGTGTATTTGAAAACAGAAATTCAAGAGCAGACCCATGTTGCATTGGGATGAATGCAGTGAAACAGGAGAAAAGTTGATCTTACTTTTGGTACTAATAAGATGTTGTTTGGGATGATTAGGGAAAAACTAAAAAGAATGATATGGCACCTCTGAAAGACCTTGATGCAAGAAATATGTTTAGAATTCCAAGATGGATCATAAAGCCTAAAGTTTCAAGTGCTGCCTTGACATCTTTACAGGTCCCTAAATACCTAATCATGGAGTCCCCTGCTGGGGCCAGATATGTTCCCCACTCAGAGGTAAGCCTCTTCACCCAGCTAGTTCCCCTACCATCTGCACAGCTGCACCCTACCCAGTCATCAATCCAATGGGCTTAACTTCCTTGGCAACAGACAGAATTATTCAAATAAGCTAATAACATCCTCTCACAGAAATTAGGGAGCCCTTGATCCCATTGTTACTACAAAGCTTGCCTTCTACATCCCCTACTGGGCTTCATTGTACTCTCTAGTACAACCTCCAAGTGGCCAAGCATAGCATGCAGTGTATACATGACTAATAAACTGCTGTGACTCTCCTCTTTCCAATGCTTAGCGTCATGCCTTTGGCCACCTCACACTACTTAGGGCAGATATCCTTCACTCAGAATAGGGTAACAAAGGAGGCAATCAAAACATAGGCCTACATATGTAAAGTCAGAAATAAACATATTTGAGAGCAAATAACTTTTTAGTTGGAAAATCAATTCATTGCTGTCACTGGAAGAGTATACATATGAACATCAAGAAATAATGAACAAGCATTTATGTAACCACAGTCTTTTTGTGAGAACACATTAAGCAGACTAGGATATTTATTAGGATGTTAGGGGAGTAATAAGTGATGAGGTAAAGGGCAACAAATAAATAACAAGTAAATAAGAGAAGGGCCTCACATACATCACATGTACTAACATGCAATGAATTGAGGGAAAAAATAAACAAACCTTCCCTATTAGAAAACTCTCTGCTTTGAAAAGGTAATAATTCACTAACATGGTAAGTGTGTATGCACATTTTCAATGGATCTTTTTTTTCTATCTTGTAAACCTATTTAGTTTTATATACTAATCTTGTGACCAGTAAAATTAGTGACCTATTTTAAGTTTCCGAACAGTGTACATGTCTTTTGCTAGGCTCGGGATTTCCAGGAGTGCATTCTGATCACCTGCAAATAATGATAATCACGTTTCTTCTTTTCTCATGTGTGTCCTTAGTATTTCTTCCTCTTCCTTAATCGACATGACTAGTACATCATGAGCAATGTAAATAATCAAAGATGTTGCATCCTTTTTTTCCTGACTTTTGTAAGAATGCTTCTATTACTTATGATTAAGAAGGACGATGACTGTGGTTTTATAAATATTCAGTATTGTACTTAATTGTGAAGCAATTGAATTATTCCAAATGTCATATTAAAGGAATGTTTTTATTAAGATGTTTTCTTATAAAATAGGAATGGGAATTGAATTGTCCTGAATGTCATTTTCATATGTCCAGAATTGTGTGGCTTTTCTACTTTGGCTCCTTCATAGGGTGACGCATTCTTTTATTTCTATTATTATTTAGAAGATGTATAGTATGTTTCACAATATAACATATAACCAATCTCTTCTATAGGTGTTCTCAGATTAATGTGTTGAGAAGGATTACTGCATGAACATGCAAGTCTAATTAGAAAGAGATGGTCAATACACTTTGGATGTCCTTTGATGTGTGATATTCCAGATTCTCTCATTTAATCTGACAAAGAATGATCCCTTTGGGAAACCTCGATGGGCCTCATCTACATGTACCCAGAGTGCCAATCACTATTATAGCACATTTGCCTGTGGTACAGTTTATATTTCTGTGCAACCAGCAGCATAAATTTCTCCCCTAAGAAGAGTTATTTTGATGCCTATATTTTGCCCTGGTTATGAACATGATATATTCATTTGTGTATACATGGTAAATTTCCTGCAATGTTTCCATGATTTATCCAGAATTTGATGTTTTGGAGCAATTACTTTGATATAATACTTGTGAGCTCCATGAAGGCAGAGACAGCATCTGCTGTATCTCCAGGGCCTTCCCAGCACAGCACTTAGTACATAGAAGATTTTCAACAAATATTTGATTTTTTAAATTTGTCTTGAAACATGAGTTTTTCATTACAGATGTTATATAGTTATAGCCTTAGAAAATGTTAAGCTGATAGGGAACTGTCTTCTAAACTGCTATAAGGAACACTATAAGAATAATACTATCCTCCATGTATTTTTCCACCTTTATTGAGACATAGTTGACATATAACATTGCATGTCAGCATGACCTGATACACATATACTATGAAATGATCATCACTCTAGCATTAGCTAACAGCTCCATCACCTCAAATAATTACTGTTTTCTTTTTGTTGTGTAAGCATTTAAGATCTGTTTTCTTAGACACATTCCAGAATATAATACAATGTGGTTAACTATAATCATCATGCTGTACGTTAGATTCCCCAAATTTTTTCATCCTAAAACTGCAAGTTTATAAGGGCTTTAATGGTGATTCCATGGCTTAAATAAGGTTTTATTGCTCGTTAAGTGAACAAAGCATTTTCATATTTTCCTTCAATTAATTTTCAGACTTTCTGTTCTCTTTTTAAATATTTTTTAAATTTCATGTTATAAACATCTTTCTACATCAGTAAACATAGCACATCAGAAATATATCATTATTCATAATTACATTCCATTGTTTAGATTTGCCATAATGTATTGACGCAATTTTCCATTGTTATATTTCAGAGTGTCTTACCATTATAAACAATGTGTTAAGCAATTTGGATATTCATTATTGACTATTTAACCAATGATTTACTTCCTAGATGTAAAATTGCAGGATTCAAGGGAATGCAAAATAGTAACACTGTTGATAAGCAATGAAAATAGTTTATACCAAGCAATCCAAAAAGAAAAACCAAACAAGAGGAAAATGTTTAATCTTTGTGTACAAACAAAAATAATGAATAAGAAATTCACAGAAAATATACAACTGATTGATGAACATATGAAAAGATACTCACCTTCACCAGTAATAGAGGAAATACAAAACAATAGTGAGAAACTATTTTTTACATGGAGATTGACAAAAATTATTAAAGATTGAAGATATCTGGTAATGTCAGTGGTGAGGAAGATGGACATTTTCACATAACATTGGTAGGAGAACACCATATTTTTGTAGATAATGGGGCAGAACCTACCAAACTAATCTACTGAAATAAAAAATGGACACACACTATGAGCCATGAGTTCTAATAATAGAAACTTATGCTAATAAATTTTAACACCATTAAAAAAGCACTAGAAATCTGAGTGCCCATTGGTTATAAAAGTAACATCAAAAAATAAATTATGTAGTTTTATATGTATTGACATGGAAAGATTTTATTTTTTAATTTTTTAATAGTTCATTTTAACTGTATTTTTTCCATTAGCACTTACTCCCTCTATACCCTCTTCCACGCCACCCACCTTCTCCCTCCTTCAATATGACTCTTTGAAGTGAGAATTCTTTGTATCCTATTTTAAATGTAAAACATGAAAATCACAGAGATTATGTAATTGACACAGAAGGATTAATTTACTAATTCATGAATAAACACACACAACTATGTTAAGTCTCAAATCTCTGCATCTTCTACTAAATGTATATTTTTATAAAACATCCCTGCCCTTTTTGATCTCCAAACATCTTATTTATAAGAAAATAATACAAATAAATACTAAAGTAATTATAAAGCCAAAAGGCAAATGATGCTACAAAACAAAAATATTCAGCACAATGGCCACTTCACAGAAGATAATACAAATGTATTATTTATATAAAATATGTGTATTTTGAGATGCTTTCAGATGAGAAAAAAATAGCGCTAAATAAGTCCAATGAAGAAAATTATCAGAAAAAAAATCAGGGAATGTATATTTATAAATTGTTCCTCAAGGTAAAGAATGCATTTTCTTCTTTGATGTCCTTATACCTAGAGTAATTAATCTTTGGAATTTAGAGTATTTAAAAATGTACTATTAATCCAAGAATAAATAATCATAATAATTTACTTAATTTACTTCTAGGTTTATATAGAACATTTAAAAAGTCACAGTAAAATTTCAAAATGTGTACATTTGGATTTTTTTTAAATAAAAAAAATCATTGATGACTTAGTTGCATTTAACTTAAATGTAATCCCCAAAATACATCACTTAGAAGTGAACGTTCACTTTTCTATTTTTGTCTTCTTAAGGGAGGACAAATGGATAATTCTTGTGATGTAAAGTGTGATTTGTAATGCACAAATGACTTTTTTCTGGACTTCCTGCTTCTAGGTTTCCACCTGAGAAATCAGATGTTCTCCCTATGACTGTATCTTTTGGTGTGATGCACACCTCAAAAAGTAAGATGTCAGTACCGTCCCCTCTGGACCTCAACGGATCTCTACTGGAGCTCCATAAACTTCAAAACAGGTGTGGAAAGTAATACAAATGTGGGCTCAGCAAACAAAAGAAAGATGGCTGTCATTCTGTTTTGGGTAATATTAACCCACAGTTAAAAGGAAATGTATACTAAATTTATTCTAATCACTCACAGAATGCATAAACATGACTATAACAGCCTATTGAATAACATCCTGTTAAATAACTATGGTTATTTATTTGCTTGTTTTCTTCATTTGATATTTTAAATCATGAAAGTTATTCTTGCTTATTGGGATAAGTTAAACAATTCAAACATATAAAGTTAATAATCTGTATAAGTTAGCATTTTCTTAGAATAGCTATTATTTGAAGTAATTTATTAATTTGGTATGTATTATTTCACATTTTGGTGGTTATATAAACATCTATAGACATGCTAAAATTACTTTTAAGCACAAGTTATTCTTACCTTGCATATTTCTGACTTTCAGAAACACTCTAAAATTTTATATTTCTAAAACTGAGATATATTTTGATTAATGCACCAATTATATTCCAATTCTTTAAAAAAAACTTCATTTTAGGGACTTCTGGTCAAGGTAGCAGCATAGGTAAACACAGCTCACTTCCTCGCACAACTACATCAAAATTACAACTAAAATATAGAACAACCATCACTCAGAACTGTCAGAAAACTGTTTCAATGGAAGTCTGACAACTACAGAATAAAAGAAATCACAATCACCAGACCAGCAGGAGGGACAGACACATGGAACAGACTGGACCTACATCCACATGTGGTGGATAAAAATTCAGGAGACTTATCTCAGGAGTTACGAATTCCAGCCCTATACCAGGATCCCTAGGCCAGGGTTCCAGTGCCAGTACAATAAGTCCCAATAACTTCTAGCTGCAAAAACCATCAAGAACTGAATTGATGGAAGAAACTTATGGGGTCCCAAGTACTTTCTCTTACAGAACTCACACACAGACGTACTCAGACTCACTCCCTCTGAGCTTTAGCACTGGGGTAATAGCTTGAGCCTGAAAGGCACCAGTGGCATACAGGGAGGAACCAAAATGTCTGGAATCAAGACAAGAGATGGGGAGACTTTTTCCCAGACAAAAAGGTGGGAAGATGCCATTTTCACTTTTCTGAACTCTCCCCTCAAAGATCCACAGAGCCAGAAGGCAGGTGCTATATCTGAGACTCCACCAACCTGGCTAACAGTGTCTTCCCCCACCTGGAGAACCCCTGAAACTCTGTCCTGCCCTACTTATGGGCCCATCCAAGCTGTTAACTGACTTTTCCATATGAATGGCTGGTCTTCGTTTATGCTTCACTAACTTCCTAAATCCTATCAAACAAGCAAGAGCCAGCCTCATTGAGCCCCTGTACCTCTTGCTAAGTGGCTCTAGGCCAGGACTAGGAATAGTCAGCCTAGATTCACAGTTGTCTTCATCTGGGCATCTCTAAGCCCAGTTCAAGGTGTAGCCATCTCAAATTGCTTTATAGTTCATGGAAGGTGACCCTAAGCAGAACATAGGTGGGGGCTGAATTTGGCCTGAACCACCAAAGAAACATCAGAGCCTGGCACCCAGTGGACAGCTACAGACCACATTAGAGCACCACCACCTTGCCCTTGCACAGCTGATGCTCCACAGAGGGTGGATGTTGATGGTCAGTGTTCACAACCAGTCCTTGCAATTGACTGGCTTGGGTAAATTTCACCCATTGACTTACCAACAACAATCAAGCTCAACTGCAAGAGGAAAATGTACTCAGCCCACACAAAAGGTATACCATGACTACCCAGCTTGGTTTAGAGGGGAGGCTGTGCCACTTGATGCTATAAGACAACTACTACATTAGGCTACACTACCAAGACAAAGAGTCATAGCAGCTGTACCTAATAGAAACAACCATGGGGTGCTTGCCAAAATGAGGAGACAAAGAAACAGGCCCAAATAAAAGAACAGATCAAACTTTAGAAAAAGAACTAAACAAAATGGAGATAAGTAATCTGTCAAATGCAGAGTTAAAAACACTCGTTATAAGAACGCTCAAGGAACTTAGTGAGAACCTCAACAGCATCAAAAGAAAAAAGAAAAAAGTCCAATCAGAAACAAAGGGTACAGTAATTGAAGTAAAGAACATTTACAGGGAAACAAAAGTAGAGTGGAAGAAGCTGAGAATCAATTCAATAATTTGGAAAATAAGGAAGCACAAAATAACCAATCAGAACAAGAAGAATAAAAAAAGAGTTAAAAAATGAGAATACTGTAAGCAACTTCCAGAATGACTTCAAATGCTCCCACATTTTCATTTATAAAGCTGCCAGAAGAAGAAGAGAAAGAGCAAGAAATTGGAAATCTATTTTAAAAAGTAATTAAAGAAAACTCCCTAATTTGGTGAAGGAAATAGACACACAAGCTCAGGAGAGTCCCAAACAAGATGGATGCAAAAAGGCCCATACCAAGACACATCATCATTAAAATGCCAAAGGTTAAAGATAAAGAGAAAAATTTAAAAGCAGCAAGAAAAAGCAGTTAGTTATCTAGAGGAGAGTTCTCTTAAGACTGTCAATTGATTTCTCAAAAGAAACTTTGCAGGCTAGAAAGGATTGACAAGAGATATTCAAAGTTATGAAAAGCAGGGACCTACAGCCAAGATTGCTCTACCCAGCAAAGCTGTCATTTAGAATTGAAGCATGGATAAAGAGCTTCCCAAACTAGAAAAACCTAAAGGAGTTTATCATCATCAAACCATTATTATATGAAATGTTAAAGGGACTTATTTAAGAAAAAGAAGATCAACACTAAAAGAATAAAGCAGCAATAAATACATATCTATCAACAATTGAATCTAAAAAACAAACTAAGCAAACAAGAAAAACAGAGACAGAATCATGGATACAGAGAGCATTTTGATGATTGCCAGATGGGAATAGGGTGTGGGGGAAGAGGTGAGGGGGTTAAGTATGCATAGGTAGTTACAAAATAACCATGGGGATGTAAAACACAATATAGGAAATTGAATAGCAAAATAAATTACCCACATGACCCATGGACATGAACAATGGTGTGGGAATTGACTAGAGAGTAGAGGATTTTAGGTGGAGGGTGACAAAAGGGAAAAAACTGAGATAATGATAATAGCATGAGCAATAAATTATAATTAAAATTTTTAATTAAAAAAATGTTGCCTTTGAGTTTATGCATTATCACAGTCAATATAAAGGAAATGCAGTTTTACTAAAGCAAGACAGTAATTAACACAATTTTTAAACCTAAGATTATTTAAAATATATTCTAAGTTAAAAATATAATTCAAATATTTACCTCAGACTATACAATTTTATACTACCATAAAATTAAGTTAAAATAAAGACAAGGATGTCTTTCTCATTGCTCCAATTCAATGCTCTTTGTTTCAACCCAAGAAGAAACACAAAACAGTGCTGGAAAAAATTAAAAACCTAAAAATTAACAATTTTATTTATTTATCAATTTTATAATCTCTATAAAATACAAAAGTCTATACATACATGATTAGATAAATAAAAGGTCAGCGATGTTATTATAAATATATATGCAAATATTACTTTTCTGTACAGCAACAATTGATTATAACTTTCAATTAAAGTATATTGAAGTAAACAGCAGTAATAAAAACAAACAAAAATAGGCATTTAAAGATAATTTAACTTGGATTCGGAAAGATGGCAGCCTTGTTGGAGGAATCGTGATCCCCTTCCCCAGTGCACGGGGGGGGGGGAGAATTTGGCCGATCTGAGGAGGAACAGAGCAGGAGACCACCGATATCGCAACATTTATGAAAATAGTACATCAAAAGTTATCCAGACATTGAATAAACGGACAGTAAGAGGACTGCTTCGGGCTAATAAGGGCCCTGGGATAGGCACGGAGAGCAGGCCGGTGCTCCTGGGTCTGTCTCAGGGCACCCGGGAGAACGGAGTCGCCGCTACCTCCCCAGACAACAAGGATTGAGAAGCAGAAGCTCAGGGATTGTGGGCACCTGCAAACTTCCCGGGGAACAGTGAGTACCCCAGTCTGCTGAACACCAATACAAAAGAACCTTTGCACCCAATGTTCATAGCAGCACAATTTACAATAGCTAAGTGCTGGAAGCAACCTAGATGCCCATCAGTAAATGAATGGATCAAAAAACCATGGTACATTTACACAATGGAATTCTATGCAGCAGAAAGAAAGAAGGAGCTCCTACCCTTTGCAACATCATGGATGCAACTGGAAAGCATTATGCTAAGCAAAATAAGCCAGGCAGTGAAAGATAAATACCATATGATCTCACCTTTAACAGTAACCTAAACGACAAAACAAAGAAACAAGCAAAATACAGTCAAAGACACTGAAATAGAGGACAGGCAGAAAGTGATCAGAGGAGAGAGAAGAGGGAGTTTCAGGTGAAAAGGGGAAGGGTTTACAGGAACAAAGTTAAAAGACACATGGATAAAAACTAGGGGGATGGTGGTAATGGGAGGGAAGTGGGGAGGGTGGGGTGGGTGGGCTGGATTGGAAGTAAAGGGGAGAAAACTGTACTTGAACAATGATTAAAATGAAATTTTAGAAAATTGCTATAATGTATATCATCATAAATTTTTCTTTGTATTTATGTATAAAATATATTTTTTTCAAAACCACATAAAGAAGTAAAAGAGGAATACTCAAGGATACATTTCTCAGGTAAATGAAACACAAAAAACAGATTACTCTTTGGCCTATTACTAACTTCCTAAATCTCTGAATGATAACTATTATAGAAATGATAATATTCACATACCACATCTTCATCTCACTTAAAAATCATTTTAAGGGCTTTATCTTTATGTAGAGTTATGCACCTCTGAATAAAGCTAACATTTCTTCTGTGTAATGCTAAATTTGATCAAGTGTGTGTTTATTACTATGCTAATCCACCTTGAAGTGATGAGAAAAAGTAGAAAGTTAGTCTAAATAGCAGTAATTCAGCTAATGAACTTCCATGTCACTTCACTATTACCCAGGCAGAATCTATAGTCAATGTGAAGTAGCCAGGCTTCATTTGTGCTTGAAGACTAACATTCACCGAAGATGATCTGTAAGCTTAAAAGTTATTGGTGTCCTCCAAACAACAGACTATAGTGGAGCAGAAAGTGCACATGAGAGCATTTTCTAATTATACATGAAAGGTGAAATATTAATAATTACAAGCAGAATGCGCTCTATGCAGTGAATCGAAGCCTATCTATGTGTATGAAACAATGATCCAGTCCAACATTTCTAGTTTTTACCAACCTGTGCATTGAAATAAATTCACAATCTTTAATTGTTTGTTTGGGCTTTGGTTTTGTTTTTTGTTTTGTTTTGTTTTTTTTTCCTTTTTACTTGAGTTAATCATCATGAAACATATCTTAAGGGACTATTAGGAATGAACTTAAAACCAAAAAAAAATAGTATCTAGTAATTTCTCAAGTTTATTTTCCCATTAAAAGCATCTAGGAATGCATTATTGTAATTACATTTTACATTTTTATAAAGCCTTCTATAAATAAAGGATGTACATTCTTAAGAGTGAAGGTTTTTACTTAGTTTATTCCATGTGGAACAGTATGTTTATCCACAATATAATTCACTTTTTGGAATCTATGATAAACACATTTCTTTCATTATTTGTACACTATGAGTCCCTCTTTCAACATCTGCAGAAAATCTTACCATGTGCTTACTGTGTGTATCATAATCATTTCTATTTTCTACTTACATTGTTCTCTTCTGCCCTTTGCAAAGTCTCATTATTATTGCTATTTTAAATTCTGATTATCTCTGAAGAATTATCAATAATTTTTGGAGTATAGCTAATACTATATAGTGTGGTAGATTGCATTATTGACCTTAATTTTTTCATTGTTTTCTGCATCTATTTCTTTAGTCATGTGAGTTCGGATTACCTCCCCCAGATTTTGGGTTCAACCATACATCTTGTTTTGGCCAATTGATTGAGGCAAACATAAACTGTGCCAGGTCAGAATCTAGGCATTAAAGGTTTTATCAATTTCAATATTCATTCTTGTGTTGTCATTGCTCTGGGAAGAATATTCATGAGTAATATGCTGGTCCAAGGTAAATGGAAAACAAAGAAAAAACTGAAGAACTGGTGCACAGAACAAAGCCTCTCTGGCTGTTGAAGCCTAGATTACCTGAGCCAGAGATGTGCATGACAGTCCAGCAGAGACACACCACCTCCCTTGTTATAACCAATGTGAGTGAACTCAATCAGCTTTTGAATGTCACTGAGGTTTTTGTTTCTTGGTTGTACGGCATTACTGCTGCGATAGCTAACCAACGAGTATAGCCTGTGTGGGTGTGTCTGTGTTGCCCTAAATTGGCTTGCTATTTTAAATTTTGTTTCCTTTTTATATGTCACCCATCACCACCTAAAATATAGGTGAAATACTGATGAATATTAATGTATTAATTAATAAATTTTACTTGTTACTGATGAGAAATCCATGACCTTGGTTCAAGCCTTAACTCCTGTGTCTATCATCCACATGATATTGTGATCTTGAATAATCTTTTATCACCCTGTCCTTCAATTTTTATCACCAATAGGTAGCTCACGCTTGAGTATTTGACCTCAGGATCCTCAGGATCCAGCCCCAGGATCCTCAACAAAGCCATAAGATATGATTAATTAATGGTATCTGTCATTACCACAAGACTGAAAGACAAAAATGAAATATTTGCCAGGTGCTTACATTCCCTCCTCTGAATCTAACATTAAACATCACCTATTTACTTATTTATGTTTATGACTAACTCCCATACCCTGCATTACTTAAACATAGATTTCCATAGTAATAAAATATAACATTATAACTAAAGTTAGTAACATTTATACAAGCACCTGATTTAGAATCTGTCTCATATTATGGTCCTTGAAGACGATTTCATCCATGGCTCTTATTTTATGAAAATACAGAGAAGGCAAAAGATTAAATAGTTATATCATGGTGATACATTTATTTAGTAGCAAAAGCCAAACTAGAAATCTCCTCATTGTCACTAGTCCAGCACTAACAGAACACTTCTATAAATCTCTTGTAGCCTACAAACCATTTCCACAATTTTACTAACTACAGCTTTATAGCACCTCTGTCTTAATTTAGAGCCTTTTCAAAAGAGTAATAGTACAGAAAATAAAAGAATTGTATACATTTGAGAAATAAGCTCACAGGCAACCAACAAAACCATATTTTCTACACTTTTGAATACTAAAAAAAACAAAGAATGTATAAAGTGAAAGTATCTTCCAATGATTTAATTAAAATTCCAAATATCTCATCATCTTTTTTTTCTTAAACACTTATTAAAGCATATATAAATCTTACTTCAAACACAATTCTTGGTTTTAGTTTCAAGAGAAAGAGGATATATAAAAATTCCACATGAGCTTATGTTTATGATTTCTCCATGAGGAAAAAATAGGTCCTGAATTTTTTTAAAGGTAGGGAATAAGAGAGCTTATTAGAATCACTCTAACTCTGAAATAATTAAAAAGTAAAATAAGTTGTTATAGATTTTGGAATGAAAAGGAGTAAAAAATTAATTAGCAGTATCACTATACCTCATCCATTGTATGGTTCTTGAACTCTGTTAATTGAAAAATTGGGTTTATATCTCCTTTTGATCTGAGGCTAATTTAATATGATAAATATATTTACTGTTAATGAGATGTGGAATTAACCCCCAGGGGAGGTTAGGCAATATAACAGCCAACCTGCCAGATAGCTTCACTGATTTCAAGATACAGAAAGACAGTTCAAACAGGGAGGACATAGAATCACATGTGATACCTACTTCAGGGAGGTAATGGTGCATCAAACAAGGGTCAAAGCAAAATCATAAGTTAGCTTACAGACATGTAATAAGAAAACTTGTATTCAGGTATTAGATTTCTAGAAGGGTTTTGGCTTATCAGTTAGAGTGTTCTGATTATATTTGTATCAAATCATTGGTTCCTGGTTAATTCTAACAGAATTTTTATACCTCCTGCAAAATCTGTGAATGTATGTATGCATACACAGGTATGTGCAATATGAACTGGTACCAACCTCTTGTTATCCTCTCTACATCTGTAATGCTCCATTTAGTTATGATACTAACTGCATAGATCTGATACACAAAATACCCATCTTTTGCTCCCTGACCAGCATCTAGAGCTATGAACAAAGTCAGCTATCCTATAGATTTACTTTTGATAGCCTAGGAACCTAGACTAGAAAATAACCAAGGATGTACAGTAATTCAGGGCCAATATTGGAAAAGCAGTGTAAGCAAAATGCAACAGAATTTTACAAAATACCCAGTATTTGCCTAATACTGTGTTGGGTGTTTTAAATAAAAAGATGAATGCAGCACAATATCTAACCTCAAACAGTTTACAATCTGGTAAGGAAATGTCCTAGGCTTTCCCTGATAGTGTGTCAGTAGGATTGGTTTGATATATGAAGAGTGGAAAGCTATTAATTTAATAATTCAAGAGGTTCCCACGTTAAGGGTGAAGCAAGATTTTCATCCTCCCCTAAATTTACTGACAGCGGCAAGACAGAGTAGTAGACGTAAATTAACCACCTAGCTTTTACAGCTGCTGCTAAAGAGGAGTTGAGACTGTTATAATCAGCCCATAAATTGCATTTGTTTTCCCTGCCTTGTCAGTCATGAAGAAAGTAATTTATCCCTACCTTAACTTGTTCTGCAGACACTTCTTAAATTGATTTGTGATTATTCTCTCCTTAAGAACATTTTAAAACAATGTTTAATTTGTTTAATTGTAAAATAATGTTTTTATTATGTAATGTTTGGCTAAAAAGAAAGCAGAAGAAAATAGAAATGACTCATAACCCCAATACTCAAAGAAAATCAATATTGACATATTCTTATTCATTTGGTCATTCATTTATATTTTCAACAAATATTACTAAGGGCCTACCATGATGGATTTCTTCCTTGCATAAATGTATATTTAAAAGGTATCTTTCACAAAACTTGTGTCACATCGTACTCTGTTATATATGCTTTTATTTTCATGTGTCAATGTGATGAATATTTTTATGTGTTATTACACATTCTTTGCTTCATTTAATTAAAAATGCAGGGTTGTATGTTAGTATACACCTTCACAGTCTATTGTCCAGATCCCATGCCCACAAGGAATGGCTGTGCCTGTGGAAATCTTTTTCAATGCCTAAGTCTGCAATGGCCAAAGCTGAAAATTCCTTCATGAAATTAGGCAGAATCTCCTTGATAACAAAGATTGTGTATACTATCCTCTTTTTTTTCCTATAGTATATTACAAAATTAAGTATGTAAAAAAATAATCAATACTCAATGACAACTAATGTGTCATTCAGTTAATTGTCCTACTACTTCATAGTACTCATATTGTCTTGTATCTATCATGTATCATTATCACAAATAATATTATTTTAATTTAATCAACACTTAACCTGCTTAGTTTTTTGTTCGTTTGTTTGTTTGTTTTGGCTATCCCCAGACAAGACAGAATGCTCTGCATTCCACCTGCTCTTGTTACTGAAAAAGTAAGATACCTATACCTAGCACTAGTATATGTCAACTGTAATTGAAAAATAAGCTTAATCTTTTAACTAAATTTGATGGGGTGACAATAGTAAATGAGATTATGTAGGTTTCAAGCGTACACTTCTATGATACATCATCTGTATATTGCACTGTGTGCTCACTACCCAAAGCCAAATCTTAAAGTAAGATACCTTCTTTTTCTAAAATTTACTTTCCCACTGTGTTGTAAACTTCCATTTATCTGTCTGCAACATCCAGCCATGAAGAGCTTATAAACGCCATGAGGCGTGTCCATATAGATTATCACTGCATCACAAGTGTCTGGCACATAGTAAGTGTGTAGTAGTTAAGAGAGGAAGTAATAAATTGTCCAGGTGGAAAGCTGAAATGTCCTAGACCATGGTGGTAGTAATTGAGCTACAAAGTTAATGTGCAAAGTGCCAGAGGTTTACAAAACATCCAAATGTGTGATCATGATCTTGTTCACAGGGGTATATGAACTATTGAGACATTTTTCCCACCAACTTTCTTCCTCTCCATCACCTCCAATAGTCTAGCCCAACTGCGTGTTTGGAAGTGAAAAGATGCTTATCCTTGAGATAATTTTCAAAGACTTTATTGGGCTTCTTTATCTATATTCCTGACTAACAAGTAAACTCTGATTTGTGACTTGTTTTGAAGGAAGAGGGGGACACTGGCAGTGATTATTGCTGTTCTGAACACTGGTTTCTGCCTATGACCTCATTTCTTGTAGCTGTGAGCCCTGCCAGTCTGGGTTGTCATCTGACACAACCTGGAAAATAGGAGTGATGTGAGGGAATGAGCATGAGCTGCGTGTCCATAAGTTCTACATGTGAATCTTGACTTTACTATTGTGCAGGGTATAAGTTTATCAAACTTTCTGACCCTATCTGACTCCATCATGCGCCTGAAGGTAATAAGGATTTTCCGTAGGTCATTGTAAAAATAAAAATAGATAATGTGTGTCTGATATTGAGCAGGAGGCAAGAAATATTAACCCACTTTCTATGTCATAATGACCACCAATATCAGGGATATAGGACAGATAGATGATGGGTACATAGATAGATGCATAGGTAGATAGATCACAGTTATTACTCAGAGTCCACACTTCTATTTCAATAAAAACCTTGTAGAATTGATTCACAATATCCATGAGACATGTTACAAAAATTACCTAAAAATATGAGCAAACTAAACACTAAAGGTGATAGCCAAAGAAAGAAATTTGGTATATTTTCATGTATGATTATATAAATCTCATATTTACCTTCCAAATAAAAAAATCTACAATGTTTAAACATATTGCAGTTAATACTGTAACTTCGTATTAGTGCTTTTGTTCTGTTTTGTAATGGTAAGAAAAAGGCCACAATATTATCATTTTATCTGAAAATGGCCAATTATAGCTTTATTGTCTGACAATTTTACATTACTAGTACATAATATTTTTAACCATCTTAACCTTGTTTAAATACAGTTAAGTATACTCATATTAACAATCAAATTTGCTTATGGTCTCAGAGGATGATATATATAACATTGATTTTGGTTATATTTATGTTTTGTCTAAGAATATGAAAAATATAAGACAGTAAATTTGTTTCTAATAATTTTTAATTTTACTTTAGAAATTTATACTGAAAATAAAAAAAGATTCATGGATCTAACTGTCATTAAAATTTCAATTTTCTTATTTAACTTATCTTGATAATATACTTTAGAATATTTGAAAAATATACTTTTCAAAGGAGAAAAATAATCTCTTACCAAAAGAATAAAGAATTTTTGAGACTATAGCCAAGAAAATATCTTGTGTCTTCTGTACAATTCCTAAATATTATCTAATTGGCTGTTTATAACATGAAGGTGTAGCTTTTATAACTGGAAAGGCACTCCATCTTTAAATTTTCTAAAAGAGTAAGCCTTATTTAGGTGATGCATCTAATTAGCGAAGAGCACCATCTGTAGACAGATAAAGATATGGATAGATATGGATATCAATACGTGTTTGTTATTACTACTCATTAAATAATCACTGCAACCGGGGGAGAAGCGATAAACCAGTCTGCCAGAAAACACCTTCGCTTCCTGATGCACGCAGACTCAAGTTAACTCATTTATGCTGAAGTCAAACTTTTGATTCTTGACTTCATTCTTGGTGTCATTCAGAAATCCTTCCCAAATCCCTTCCTCCTCAACCCACGGGGATTACCACAGGATGGAGCTAAGTGGCTCTGACTTTAATTACTGGAGAATTAATTTCCATATTTCTTTTATGTTTGTTTGTTTCTTCTGTTATCTTGAAAACTGTCCACTTGGCAAGGCAAGTGTTTTCAGTGTGCACAATGAAGCTTGCACTGAACTCTCTCATCTGCTTGACTGTATTCTAGATAGACTCTTAGTTGCCTTTGCTCTTGTGACAAAATTAAGCAAATATTCCATTGTTTTGTTTGTTTCTTTCACTTTTTAATTTTGGTTTGCTTTATTTTTCTCATAGGGAAATATAATATGAATAAAATTTTTCCTTATGTGCATAGTTTTCCTAATTAGTTTAATTCATTCATCTAGCTAAATTCTATGCCTTTTTCTTTCCCTACATAATAGATTTCTCTCATCGATATGCCCCCCTGAGCATGATCAATACTAAGAGCTATTTTCAAACCCTCCACTCAAATATTGTACTTACTTAAATCTATTTTCCCACCAGCAGTTTTTATGATAGCATGTATTCCTATATTCTGCTAGAAATACTTAATTTTAAACTCTTTAAAATTTAGCAACATAAATGTTTAAAAATAGTATTTAATTGTTTGATATAAACTTCTTTAATTATGTTTGTGTTTACATATCCTTTTAATTTTTGGTCACTTTTTTACTTTTTCAAAATTATTTTCTATTCTTTGCTCATTTTTTAATATTTTATGCTTCTCTTATTACTGATTTTTTTAGCTTCTCATAATAAATATAGGAAATTAGACCTTTGTAACTTTTTTTTTAAAGATTTTATTTATTTATTTTTAGAGAGGGAAGAGAGGGAGAGAGAGAGAGAGAGAGAAACATCAATGTGAGGTTGCTGAGAGACATGGCCCGCAACCTAGGCATGTGCCCTGACTGGGAATCGAACCTGTGATGGCTGGTTCACAGCCCGCGCTCAATCCACTGAGCTACACCAGCCATGGCAGACCTTTATAACTTTAAGAAAGTTATTAACTATGACAAATTTTGAGTGAATTTTTTTTCTAGAATGGAGGATGCATGTTATAATGTAAATTTGGTTTATCATTAAAATAATTTCTTTTCTTTTTTTTAAAGACTTTATTTATTTTTAGAGAGGGAAGGGAGGGATGGAGAGAGAGAGAGTAACATCAATGTGCAATTGCTGGGGGCCACAGCCTGCAACCTAGGCATGTGCCCTGACTGGGAATCGAACTTGCGATGCCTGGTTCGCAGCCTGCGCTCAATCCACTGAGCTACACCAGCCAGGGCAATATTTTCTTTTCTAATATAGTCTTAAATACATTTTTGTCCTACTATGTTTCCCTTTTAATTTCAAGACCATTAAAAATTCCAATAATTATTTGTCTTTGTCAACATAATTATTATCTTATCTTTATATCTACTACCTCTTATACTTGTTTTTTATCTTTTACCTCTGAATCGTATAATAATTTCCAGCCTTTCTTTTGTGATTAAGTTAATCTTCAACTGTTTCTGTCTGTTCCTTGATCTTTGTAGGTTTTCTGTTTGTCCTGTATGGATTATTGAATCTTTGTTTCCTGAGTTCTCTCATCTCCATTTCCATCTATACTGTGCTCAGCAGGTGCATGTATGTGTACACATACCCACTCTAATAAATTTCTTGTTTTAGTTAATTCATGTTGCCATTAACTGTAATAACATAAAGAAGTTCCAAGAGATTTTCCTTTTTCTGTTTGCTTGTTTTGTTTTTAATCTTCTTTTGTTTGAGGAGCGTGTCTAATCTCTCCCAGAGTTGAACGTTCATCTGTCTTTGGCTTGCTCTGTGTGTGTGTGTGTTTAATCAGATTAGACTGTGACATATTTGTGTAGTTTTCATGGTCTTTCTATTTTGTTTTCTTTGACAATTCAAATAACAACTTCATCAGAAATGTGCAAAAATCTAGTCTTAAATGGGTAGATGGAAATCAGTATATGAACAAGAAGAAAATTTATGATGTATATGTTCACTATCAGAAATAAGATACCAAAGAAAAATATTCCTAACATCAAGATTAAAAATAATTAAATTTTAGCTCAAGTTTTAATACTCAGGATCTCTGAAACGATCCAGCTTTAACCCAGAGAACACTATGGGCAACATGTGTATCAGTTCTTCTATTTACAGAAGGGGTTGATGCAGGTCTGCAAAATCAAAACCATTCTTGAGACTTATTGGGAGCATATGGACAACCAGAAATTGGCCACCAGTCATAGACCCTTTTCCCTCACATTGACATCATTAGAATAAGCAGCCAACATTGCATATTTCTTAGCATACACCTTGCATTCGTGAACTATAAGGGGATAGGAAGCAGGGAAAGTGAACTTTGAATGAATGCTTAGAGAATATCATTGATCTCCTTCAGAAACTGTAATTTATGTTGTCTCCAGGCATCAGTATTTTGTCTTCCTAGTTAAGTGATGGTGCTTATTTTACTAAATAATCCTCTCAAAATGTTTAATTTGTTTTTCTCCTTCTGCTGACTAAAAAATGATATCTTTGGAAGTAATAACTACTTCATTTGCTATTTGTTTTTATATCAATATCAATAATACTTTAGCAGTTAAACCATCTTAATCCAGCCAGTGCCATAGCTAAATTTGAAAGAGAAAGGATAGTGTACTCAATCACTTGATTGATGGATAGTATAACTTTACTCAAATTACCAAAGTCATTTTTAAAGTTCTTGGTCTAAAAATCAGGTAAGGATTATTGTTGTCAATAATCGAGATTGTTCCCATTTTAAAACTGAGACCTTGGGCAAATGAGGGTATAGTAGAAGTATCATTAACAGTCCTAGCTATGAAAGAATCCTTCATTTTAACAATTTGGCAAATCAAAGTTCCACAGCAAGGGACAAAATTTGGTTCTAAGACTAGAACTAAACCTCTCTCTAATACTCTTTTATAATTTCTGACTTCAGCTATGAAAACAAGGCTCAGTCTTAAAAATGAATTTAATCTAAAACTAAACCCATCAGATTCTCAGTTTAGATAATGGTCAAGATAACACTTAATTCCTGCCATAATTTGGAGATTTTCTTCTGTCAAGTACAAAAAAGTGACATTTAATTATCATGTGTTGTTCAATTGATAGAGTGAATATATTTTTCCACAACTGAACTAAAAGACAATTTTATATTTTGACTATTATTTTTTTATTCTATTACCTTTTCAAACTTAAAAAACAACAAATCTATTTATTTAAGTTATTTTTATCTCTTCATCCAGATTATAAGCACTCTAAAGATGGACACCATTACAAATATATTTTTTATTTAGGTGAAATTTAAATAACAAAATTAACCATTTTTAGCATAAAATTCAGTATTTACTATATTCACAGTGCCTGTAATCACCTCCTCTACATTGTGCTAGTGTCAGGTCTGGCCTGGAGTTTTCATTTGACCAAAGGGCAATTCTAATGCCAGCTCCAACGCTGAGACCACTGCCAGGCCTTTCCTCTGCCCATTCCTTGAGCTCAGTCTTGACACAACAGTGTCCAGGAATGTATTCAACATTTGTCTTGGCTATGGCCTCAGGCTCTGGGCTGCTTTTAAATATCAGTTCACTGTGGCCAGTTCTCTAGTCAGAGGCATGACCTGGGTTTATGTCTTTCCTCAGCTGTTGCCTAAGCTTCACTGTGCAAGCTTTAGCATCAGTTTGGAGCACCACCTTTTTGGCAACCATCCTTGCTTCAGCCAATGGCTGACTGGCATCAATCTGCCTAGGCCTCCACCCAAATCACACCTTCTGTTTAGCCTCAGCTCCAGAAGCTGAGCTCAGCTACTTTTACTTGGTCAGTTTATAGCTTGCAGGCACATATCAGCACCAGTTATCAGCCTGGCAGATTCTCAGTGCAATGGATATTCGGCCCACTCAGAACGGCTCATTGAACAACCTTGCAAAAGCAAAGGCAGAGAGAGAATCCTAAAGGTGGAATTAAGGGTATTGGACAAGAATATGTATTAGCCAGGGGGCATGTGATTCAGGTACTCAAACTTGTCACTACTTTTTGAAAAATACTATAGCAGTTTAGGCCTTTTTCTTCATTCAGTTTTTATTGCTAAGTGGATCTCTGTGTGTGTGCATGTGTGTGTATTTTCTTACTTTAATTTAAATAGAAGGACTTCCACAGTTACATGTGCTTGGAAAAAATTAGTGTCTACTTTAGAATGTTCAACTAAATGTCCCCATGTCTGTATTTTAGTGTATATTATTCAAACACATGTTGTGAGACACAAGGTAAAGACATGGGTCATAGAGATTAAATCAATTTACCAAATAAGGGTAAACTGTCCTGACCAGGCACCTTGGAGAGTAAATGGTTTCCAGAGAAGGTAAAAGACATGTTGAAGGAAGACTACCATTGTAATTGTAACTGTTCAAGGTGATCACACCAGCTCACCTGAACCTCAGTCAAGGCTTTAAGTAAGATTGTTCTAGAATATTAGTCTTCAAACATGTTTTGCTTATTTCTGTGATATACAGAAAACAAGCAAAGAGAAATTTATATAAATTTATATTTATGTATAAATATGTGATGTATATATAAATTTATATTTATGTATAAATATGTGATGTATATATAAATATATATAAATTTAACTGTCATCTCACAGTTTTGATTGTAATTTGAAGTAGTTGCATATCATAAATGCTGGCATTTTAAAAATGAAATACTTATAGGTTCTGGAGTAAAGTCACCTCGGTTAGAAAACAGTCTTTCACCTCCTAGCAATGTGAACTACTAGCAAGTTATTTAAACTTTCGCCCCTGTCAGCCATTTGTGAAATGGGAATAGTATCAACACACATGGTTTTTGTGTTAGTATGATGTTTAAATAATTTCCACATGACAAGGCATGGAATGTATTTGCTGTTATTACTATTATTATCCATTACTATCAATTCTGCAAGTTTTTTCTGTATGTATTTTGGGGCTCTGTTGTTAGGTGAATATATGTTTATAAATGTTATATATTCATGACAATGGACCCTTTTATCATTATAAAATTGCCTTCTTTGCTTCTAGTAAAAATTTTTGTCTCAAAGTCTATTTTGTCATAGTTTTCATACATAAAACATATACTTAGCCAGCTTTTATTTTGTCTTTGAATATTAAGTGAGTTTCGTATAGATGGCATATAGTTGGATCACATTTTTCAGTACATTCTGCCAATCTCTGTTTTTTTATTAGAGAGTTTAAGTTATTTATATTTAATATCATTTCTGATAAGGCTGGATATAACTGTCATTTGACTATTTTTTTTCTAAATGTCATATCTTTTTTCTCCCCAATTCCTCTAATACTACTTTCTTTTCCATTAAATGTATATTTTTGATGGACTATTTTGATCCTTTTATCTTTTTTTTGCACCCTACAAATTCAAATTATTTTACTAATGGTTGTTATAGTAATTATAAATAACATAATTTATAACAATATAGTTCAAATTTATTCCAACTTAATTTCAGTAGTATACAAAATCTTTGCTGCATATAAGCTATTCTTTCTCTCTTTCTTTCTTTCTGCCTTTCTTTCTCTTTTTGAAAACTAGACATTTTCAATAAGATAATATGGTACTGAAATCTCCAGGCAATTAATTTAGCAGCCAAATAATGATTGG
The DNA here is from genome assembly GCA_004024845.1 of Tonatia bakeri. Classification (NCBI taxonomy): domain Eukaryota; kingdom Metazoa; phylum Chordata; class Mammalia; order Chiroptera; family Phyllostomidae; genus Tonatia; species Tonatia bakeri. Next base: position 96,359 of record PVIA01002870.1, on the reverse strand, counting down.
ACAAATTTCTTTAAATACTCGAAACCAATAAATCTCCCAGTCTTTGCCCCTTGGGCTCAGTGTATATTGGCACATACCTCTAACAATCAATCAGTAGGCTGTCCTTCACAGCCTCAGGGTCAGTTTAAAGTGAAAATTTAGAACCTTCTGAAGTCTTTACAGGGCTAGGGATGTCAATGGTTCTCTAAATTCCCAATGGCCAATCACTAGAAATATATTGGAGGTTTGCAAAGCCCCATACACGTCTAGTTCTTTTTAAGATTTTTGATAGACTATCATTTGCTCTGAGTGTTATCCTCACCCCCATTTCCCAGCACAGTCAGAGGTTTTTAACACTAGGGAGGTTCTATCAGATTAAACAAAGGCAAACATTTTGAGTGGGATTTTCAAGGAAACCACTAAATAGGTCAAACAACGACAGTTGTTTGGAAATGAGTCTTTGAAAGCGTTGCACCTCCTTCCATCTCTTAGCAGTTCTTTTTCAAGGCTACCCCTGAGCCACGGAGGATGGGATTAGGGTGAGTTACTACATCACAAAACTTGCTGTTCTTACTGAGATTCTTCCATTTGTCTTGAATAAACACTTGCTGGTTGCTATAAACCTTTGGTTAACTTTCAGTGTTTTAAAATTTTTAATATTGATATATTTGTCAGTGGTTTCATTGCTTTTGTAGAGGGGTAAATTTTCAGAGGCTCTTACAAAAACTGTCATTTTCACTGATGTCACTCACTTCTGTTAAGATTCTGATAAACCTGAGTCATAAGAACACTGCAGCCTGGAGAATGGAGCATAATTCCTCTGGGGAATTCTCTATTGCCCCCAGACTCAGGAGTTATATGATGAAAGTCCCTTTTCCTCCTTCCCCAGAGAGTTCAGCAGTAGGAAAGACTCCCATGCCTGGAAGAGCAGATGGATGCTCACTTCTTTTCCTTGGAAAACTTCTTAGATTTTTTCTTATTGGTACTACTCTAGTTTCACCCTGGGCTGTACTTTCTTGGAGCATCTCTAAAATAATATGAGTCAAAACCACTTGATCTCTGCCTCACTTCTGATTATATTTAATGATCTTAAATATAAATGTGGATTCTGCAGTTTATATGTAAAACATAAATAATAAATAATATTGCTTTGGCTTCTGTGGAAGCTAAAAACAATGATATATTGTTTGAATATGATTTGTCTTTTAATTTATCCCCAGGGCTGGGTTATTTTTTATTTTACTTGATTCTTAAGCTACCTTACTTCCTCAGGCAAGGCTTACTATATATTTATCTAGGTTACATCTATTTTCCCCTATGCTGTGACCTCCCAAGTGGGCTCCTTAGTAAAGATTCAACCAAATCAGGAAATACTTTAGAGAGAGATGCAGTAATAAATGTCTCCAAATAAGTAGTTGTTTTTATCTAATTGAATAAACAGCTCTCAAAAAAGAGGACTGATTATCCTTTCCCCAAGACCATTTCCTTCTATATAAAATTTAGAAGAGGCAAAGCCTCTTAATTTAAATCATGCTGCCCAAACCAGAGGACCAAAAATAAATTTCAAAAATTCCAGGCACACTATTCATCATCCAGTAGCTGATAAAATGAAACCCCCTTACTTTTTAATATGATGGGCTATTAGTATTAAATAACATGATATTTATTTCTACCATGTTTTTTCTACCCTTACTTATCCATTTTTTGAACAACTGATAGCAAGCAACACCTTCACTCAGCTCATTTTGATGTCAATAATCAAAGCACTATGGACAAGTAGAAACTTAAGCTTAAGGTTTCACTTTGAAAATCCAACTGTATTTAACACAGAGTACCATTTCAATCAATGGCAAATGGCAGTAATAGCGGCCATTCACAGGATGCCTTCCTGTGTCTTTGCTACTACCACCCTGGTCTGGCTACCATCATTTCTTACTTGGTCAACTGAAGTAGCCTCTAAAATGATTTCACTGAATCCACTCCTGTCATTCTTCAGTTCACTCTCCAAAGTGTATCCATGGAAATTCAATAAAAACACATACCTAATCATTCCACATTTCTGCTAAAAGCCTTCAGAAGATCCTCAATGCTCTTAGTGTAAAGATCTGGCGAGGACCTGAGTTAGTCACCCGGTCTTCTTCACCAGCCTCACATTCACATTGCAGTTTTCAGAATACAGGCTTATTTTTCTCACCTCAGAGCATTGGAGCACGTCTTTTCCTCTGCTTCAAGCTCATTCCCTCTGAGTCTAATTAATTCAAACTTATCCCTCAGACTTCATCTGAAGTGTCACTGCCTCAAGGTAACTTTCACTACCTGCCTGATCCAGAAAGGAACTTTGCCATTTTTAGTAATACCACACTTGTAAATAATTGATTGCATAAAGCAGTATTAGCACCTGTGTCCTCCAAAAAGTGTACAAGTTCCACAGGTGCTGGAACTTCACCATGGTTATTACTATCTTTCTATTTTTCAGCACAGAGAAGTACTCAGTAACTATATTAATATACATATAAATAAAACTTATAAGTGGAATTTATAAATGAAATGAGAACTAAAGAGTTCACAAAATGCTTTCACATAGTTTTACCTTATTTAATTCTCTACACCAAAAAATCAATATAGTAAACAAGAATATTCCCATTTGGTAAATGAGAAAACTGAGTTGTAGTATGAAGAACAAGAATCTTTTCTAGTGAGACCAAAAGTTTCTTCTGCCCATTTCTTCTCTGACAGTAAAATTAAGAGTTATTTTTAATAAATATGATTGTTTTCCATGAGAGATGTATAATACACTTGGATAAATTTATTTGCCTTAGTAATATGATCTACATTTATCATTATTTTATTGGTCTGGACTCCTCTTAAAATAACACTCTTATTTTAGTTTATATAATTTCTTGAGCCCTAAGTTTAGTCCTATTGAGTTAAAATACAACTTCCTGTTACTTAAAACATTATTTTCTAAGCCCTGGCTGGTGTAGCTCAGTGGATTGAGCGCGGGCTGTGAACCAAAGCATGGCAGGTTCGATTCCCAGTCAGGGCACATGCCTGGGTTGCAGGCCACGGCCCCCAGCAACCGCACATTGATGTTTCTCTCTCTCTTTCTTTCTCCCTCCCTTCCCTCTCTAAAAATAAATAAATAAAATCTTAAAAAAAAAAACATTATTTTCTTTCATAGTATGGAGGTTCCTCAAAAAAATTAACAATAGAGTTACCATACGACCTAGCATTCTCTCTTCTTGGCATCTACCCACGAAATTTGAAAACAATAACACACAAAGATATATGCACCCCTATATTTGTTGCAGCATTATTTGTGGTGGCCAAGGCATTGAAACAACCAACATGTCTTCCACTACATGATTGGATACAAAGACGTGATACATATATACAATGGAATACTACTCAGCACTAAGAAAACATGAAATACTGCCAATTGTGATGTGAGTGGTCCTTGAGACTATCGTGCTAAGCATAAAAAAAAGGCAGTTAAAAAAACTTAAGAGCCATATAACTTCACACATATGTGGGATATAAAATCCACTCATACACAACAGTATTCTGGTTACCGGATGGAAGGGGGGAGGGGTAGAAAAAGGTAATGGGGGCCAAATATATGGTGATGGAATATGATTTGACTTTGGGTGGCTGGCACATAATACAATATACAGATCATGTATCATAGAAAGATACACTTGAAGCCTATGTAATCTTATTAACCAATGTCACCCCAATAAATTTAATAAAAATATAATTGAAACCATCTATTTAAGTTTTATTTTTCTATATTCACTAAAACACGAGTTAATTTAGTAATATCAAATTTCTTTTAATACATCCTAAAAATTATATATCCATGATATGAATATCAGTATACAAAACACAGTACTCCAGATGAGAAATCAGGGCAAATTTTTTTTACAAGGCTATGTGTTTGAGAACATGAGTTTGTGTGTGTGTGCAAATTTAATTTTCTTATGAAATCTAAATGTCATCTTTAAGCATTTACTCTATTTTCTCTTCTTCCCTAGAGAGGTTAAAGTGATTTCTCCTTTGGTATTTTACTAATATGCCTTAAGTAACAGTTTCTATGTGTTCAATCAGGAAATCACTCTTTTAGTTTGCTCTAAAATCTGTAAAATAGGCAAGTCCAAAGCTTCAAATGCTTAAACACTCAAAATAAGATTTGACATTTAGAAAGTAGGTCAAGTACCCTACTGCTAGTTTGATGTGCATCAACGTAGTATTCAAAAACAATTTTAACCACTAAGCACCACAAATGAACCTCTAAATCTCTTTCTAAACTCCCTATATGTTTTTCTACTTAAGGGAACAGAGCTTTACATAATATTGAGCATGAAATGAATTGCAAAGCCCAACTCATATCCTTATTTCAATACTTTTAACATACTTTTTTGGTCAATTTTGTTGGCATTCCAGAGAGGACACAACACACCAGATTTCAAGTGCTGTATCTACTTCCCAGTTATTGACTTTAGGCATGTTAGTAATATTTTCTGTAAGTTAATTTCCACATCACAAAGAAGAGCACAAATATACCAAGATGTCCAATGGTTCAAATTACAATGATTATCCCAGTATATGAATGATTTCAGAATTTCAAAATGAAGCTCTAAATTCATTGAACTTAATTATTGAAATGGTGTTGATAATCTAAGGAAACTTAAATATATATTTTTACAACTTAAAAAAGCTGAAAAGTTGACTGTATATCTTATCTCTTAAACCTTACAAATATACAATCACCTTCCCCCACTATTTCTCATCCATCCTTTCCGTGTGCAGATTTTTCTTTCTTCTATTCACAGTATTTTCTCAATGAAGTCAATGCTTTTCTTTGAGGCAATTGCTTTAACCTAGACCTGTAATATTTCATTCACTCTTCCTCTAGAAACCACTTGTGAAAATTGTCTAATCTATACATTTGCACTACAATCCCTGAATCATGGGATTCTTATGTTGTTGGTTTGCCTTTCTAAAGTGGTCTACTTTATGTAATATTTAAAACTTCTTATGTAATTTTATCTAAAATATATGAAATGACAGCATGCATAGCTTTCTTAAAATCTGAGACATAGGTTGCAAAAACATTGAAAAACAAACCCTTTTCTGAAAAGATATAGCAAAAACTAAATGAACATAATCATGTCACTTAAAAATAGTGACTTTTTGTATTTTTATGGCTGTTTATTTATTTTTGCATTATTGCACTAGCTAGAAGCCCCAATAAAATATTAAATACAAGTGTTTAAAGTATATATTTTTTTACTTCAACATGAACTTAGCAAAGTCACAAAATTTAAATACAAAAATTAAAAATACACAGTTTAAATACAAAAATGTGGGTTGTTTTGTAGCTCTAAACAGATAGTTCAGGACCCATCACTGTTAGTGTGTGGTCTCTATCAGCACTGGGTCACACCCAAGAGGCCCCAGAACCAATACAACCAGTGGTTCAGATCACATCAAAGCACAACCCTATTAGTTCAACAAACAGCACACACAAATGGAGATCTCAGCAGACACCATACCTGGTTGGGAAGAATTCAGCTTTGTGGAGTTAGCCCTCCACATAGCAGCTGATACATTGTGCTCCAGGTGGGGGGAGCAATAGTCATAGCCAGCTAGAGAGGCAACCCCACAGACAGATGGACCAACAGCAAAATTACAACAAGAGGGCTAACATAACCCGCACTTGAACAATCCTGGAGCACCTAGATTAGGCAATAACAGAGATTGTGCCTCTGATACCTACTACATAAGGCAACCATACAAAGACATAGCAGAATCCCCTAAGACACAGAAACAAATGCAGAGAAGTAACCAACATAATGAAACAAAGAAACATGCCCCAAATGAAAGAACAGAAGAAATCCCCAGAAAAAGAATTTTAAAAAATGGAGGCAAGCAAGCCACCAGATACAGAGTTCAAAACGATGGTTCAAGGAACTTAGTAAGGACATTGAAACCATAAAAAAGAACCAGTCAGAAATGAAGAATATAATGTCTGAAATGAAATACACTAAAAAGAATAAAAAACAGGCTGGATGAAGCAAAGGATTGAAACAGCGATTTGGAAGACAAGGTAGCAGCAAACACACAATCATAGAAGCAAAAAGAAAAAGAAAGATTTAAAAATAAGGGTAGTCTAAAGAACCTCTAGGACAACATGAAGTGTAAAAATACCCACATTATAGAGGTATCAGAAAAAGAAGAGAGAGAGAGAGCAAGGAATCAAGAACCTATTTAATAAAATAATGACTGAAAATTTCCTTAACTTGGTGAAAGAAAAGACACACAGGTACAGGAAGTACAGAGGGTCACAATGAAATGACCAAAGAGGCCCACATCAAGACACATTATAATTAAAATGTCAAAGGTGAAAGACAAAGAGAAAATCTTAAAAGCAGCAAAAGAAAAACAGTCAGTTACCTATAAGGGAGCTCCATGTAACTGTCAGGTTATTTCTCAGCAGAAACATTTCAACCAGAAGGGATTGACATGAAATATTCAAAGTGATATAAAGCAAGAACCTATAACCAAGACTACTCAACCCAGCAAATCTATCATTCAAAACTGAAGGTGAAATAAAGAGCTTCCCAGGCAAGGAACAGCTGAAAGAGTTTACTAGCACCAAACCAGTATTCCAAGAAATGTTCAAGGGTCTTGTTTGAAGAGAAGGAGAAGCAGCACGAGAAGCAGCAGGGGGAGAAAGGAAAAAATAAAGAATAAAAAGAAGAGAAGAGGAAAAGGAGGAGAAGAAGAGGAAGAGGAACATAGTTAAGAAGAATTAAATGATAAATACATATCTGTCAATAATCACTTTAATGTAAATGGATTAAGTTCACCAATCAAAAGACATATGGTAGCTGAATGGATAAGAAATCAATACTCACATATATATGCTGTCTACAAGACGTGCTAGACCAGATGAAGTTAATTGACATTTTCAGAGCATTTCATCCAAACAGCATAACATATGTTCTTCTCAAGTGCACATGGAACATTTCCTAGGATAGACCACATGCTAGGACACAAAAAGTCATATCAAGCATCATCTGCAACCGCAGTGGTATGAAACTAGAAATCAATCACAAGAAAGAAGCTGAAACCACACAAATACTTGGAGGCTAAATAAAATGTTACTAAACAATAAATGTGAACAATGATGTCAAAGAAGAAATCAAAAGTCACCTTGAGCCAAATGACAATGAGCACATAGCAACCTGACATCAGACTACGCACATAGTGTTGTGCCAGTTGCAGTACTGGAGATATGAAGGGGGCACTGTGCAAAGTATATGATTGTATAGCTACTAAGCTAGACACATGAAACCAGTACAAGATAAAGTCAGACAAAAAAAGGGAAAAAGAGTTCCTGTGAACTAACAGAGTAGGTTTAGTATAAGTCAAATAAAATCCCCAAATATAAGAAGGGACATTGGGGTTTGTTCTTTACCAAGGCACTGGGAAGAATTGGGAGAATAAGCCATAGCCAGTGGGTATAGATTATGATCTAGGTTGAGTAGAACAATTCCTAATGTAAGACATTTAAAGGGACAGCAAAAAAGACGTCAGAATCCAGGCTTACAATAAGGGCTGCACGTAGCCCCAGCAGAGCTATGTCCTTTACAAACTTCTCATATCCTAGGTTAGTTAAAGTCACTAAAAAGCAATATCTATCACTCAAACTATAGCTCAGTGCCCAGATAAAGCAGAAAGAGTGTCAAGGGAAATTAACCTATACCATGTCATAAATAATTAGTCTGGATATTGAGCATGAATCAATGGGGAAAAATAGCTATGAAAAGCCATGAAAACACATAACACAGAGGAAAAATATGATGAGCAATAGAAAACAAAGCCTAGAATAAAACAGAATCTCAATGACTTTTATATATCATGCTATTTGCCTGGTGCAAACAACCCCATTAGGCAGGTTCTACTATTATAGATTAAAGAAAGATGTGGTAAGCATCAAGCTGAAGGCCACAAAGCAAGGGAAGATCTGGTTCTAACACAAACATCAAAAATATACACAGAATAATAAATGGCAGGTGGTGAACACTGCAGTAAAATCAACAATGGTAATTATGTTTACATAACACAGTGTACATAGTCATTGTCTCAACAGATGAGTAAGCAAACAAAATAAGCATAAAAAAGAGCCAGCATATGGGAAAATATTTAGATGGTAATATTCTCATCTTTCATAGCAGTGAGTAAATTGATAATTTTTATAGTTGAACTGTAGTTGAAATTCCTACCCTCTAACTTCTTAACACAGGATAAGTGAGATCATATAGGGTTCTACTGTCCTCTACTATGAAAAGTACTTATTGGAACTTAGCAATTCTTTTAGTTCCACCTCACATTTTTCCTTATGTTAAATTCAGATAGAATGACAGTTACTATATTTTAGTGTGAGATTATATTTTTATGTCACTACTGCTTTCTTTATGCATCAAAGAATGACTAAAATAGTGTTACCAAATGTTAACACTTAAAAATGTTTAGTGGTGGGATATTACATAACTTAATATGGTTCTTCTGAATATTTTTGGTATTGTTTTATTTATATAAGTCATATAAAGTCTTTAGTAATGTGAGCAAAATAATTACACTATCTTTATATTATTGATTGAATTTTAAATTTTAATTTAATTTTGATTTTAGAGAGAAGGGAAAGTAAGGAGAAAGAGAAGGCTAAAAACATTAACATGAGAGGACAACATTGACTGGTTGCCTTCTGTACACACCCTGACCTGGGATCAAACCTGCAACCCAGGCATGTGCCCTGACCAGGAATTGAACTGGTGACCTTTCTGTTTGCAGGACAATGCCCACTCGACTGAGTCACACCACCTGGGGCTTGATTGGATTTTTTAATACTTAATTGAAGAGTATCACAATACTGTAATTAAAGTTTTATAGAAGATCCACTTGTGTATATAATTTTATCCCAATTTGAAATCTCTGAATTATTTTCTTTTTTCCCTACTGATACATCAAGAAAAGAATTAAATACTATGTAGACCAATGGTGCTGGTGAGAATGTCATTAAAATTATTTACCATAATAAGATCTAGGCTGATGAAGAGTGAAGGGAAGTGAAGCCAGCAAGGTCATGACTTCTTCAGCCAAACATCATCTATATTGACTTTCCCATATCTTACCAAGCAGTATGTTAAATAGCAGTGAAGGGAGAAAGTGCACAAGGAAGGTAAGGCATGAAATGTGGTCTGAGAATTTTAGCAAGAGCATTTCAATAACAACAGCTCTATGTGGTCTTAAAGATCTCAAACGTAGTTTTTCTATTTCTTTCTCTTTTGCTCAATCCCCACACTTCCACCCCAGCCCTCCCAAACCTACAATGGCTGTCAACCTGCTCTCTATGTGAGTCTGTCTCTATTTTTGTTAATCAGTTTATTTTGTTCCTTACATTCCGCATATGAGTGAATTCATATGTTATTTGTCTTTCTCTGACTGGTTTATCTCATTTAGCATAATGCTCTCCACATCTATCAATACTGTCATAAAAGATAAGATTTCCTCCTTTTTATGGTCAACTAGTATTCCATTGTGTATGTGTACCACAGTTTTTTAATCTACTCAACTACTTAAACTCATGGACACGGACAACAGTGTGGTAAGAGGGGTAGGGGTAAGGGAATGGAGGAAAGTAGAGGAGAGTGAAGGGGGAATAAATAGTGATGGAAGGAGACTTGACTTGGGGTGGTGCACACATAATACAGTGTACAGATAATGTGAAATCATGCCCCTGACACCTGTATAATTTTGTTAACCAGTGTCACCCCAGTAAATTCAATAAAAGGGGGAAAAAGATCTTAAATGAAGATAGATGACTGGATTATTGCTAAGCGGCAATGTAAATGCTTGGATGGAATCCTGGAGCTGTGTGGCAGTGGTAAGATCATAAACTTTTCATTGTGAAATAAACCAGAAGCTGGGGTGCTGAAGAACTTGTGATATGGACTAAATTCCATAAGTATAAAGTACTTAAGTATAAAGAACATTACAGAACGAAGGTGTAAAATATAGGGCTCACAAAGAAGCCAGAGACATGCCAACTACACATGATGCTTTGAAGTATAATAATTAGCTATGAATGTGAAAGAGTAAATTAAGGTCTCTAATTGAGTGATTATTCAGACTAGTAGGGTAAAAGGAAAGATAGGTACAATCCAAAGGTAAATACAAAAGTTAAGGAAAAACTTGAGGGTATAAACCCACTTTACTAGCAGTGAGGTTTCCAGAAGTCACTCTGCATAAATTAATGATGAGCTCTCTAAGAGAATGCCACAAAAGAAGGAAAGAAAGAAAAAACAAACAGAATGGGGACGAGAATATGGGATGTGTTTTGACCGTAAGTGTTAACTCATCTGATTGATGGATCTATGATGAAGAACCATCTGAAGCCTGGCACATCATAGGTACTTAGCAAACCTTATAAAAAGAGTAAATAAGTGAACAAATTAAATATCAGCCTCAAGTATGGAATAAAAATTTGATATAATATTTTAATTTACTTTCCAGAGGCAAGCATGTGGCTGAAAGAGACTAAAAATTACCATCAATTCTACATTTGTTGTTAAAAAGGAGTGCCCAGGATGAGAGTATATCAATCAAAGAGAAGGATTTCTGAAATGCCACCTAGGAGAAAAATGAACATACCGTCCCTATAGAAGTTCAACACAAGATGTATGATCAAAAAGAGAGGGTAGGCCAAGAAAAAAGAGAAATAAGATATCTTCACCTTTCTCAAAGGGCATTAGGTGGCAGTGGGGATGTCCATGGGCCACAAAAGCTTGGTCCTTGTTTGTCTGATGATTCATTCCTGTTAGAGGATCAAGTCAATTTCCCATCTAAAATTTTAAGGTCAGAAAATGTTGAAGGCCTAGCAGATTATTAAAGTGGATAAAACTAGGAAAGCCATCTTGGAATTACAACTAAAACAAGTTTCACCTTGACCAGTGTGGCTCAGTTGGTTGGGTGTTGTCCCACAAAGCACAAGGTCACTGGTAGGTTCAATTCCTAGTCACACGCCTGAGTTGGGGGTTCGTCCCTGGTCAGGGCATGTACAAGTGGCAACTGATCAATGTTTCTCTCCCTCTCTTTATCCCTCCCTTACCTCTCCCTAAAAATTAGTAAGTAAAATATTAAAAATAAAATGAAACAAATTTCTTTTTTTGGCTAATTATCAAAATTTGAAGATTTAGAAGATACTTAAAAATTCTACATCAGAGTTCTGGCCAAGATAGAGGTATAGGTAGAAACCTTTAGCTTCCTCACAAAACCAAAAGGAGGATAACAACCCATCTAAAATCCACAAACAGCCAAAGCACCAGAAAATCAAACCGCATGGAACTCTGACAACCAAGGAATTAAAGAAAAAAATCAACCAGAACAACTCGACCAATAAGGTGGACCGTTTGGGTGGACTCAGAAAAACCACAGCAAGGTGGCTGAGGGGCAGAGCTAGCAGCTGAGCTCTACTGTGGGTTGCGCAGGGACAGGCTGACTTAAGGGGAAACTGAGACTCAGAGCTGACTGTGGGCTAAGGCTGGGGTTGCCATGGTGATAGATACTTTCAGTCTCACAGAAGACTCCATTGGAAAGTGCACTAAAGACAAGCAGGCTAGCCACATAGTTCCCTCTCTGGCCCCTCCCCCACAGGCAGCACTGACAGGCAGCAAAGAGGCTTGCCCCACCCAGGTGCATACCTAAGGCCCCGCCCCCTTACAACCTATCAGCTGTGCCAAGACAAAGAAATATGGCCCAAATGGAAAAACAAAGCAAAGCCTCAGAACTAAGCAATGAAAAGATCGCCAGTCTAGCTGATGGAGAATATAAAGCCCTATAATCAAAATCCTCACAGAACTGATTGAGCTTGATTGAAAAATGAAAGAAAAAATGAAAGATACCCAAAATGAAATAAAGCAAAATATTCAAGGAACCAACAGTAACAGGAAGGATATCGGGATTCAAAGCAATGATTTGGAACAAAAGGAAGAAATAAAGGTACAACTGGATCAGAACAGAGAAACAAGAATCAAAAAAATTGAAGAGAAGCTGAGGATTCTCTGGGACAACCTGAAATGTTCTAATATCCAAATCACAGGGGTGCCAGAAGGAGAAGAACAGCAAGAAATTGAAAACTTATTTGAACAAATAATGAAGGAAAACTTGCCCAATGTGGCAAAGGAAATAGACTTCCAGGAAGACCGGAAAGCCTAGAGAGTCCCAAAGAAGTTGGACCCAAAGAGGAACACATCAAGGCACATCATCATTAAGTTACCCAAGATTAGGCAAAAGAGAAAATCCTAAAAGCAGCAAAAGAAAAGGAGACAGTTACCTCAAAGGAGTTACCATTAGATTATCAGGTGATTTCTCAAAACAAACTTTGCAGGCAAGAAGGGGCTGGAAAGAAATATTTGAAATCATGAAAGGCAAGGACCTACATCCAAGATTACTCTATCCAGCAAAGCTATCATTTAGAATGGAAGGGCAGAAAAAGTGCTTCCCATATAAGGTCAAGTTAAAGGAGTTCATCATCACCAAGTCATTATTATATGAAACGTTACAGGGACTTATCTAAGAAAAAGAAGATCAAAAATATGAACAGTAAAGTGACAACAAACTCAGAACTAATCAACAAATGAACCTAAAAGAAAGAAAAACAATGAAAACAAAAACTAAGCAAACAACCAGAACAGAAACAGAATCAGAGAAATGGACGTTACATGGAGGGGGAAGAGAGGAATAGGAGGGTAAAGGCACAGGGAAAAAGAAGCATAATTGGTAGGCATAAAATAGACAGGGAGAGATTAAAATATAGTATAGGAAACAGAGGACTTGAAGCACTTATATGTACAACCCATGGACATGATCTAAGGGGGGCAATGTGGCAGTGTTGGAGGGGCAGAGTGGAGGGGGTACATAGGGGGGAAAATTGGGAAAGCTGTAATAGCATAATCAATAAAAAATATTTTAAAAAAGAACAAAAAGAAACACAGCAGAAGAAGTCTGAGGATTCAGAATTTTTATTTAGGTCCTAAAGTAACTGATAAGCCACAGCAACACAGCAACAAAATACTGCTATTAAGTCCTTTTGCCATTTTCATTTGTATAGTTTCCATATTGAAAAAATCTCCAATTATTTGATTTAATTTAATTTACACTTACAAAGCCATTGCTATTTCTACTGTTTAAGTTTTGGTGATACAGAATTCTTAAAAATGTCTTTTTGTATTTTATAAAATCAAGCATTAAATGACAATGATAAATAAAGTTAAATGTGTATGTTTTTTTTTTGCAGGGCCATTTTAAAATGGATTTTAAGATGGTCTGTCCAGTACAAACCCACCATCTTCTCAGATCACTGGCCACCTGAATAAAGTGCCTATAAAGATTCAAAATAAAATTCTACATCATTTTTCATCTCTCATGAAGACACTCAGTGTGAAAGTTTACATAACATTCTTCCTTAACCCATCATCTTAAATATATTTTATTTATTTTTATGGGGCATATTTTTAATTTAGAACAAATTATTTTATTATAAAAATAATTATTAGTGCCCTGGCTGGCATAACTCAGTGGATTGAGCACGGGCTGCGAACCAAAGCATCGCAGGTTTGATTCCCAGTCAGGGCACATGCCTGGGTTGCAGGCCACGGCCCCCAGCAACTGCACATTGATGTTTCTCCCTCTCTCTCTTTCTCCCTCCGTTCCTTCTCTAAAAAAATAAATAAAATATTTTAAAAAAATAGATGGTTTGCTTTAAAAAAATAATCAAAAATGAAGAAATGCAAATTAACTTTTACTACCACCCAATAACAGGTTTATTTCCATGGTTTCTTCCTTTTCTCTTTCTCATGCTCTCATCATATTTCCAATAGTGTTTTGATATTTCATTGAATATTTATACTGTCATTGATTAAAATATTCCCTCACTATTCAGTATTTATCCCTTCCTTTCCCCTTTATATTTAATTATTATTAAAAATAAATATTTTATGAATATATACATGCCTCTCATTCTAAGTAATTTAAAAATTAGATTACAAAATAATAGCATTATTTAGTTAAATTATATGAATATGTAATGACTCTTAAAATCCATTGCCAAATTATATAAATAGGAACAGTTCTTTGGAATACAGCCACAGGTGAAACTGTGAATACCTCTGCCAGTTTATTTTTTCAATCTCAAGAACTCTCAGTATTGTAAATACTGCTTTCATATTTGCTAATTAAGGGTAAAAAAGGTTAATTGCATTTATTTGGTAACTAATAAAATTTAACTAATTAATTAATTCTCTATCCCTCTCTCCTCCAAGTATGTTATTACTTGTATTCTGGTATGGAACATAATGTAGCAATTGAATTCATGTAAAAGTTTATGTCAAAAGACCTGCCCTTGAAATCAAAAGACCTGGCCTTGAAATCTATTTTGCCTACTTGTGTGACTGTTTTCTAAATTTTATACTAAACAACATGTAAGTCCAGAGGAAGAATATTGTCATCCATTTTTGAAGTGTCTGGCATTCAATTCAGTATTCATCACTAGCAGGGAGTAGAGAAATGTTTGACTGGAGGTGTGCCCTCAGGTGACTTACCTAATCTAGGTTTCACTTTTCTGTAAAATGAAGGTAGCAGTGACAGAGAGTCTCAAGGAAACCTGGGTAGGACCTCAAGCTTTTCTACTTATATTCTCTTTTTAAACATGGTTTATTTGTTTATATCACTTGTAGGTTTTCCCTTATTCCCTCTTTTTTTCCTATAAATTGTTCTAGCTCCCTTTGTATGAGATCATAATATTCTGTCATTGACAAATATTTTATTTTTTATAGGCTTGTTCAGTACTACTTCTAGGTAGCATTACAAATGCCAAAGAAAACATTTGTTTAAATGCTGATTGTGTGATATCCAAACTATAAATTTATTTGATGAAAAGTATACTTTATAATATTTAGTGGAAATAAGATTACGATTCAACTTTTCAGTTATCTTTTATTCTTCCATATTAACTTCAGGGACAAGGACATAAATTAAACATTCCCTCCTATACATGATGTGCCATTTCCATTGCTGTGGTCAAGGCTCTGTTCTTACTTCGTTTCTGTTCCATTCATAACAATTCTCTCCTCCACCAGCCCCCATGGACAGCCACTCTAATATGTCCTTGAGCATGTCCCCGTCTTGCAATTTCCACACACACACGCACACACACACACGTACACATATATACATATTTGCCATTTCTGTATATATACATATATATATATACACACATATTCCACCCAGATTGCTTATTGCCTATTCCCCAGAATACTTATCATTTTGTTGCATTGTAAGTGGTATTTATAAATTATATACTTTGGTAGACATTGCTGGAATTCAGGAATACTTTTAATTTAATTGTTTTCTCTTAGTTCCTTAAGTGAACTTTTATTTTTATTTGTTTTAAGATTTTATTTATTTTTGGAGAGGGGAAAGGAGGGAGAAAGAGAGGGAGAGAAACATCAATGTGTGGTTGCCTCTTGCACACCCTCTACTGGGGACCTGGCCCCTGAAACCTAGGCATGTGCCCTGCCTGGGAATCGAACCAGTAACACTTTAGTTCACAGGCTGGTGCTCAGTCCACTAAGCCACACCAGTCAGGGCTCCTTAAGTGAACTTTTAAATTATATCTAATACTTGTGAGTTGACTACTCAGGAAGGATTTTTTATGTGTGCAATCATGAAATCTATGAATAATATTTTCCTATTTGATGGTATTTTTATAATTATGTTAACAAAAATTTTTATGATCACAAAAAAGCAACTATATTTACTACTGCTTTTTTTATACTTTAAAGCAGTACATTGAAATATACAGTAGTTTGATAATCACTAATAGTTTAAAATAAATCCATTTTTTAGATTTATGTATTTTGAAATATGTTTTTTCAATGCTTACTGAATTTTAGCCAAGATCTTTACTATTTCTTGCATAATTATCATATTTTCTAAATATATCAAGTATAAATCAGATTTAATACTTTTTTATTTTACGTATTTTTCCATGAGAGCAGATAAGCTTACAATAAAGTAAGCAATAAAAACTTATATGCCTAAATTCCCTCAGATTTTTCAACTGAAATATGAAACAAGAGAAAAATAGCAGCCTTTTCCTACTTTCAAAAATATTACCATCCACTAAAGACAGAACCACACACAAAAAAGATTCCACAACATCTTATGTCCATCACATTAAGATATTAACCAAATCATGTACACAACTATCTAGAATATGAAACTTCAGCCATGTCTTAAACATCTTCATTAGTGACTACCCTAAGAAGCTCTGGTTTTGTCAGCCTATGGTATACTAATTGTAAATATGTAAGTACCTAAGATATTTATTAGATTAGCTCTTATACGTGTAAGAACAAATTGAAAAACATTTAGTCATTATTCATCACTAATTATAAGAATTCATCAAATATCTGCTGTAAGTTCTAATAAAGGGTTAAAGTTTGATTCTATTCTCCATGAATTTTAACTACACACCTACAAGATGGGATCTCACCAATTAGACATTTGAATGCCAGGAGAAAAACTGCTTTTAAATCTTGTGATGTTGCCTGACAATGGTCACCACTATAGTGACAGAAGTTAATATCCATGATGGCCCTGGTGGCCATCAGCATAATTTGAATCTCTGTGACACACAACCCCAAAAGTAAGAAAAGAAAGAATCATTACATAATTCACTTAACACCTTATAACGTATATTTAAAGAACTTTTTAAACATTATTACTGTCTTTCTTAGATAAATTTTTCTAATTTGTCCTGGGAAGCACATTTTTATCTTCCTTTTTATATTGAGTGATGCTGAGAAAAATATTAATACTATAAAAGACAGTATCCTACTCAGAGGACAGGGCTGTAGCAGTCACACACCATCCATTAAACTCTGATCCAAGGAAATCCATTGACTTTATACGTACCTCCATCCACAATCAGTTTGAAAAATTCCTGTGCTCTATGAGGATTATTTCTTGGGAACTAGTATTGGGGGGAAAGGATAAGGGCATTGCTTCCTTCTGGGCCTACCCAACCCCCAGTAGAATACTTGAGGGTACCATATGCTACTTCTGCAGAAATAATTAGTTCTTGTTTTAAGCCTGGCACTTAATCAGTCCAGAACTGGGCTGTGTTTATCTGCCACAAATAAGGCAGTCACTGCATCTTAGAACCAACAGAGAATAAATAACCACTAAGTGTGTGTGTATTTTTCTTTTTGTATGAATGCATAAGGCCCTCTGGGTAAAAATACATCAAGAGAAAACTGATACACATAAAGATATCATGAATATTTCCTGTGGCTGGTCAAGAGCCTCTCAGGGTGACCAGTATCATCTGTCTACACACTAATTGAATCCTGTATCCTTTAGCCACAGAGTTCCTCTCTTATCTCCCAGCTGGAACATTTAACATGATACACAGCTCCAAGAATTCATCCCTAACAGTGCCATTAGCTGACTATCTAATGGAATCACTTTTTGTCATTATGTAAGATTATTTATTTGTTTGAATGTCCCCATTAACAGAAGCATACTGACCCAGGCAATTACTGATGTAGAGATTTGATTTTGTCTCCAATTAGTTTACTTTCATGACAGTAAACTAGGATAATGAAATGTGCATCCATATATAATAATTAAATAAAGAGCCTACAGACTATTTAGATGCATAGTTTAAATAGAACAAGTAAGGTAAATGTATTGGTTTCCAAATACTGCTATAAGTTACCACAAGCTTAGAGAATTAAAATGTGACACATTTACTGTTACAGTTCTGAAGGTCTGCAGTCCCCAGTGGGTCAGCAGAGCTGCATTCTTTCTGGAAAGTGTAGGGGAGAATGTTTCCTTGCCTTTCCAGCTTTTTGATGCTGCCCACATTCCTTGGCTCAAGGCCATATCCTCTATCACCACAACTTCTGCTTCCATCACCGTATCTCTCTCTAGCTCTGAGTCTCCTGTCTACCTCCTCCTATAAGGACCCTTGGAATAACACTGGACCCACATGAGTAATCAGGATAATGTCCCCATCTCAAAATTCTTAACAATATCACATCTGAAAAGTCACTTTTTCCACATAACGTAATATATTTACAGGGTCCTGGAATAATGATGTGGAGATTTTGGGGGGTCATTATTCTGCCTATTACAGCTATGTAACACCAAAATCTAGCATTTTTGTAGGGGCACAATCACAAACTATTCCCATATCTTGCTTCAGCTATAGATGAGTCATTTGACATCTTTATCATCCAAGTGGCAGATGATAAAATAGTAATGTTTTACCATGTGGCTTAATGGAAAGTACATCAGTTTTGAAGTCAGGAAGTCCTGTTTTTGTATCTTGGCTTTTCCACTGAACTAGCTGTTTACTCCCCGACAAGTTATTTAACCTCTCCAATCCTCAATTCTGTCATTGTAAGATAAGGACAATAATGTTTACCTTGCAAATTATAACTAGTTTTATCTTACAAATAATATAAATTAAATGAATTAGTATATTTAAATCCCTGACACACTAATTGTGGCATGGTGCTTAATAAATGGTGGTTGCTTTAATTGAAATAATTATTATCATCAAATCAGAAGCCCTGACATCCCACCTTTTCTCCATTATCTATTTCTTCAATGAGTGTTTATTATATTTCCAGAAATACTGTCAAGAACACTATCATGATTTCCCAAAATTGGAGAAATTTTAAGTCTAACCACATTGTACATGTTGGATCACACAGCCAAGCTTAAGCCTCTCATCACAGCACCAAGGCAGTCTGCTCACCATCCAAACAGGTTTCCCCGGCCAACCATCCTCTGCCTTAGATAACCCTTCCATGCTCTCCACTGCTAGAGAGTGTTTCCATTTTTAGTTCATATACGTAATGCTGAATAAAAAACTGTATATGAAAGGTATTCTAATTATATATCTTTTTCAATGCACTCATTTATATTAATTCTATAGAAATAAACACACTATGATGTGTTCACAACAGAGTTATCTAAGTTTTACATAGAAATTACTCATTCCTCCTAAATAATTAGCCCATTGATTTACTGGGAAATCTACTAAAAATATAGACTAATTTATTTCTTCATAAATTTAGTCTAAACTATTCTCCATGAAGAGCAGATGGGATTGAGGCAAAATAATCTACAAATAATCCTGACGGTAAAAAAAATCTGATTTTACAATCAGGAACCAATTAATGAGCAAATTGTACAAGTTTTAAAATGACATCTTATAGTTGATTTTCTCACAAAATCCCTATCAAAATTTCATTGTAATATTTAGGTCTAAAGAAAAGGTTCTCATGGTATACACAACATCATTGCTTTTGGTTAAAACAGAGACTTGTTTTCTTCACCCATTCCTCCCTTCCAACCTGGTTCTTCCTTTTTTAATGAGCTGGATGCACTCCACCTATTATGTGATAACCACCAAGTCTGTGCTTAGCCTGGAAAGCAGAACCATGTAGGGACTTTAATTCAGCAAACTAGTCAGAGTTTTTGGAAATGCTGAAAACATGGAAAGATGAGGTACCCAGACATAATTTATCTGCAAGTTACTCCTCAAACCAGAGGTTCAAGGGAGGAAGAGAAAATGATACTGAAGTCTAGAAGTCTGGGTTGTCAGTAGGGAGCTGGAACCTCAGTGAAGGGGCTGTGCAAGGGACCAGCAGATGAGCCATGCAGAAGTGGCCATCAGCTGGGGGCTGGAACTCTGGAAGAGAAACCCACTAACAGGAGTAAGACCAATAGTGTGAGTTTCCAGGTGGAAATGAGACCATTGAGGAAAGATCTGGTGACAAGATGGGGCTGCCTAAAAAGAACGCAGATCATGAAGGAATAGCCACAGCTAAACATTCCACCCTAAGCAGAGAGGCTGAGAATTAGTCTTGCTGCCCTTACCCCACTCCTATCTCCTGCCACTTTGGCTGACAGGATATAAACTGTAAGTGGAAGTGAGTAGACAGTGAAATCAAGAAACGTAATTTTCAAAAATCAGTTCTCTGCTATAGAGAGAAGAAAAGGGTGAGGAATAGGCAACATGTAGAATAATGACCCAGAAAAGGTAAAAGTAAATATTAACCTTTAAAAAAATCCAGTCTTGTATAATTGGGATCTGCTCTACTGCTCATTTTCTACTGTCTAGTGCAAGCAATTACTGATATGCTCTAGTGTGTGGTGCCATCATGATTATTTCTGTACCTTAGTGTTGGATATAAATCTTTTCAGTGTTCTGGGAAGTATTTAGGCCCCATTAATAAAAATTCACTTCTGCTGATATGAGCACTGAAATTCACAGGCTGGTTAGCCTCCTTATTTTGATATGTGGACCTTTATGTTATCCTTGTCCCGGTTGTAATTGTCAGAAAATACCCACATTCACATTTCCTCTAACAGGGCTCATAGCAATTGTGAGGAATCAGGGGCAGGTTTTGTTACTCTTTTCAAGGAAGGATAAATAAAGATCAGCAATTTTGACTAACTTCATCTGAGTCAAGATCTGAAAGCTGGTTTACAAAATTAATTAAATAAGTGGCAATGATTGGATAAATACTTCAGGGACACTATGAAGAGATAATCACTATCATAAACAATTTTGGCTTTTGAGAAAACACGGTGTGGTTTCTTTACAGATAAACAAGAAAGATAAAAAACTAATTTAACAAACATACTGATATGCAGATTATGTGAATTCAATAAGAGAAACAAATGATTACTATGGGGAAAAACTTATTTAAAAAAAAACAAATGCGCTTGCCTTGTATTTGGGCAATGCAAAATAAATGCTGCAGCATTTATTAGCCTGTGCCCACTCTTTCCTCCCTTAGATTACCACACCAATCTCTTTAACATTACAAAGAACAGTTTGTTAAATACCATTTGTGTTCTTCAAATTATCTTTAGTATATTTTTCTACGTTACTGCTGAAGAGAGAAAATAAGTCATCTTGTTTGTGCTTCTCCAAACTTAATTTGATCTTCAATTTTATCCTGCAATAAAATATGTTCTTTTAGTCACGTGATAATTCAGTTTACCCTAGCAAATTCTGTGACAATTCAAAAAGGCAGTATTGTATGTAAATGTAACGATTATGTCTTGAGCATTTTCCCTCTCTTTGGTATTAGAATAGAGGTGTCATGACCTGAGTCACATGGCCTCATTTTTGTAGTTACCATAAAACCGAAATAGTGACATCAATATAGTGAAACATATGCACACAACCTGATACACATGTGTGTTTATGTGTGTATATAAATACACACATAAATATTTGTGTGCATGCGTATCTTTTAGTTGGATATGCACACTCGCATTTACCATTGAATACAGAAGAATGCAAAAAAGAGAGCAGAAATGCTAGAAAAGGAGATACATCATAGCTGTACAAACAGAAATGGGAAGACAGAAGCATATTTATTAATATATATGTGTGCTCTCCTGGGTGTCCGTGTACAAACCATGGGGTTGGTGCTCTTTTGACCTATGACCTCTCTCATGAACTTCACCTTGCATTGGCTCTGAGCTTGTAATATCACGATGTGTGTAAGAAACACTTTAGCACCGACACAGCAGCAGTTTGAATTTGGGAATTTTTTACAGAAAATGGGAAGTTTTGGGGAAACATTTTGACCCAGAGACTCAGGAAAAAATATGAAAAATTCAAAGACAAGTACATGAGAATCAAATTACCAAGGTGCAGGGAAAAGGTCTAGAAACCTGGCTCACCAGAGGTCTGTAACTGCTCACTGAGACAGACACCACCATGTACTCATCCAAAAAACAGAGTGACTACAACTTTCCTCTCTTAACCTTTTGGCCTCAATTTCATCTTTTCCTGTTTTGGTGTCCTTTTGATGCGTGAGAAGGACTGGTTTATTTGTGTTCAGTGTGGTCTCACAAGAAATGGTAGATGCAGAGACACTGCCAGCCAGCACAACATGAAATTCTATTGCTAAAGAAGTCTGCTGCTCAGTGTGGCAGGAAGGAGGGAGGCAGAGGGTTAGGGATGAGGAGTTAGAAACCAGTGAGGCATTGAAATAATACACAGCTTCCAGGTCACTGATGATATTATAGAAACATGGGTCTTCATGGTTAAATTGAAGGACCAATAGCAATAACTATGTAATTCTATATTCTTGGTTTCTTTCCTCTCATGTTAGATGATTTGTTTACTCTTTATTTTATTTTCAAATTATACAAGTATCTTTTAATGTTAAATTATATCAATTCATTTTAAATGCAGTTCACCAATGGTATGAATATGCTAGCATGATTTAATTCTATTGCTCTTCTCAACCCTTACCATATTTATTTTGAACCAAGGATCCCCACAGGTTAAGTTTTTCTATTAGTCTTATTATATTTACCCCCTCTAGTTTCATTAATAAATACAGTTAAAGAATAAAAGTAAATAGTTATTTCTGATATTCACCACACATGAGTCATATATTAGCATTCACATACAAGGTGAGGCAAAAGGAGCTTTCCAGTTGTCTCTATGGAAAACAACACAATAATCAATAAATAACCATACAAAAAGTAAACTACGTTTCACGTACTCACAACTATTAACCTACTCTTGCCCCACCCTGTATACCATTTCTAAACTGGCAGTTACTATTTCTGTTTAACTTTATAACAAAACAAGGAGGATGAAAGGATAGGTGTGGGGACCTGTAAATAGTGTGTGAGAGGCAGCTGAGGCTGCAATGAGCAAAGGACATGCTCATCCAGATTCCCTGAGGGACAGAACATGTGGATCCCACAACTCAGTTCGGATCTCTTCTGAGATATTCCAACTCAGGAATTCTCCCACTAGGATATGTTTGTGAAACTGTGCTAAGAAAGGTACACTCTTACGTGTAGCGCCTTAGTTATGGTGAGAGAAATCCAGGAATTAACCTAAAACGTTCATCAACCAATAACTGGTCAAATGTATAATGGCTTATTTAAACATAAAAAACTATGAAGCTTAAAATTAAACAGATACATATTATATTTTCCCACGTATAATGTCGCACCCACAGTTTTGGCACAAACTTTCAGGAAAAAAATCTTTTGTTTTAATTTTTTTATTCAACTTTTATTTATTTATATTTAGAATCAAAAGTATCACATTTCAGGGTATTATTTTGCATATGGACAGGGTTATTGCCTTCCAGAGTTAAACTTTTAACACATAGGTATAAATAAAAGAGTTAAAAACATTCATATAGATACGGAATTAGTATTATTCATGTGTAATACACAACTTTATTTTTCCTTCAAATATATGGGCAAAAAAAAGTGTTCATTATACACAGCAAAATATGGGTATGTATATGCTGATGTGGAAAAATCTCTAAAGGATATTACCCACCCCCAGAAAAAGAAAAGAAAACGAACAACAGAATAATATATAGAATGTCATCTAATGAGGATAACACTATTTATAATTTAAGTAATATGTAACATAACATTATAGGTTGTCTTGGCATCTTTTCATAATATCTGTGATTATAATGCACACACACAGAAATGACACTAAAAATAAGAAGACTGCAACAGTGATTTTTGGGGAAAGAAGGTTGGAATATAGAGAAGTTTATTTTCATTTTATAGCTTTGTATGATTTGAATTTTTTCATATTAATACATTATTTTTATATTAAAGCAAGTGAGTTTTTCAGGGATGTGGGATAATAGATTATTTCATTAGTCAAATTTCTCTGTATATAATATGTGCAAAACAAATATTATTTTAAATTAAAGGTAATGACTAGATCAATTAAAATAATGCATAGTATTTCTTTAAATACCATAAAGGAAAAAAAAATTGATTATTTAAACACACACACACACACTGGAAGCAAACAGAAAACACAGATACATAAGAGAACCTGACACATAAGGCTATCAAATGCTGAAACAATATGGAGAAGAAATTACTTTAAGATATTAAAGTAACTATTATACTACAGGTAAAGCAGTGTGTTACATAGGGAAGGAAACAATTTTAAAATATCATTTGGCATTATAATGAATAGTTACAAAGTCATTATATTGTAAATTCTGAAATTGATTTTTCTTAAAACTTACAGAAATGTTTTACACTTGAAATAATATTTATATCTTATTCTGAAAACACATGTAATTAGAGCAAAGCCCCAAAAGTATTTTGCATGAGTTATATTTCAAATTTGCTAGTAAACTTGATATGAAATTCAATTAAAAAAACAAAATTCGTCAATTTCTG
The DNA here is from genome assembly GCA_004024845.1 of Tonatia bakeri. NCBI lineage: Eukaryota > Metazoa > Chordata > Mammalia > Chiroptera > Phyllostomidae > Tonatia > Tonatia bakeri. The sequence continues at coordinate 72,026 of PVIA01002870.1, read as the reverse complement.
TTTCAGTGGTTTAATAAGACTAAATATTCTAGAATGCCTTTCCTCTGCAAAAGACCTAAATGCTGCTTAAATTAGAGCTAATATATTTTTCAAAGTATTGCAGAGCTTACAAAACAGGTAAATCCTGCATGAACTATACCACTACCCCCAACAAAAACTCACAAGATATAAACAAAACAGTACAAAAAAAATTAGAGCTAAAACTGGAATGGAAAATCCACACTGAAGCCCAGGCTTGCTTCAACCTGGCTTCTAACTCAGAGACCTCCCCCTAGACGGAGCACCCCACTGCAACATAACATTCAAACCTGACAAGTCAGGGAGCTAAACCTGAGACAGACCACCCACATTAAGACAGGTACCCCAAATAACTGTCTTGGTTAAAAGTGGGCACATAGAGACATTTGCATGATTACCAAATGAAACAAAAGAAATGGTCTGCTGGCTCTGGTGTGAAAGTAATGTTGGCTTCCCTAATAATCTGCATCCATAGCTCTTCTCTCACCCAGCCCTGGGATTTGAATGACACCACTCTTTCATGCTGTGAAATCTAAATCCAAGAAGCAAAATGAAAAAGTTTTTCTCCAGATTCTTAAAGCTCTGTTGCCTGGCAGAAACAAAGATGAATCTTCTCAATGCAGACCCTAAGGATTCCCAAAATTAGAGTTCCACCAAATCATTCATAATTAAATTTAGGAGACAGATGAGGAATTGCAATACCCTAATCAACAGGCACTACTGACTGCAAAATTATGCACATAAAGAAGATACTGAAAATTTAAGAAATAATGTACAACATAAGTATGGTTAAAGTGTTTAAAGGAATGATGGAAGAGAATGAAAATATTATAAAGAAGTGAGGATGTTTTTAAAAGGATACAAAATATAATCGCCAATATTTAAAATCTATACGATATCTTTAAATGATAGATAATGCATAGCTACAGAGAATATCAGCAAACTATCAGAGGAATATGAAGACATTACTCATAGTGCACTTCACACAAAGAAAGCAAAACTGTGAAGGAGAGATCAAGTGAAACCAATGACCAGAGAAGTCCTGACAGCATTTTATTAGAAGTCCACATAGAATAAAGTGAAGAGAGCAAAACTAGTATTAAAATTAATGCTGAAAATTGTCCAGCATTGATTAAAAAACAATGTTCAGATATAAGAAGCACAATAAATTCTAAAATCTACTTCAAGTCACAGCATAATAAATTGTGGATCTTGAAAGTAAATGAGAAGACATTAAACCACCCAGAACTTTTCACCATCGGCAATAAAAGCCAAAGACATTGGATGACCTCATCACTCTATAGTATATCTGTGAGGAACCTGAAACAACAGCCCTGCCCCATCATCTAGTCCCTGAGATCCCTCCAACACTCCTTTCCCTAAAGAATGGAGACTTTAAATTTCTCCATCCTTCCCCATGCATTCTTATTTTCCAGCTAACTCCTTTTACCACATCTTAGCTATAATGTAGAACAATTTTCTGCTTATTTCATACCTCATACAGATTGCCCTCTGGTTGTCCGTTAATTCCTGGATTTTTGACTTGTAACTAACAATTTCACAGTCCTTGAAAGCCTACATTTCTTCCAAGAATTTTTGCTAATCCCTAGGTGTTTACCTTTAGGGCTTCCTTTCTTCTCATCTCTACCTTCCTGTATCATAATTTTATTTATACCTTATATAAACTAAGATATAGACTGTCTCTCCACATTCAATTTCCCTGAAAATAACCACTTTCATAAAAAATAAAAATGGGAATGAACCTTGATACTAAAATATTTTATCGGGTAAAAAGAATTAGAAAACTTTTGGTTAGTACCTGGTCAGTAGTCACTTTCCAACAAAAGAGTGTGAATTGTCACAGACTGGTTCTAAGCAAGCCTCTGTGGGAAAGGCTAGAATAAAAGCAGGGACCATGAATAAGATGTCTGTCGGGGAAAAGTCCAGCCATTGTAAATATAATGAGAATGGTTTTCATGATATCGATGTAACCTGGCAATCAAGGAGATTAGACTAGAATGCACATGCATGAACATCAACGACATCACTGTCCTAGTCAGTAGGGGAGGTAGACACCATTGAGTGAGCTTGTGCACTGTGTGGCTATTGCATTCAAAGTGACTAAGTGAGTAGAGCAATGAATTCACAGCACATTTTGCATTAAGCTTGAACATTCCTCTGTGGAAATTATTCAGATGATTCAGAAGGCCGCAGCTATGGGCAACTGGTGATTGGTAGCTTCATCACAACAATGTGCCAGCTCATGCAACACATCTCTGTGCAGTTTTTTGGCAAAACATCAAATCACAAAGGTGACTCAGCCTCACTACAGCCCAGATTTGGCACCCTGCAACTTCTGGCTTTTCCCAAAACTAAAATCACCTTTGAAAGGGAAGAGATTCAAACCATTGATGAGATTCAGGAAAATATGATGGGACAGCTCATGGAGATTGGGAGAGGTCTGAAAGGGACTGAGACATCATTGCACTATGTATATTTCTTTTATCTTGTACCTTCTTCAATAAATGTCTCTATTTTTCATATTACATAGCTAGATACCTTCTAAACAGACCTCATATATTACCTAGTGAATGTATGGAGAGCAAGGAAGTCAATCAGGACTTAAATCTAGGCCTGGAAATGCTGTCCCCTGCTATGTGTGCCCTCCCCTTCCTGGAAGCATAGGAAATAAGTAGAGCAGAATTATATGAACATATACTAGACAAAGAAAAGCATTACTAAGGTACTTAGAGGCCATATTCCTTGGCCCAAAGTGAAAAACTTCCTTCTTCCCAGAAAGCAAGATGATAATGACAAGTCCAATTTATAAACTTTGCAGGTTACTTGCTATGTGAGATTCTGATTACATTTTTCAACCTCTCCTAACATAGTTTTCTCTGTAAAATTGTATGTAGGGAGATTTTCTTAAAGATAAATTATTTTTAAAAAATCTGACATGTTCTAGCCCTAACAAACTGATCATCAGCCTTCACTCATTCTCCAGTGTTTTGTTTTTGTGTTTTTTGCAAGTCTTCACAAGTTTGACTCACAGTCTGTTGCCTTATCAGTTTGTTATATTCCCCTTTATTTCTTGGACACTGGTAGTCTCCAGGAATTTGTTCACAACTTTTCTTACCTATATACTTTAAATACAAGTAATCAGTGCTTAATGTGACCATATCCTTAATGTGACACCAGACAGCAGATTTTGCAGATAGTGGATAATAAAAACTGCATTACAAGGACTAAATTTTTGTTGAAATTAGGGAAGGGCTAACTAGCTAAAGACTGATAAGCATATATATGGTTGAGAATATTTCCTGTTGACTGAATAAGGAAAAAATATCCCAAAATAAATAGGATTCACTGAGTTGCATCTAATATTAACAACAAAGAATGGTCACAAAAATATGGTCCTTATCAGTCAATATAGACCAGTTATGCTGAAGTAACAAAACAACTCCCAAACCTGAACATAGAAAAGCTAAGTTCTTGCTTATGCTACAGGTTCATTGAGGACTATTTGGGGGAGGGGCAGATACTGCCTTTTTAAGTCCTTCAGGGTCTTTGCCTGACCAAGTTTCCATTAACAGTTAGGTGATTTGCATTTGTCATCATAGCTTTCACAGAGCAAGACCATGTCAGGTACATTCACTTTTTGTCAGCCAAAGCAAATTACATAGTCATGTCTAGATTAAAAGGGGGCAGAGAAATAGAATGCTATTAAGTGCCTAGAAAAATGGAGAAGCAGGATGTTTGTGATAGCCCTCATGACTGCCATAGTCTCATAAAACTATAAACGATTTAAAATAAACATACAAGCTACTAAGGAGAAAAGGCATGCTACCTGGAAATAAATTAAAAAATAGAGTTATATGAAAAACTGTGGGAGGCAAGGCATGTTTCAAGACTTGCCTATGCAGCCATACTGATACTCATATGAAAGCAAAAGAATGAATTATCAGATATGTCTTTATGTTGCCAGTGAAAATGGGTTCTTGTGGTGCCACGAGATAGGAATATCAAAGGGCACACACATGGGAGAAGTGTAAGCATTGTGGCAATATTTACTGGGGTAAAGAGAAATGATACCACTCCCCCACCCACTGAGGGGATGTAGAGGGCATACAGGCTCTGGCAGCCACTGCTCTGAGATCTGATAGTCCTCCATATGTTTGCTCGGAAATGAGTAGTCTTTCTTTCAAACGGACCAATCTCCTTCCCAATCCTTCACATGCTTATGCTGGGCCACCCCCCTAACCAGTTCCTTTCAAGAATCTTCTGGGGTTTCATGCCCTAACCCAGTTCAATCATTTTCCCAGGCTAGCTACCTCCCTTCTACAATTGCCACCTTGGCTCCAACTGCAAATTCAACTAGCAAAAGAATTTCCCCTGCTGTTTTATTTCTCTTCCCGATTATCCCAGGCAGTTGTCCCCCAGGGAGATTGGAAAAGCCAATTCTTCCTGCGATTCTTCCTGCCCATTTAGGAATTAGCATCAGTTTGGCAGAGAATGTGGCTGTTTCCTGAGTGTCTGAAGCTGTAATTTCTAGATTTAATCAGTCCCAGCTGCTCCCTTCTCTTTTTGTTAACTCCTTGCTGCCTAAACTAACATTTTGATAGTTATAAAATATGCCCTTTCAGCAAATTTGCTTATGGGAATACCTCAAGGTATAAAATCCTGAATTACAGAAAGAAATTTTTGAAGAGGGATGTTGATGATGAAAATGGATGCTGACAAATCCATTTCCAAAGACATCAGTAAATAATTTGGACATGGAAAGCAAGTAACTGCAGCTGGTGAGAACATGTAAGTGTTGAAACAAACACATTACAAAAAGAGTATAAAAACCCACAGCATTGTTTTAATAGTTCCAATCTGATTAATAGGATAGTGGAGGACTGAAAAGATAGGACCATAAAAATCAGCATTTCTCTTTCCCACAGGATTGAATCCACAGTTATTGTGGCAATTTGAGTTATATAAAGGATTAATAATAGGTCAAGAAGTGTACAGATCAATTCCATATATATATAAATATATATGTCATAGGTGTGCACAGGTAACCAGGTTCTTAGTGATCGAGGACAAAGAATTGAACCGAACACACAGAGTTTTATAGCATAAAGAAAGAGGGAAGATTTATTAAGCAACAGTACACTCCACAGAACATGTGAGTGGGCCAACTTTGAGCAGAGATTGCTGCCATGGGCTGGAGGGATGCCATTCTTACAGGGTAGGGGCTTCCTGGCTAGTCTTTGGCGGGCTTCTATTGGGCAGGTACAAGGAGTTCCATTTCAAAGCTACTGCGCATGTGCGGTTTCCCATGATTTTCTTGATTGGTTACTGGAGAAGGGAGTCCCACAATGTTAATTCATTATAATGCTATTATAATGAATCAGGGGTAGTGCACAGGCGCATTCCTTGAGCCACCATATTCAGAGTCATTCCAGAAAACAGGAACAACCGGTCTTAGGGGGTCTTTGTCATGTATGGATGTCTTTTATCTTAGCCCTGCAAGGTCTCTGGAGTGTCCTTCCTGCCTATCTCCTGCCTCATATATGTATATAATGCTATGAATTGATTTAATTTCTAAATTTGAAAAATCATGGTTAACTCAAAAAAGCTGCATAAAACCTGGAGCCAGTGCCTTTTATGGAGTATTCCTAGTGTTTAGCCCAATCTTGGTAATATCACAGCATTTAAGATGCATACTTATTTGTAGAGATTAATAAAAGGCAAGTTACAAAGAGTCTAAAGGCAAGACACAGATAAAGTATATGATTTTCAAAAATAAATAATATATCTAAATTTTTCTATATGGAAAAGACATACTTAAAATTCAAAGGTTAGAATGAAACAATGAACAACACTAACTGCCAGATGTTAATATTGTCACCATTGTTTTTCTCCTTCCCATATTTACCATGTTTTTCGGCCCATAAGACGCACCTAGGTTTTAGAGGAGGAAAACAGGAAAAAAAAATTGAAGCAAAAAATGTGGTTAAAATATTTAATAACATAAATAACATAATATTTCACTAATGTAAATGTAAACAGAACTCAATGGCAGCATTAACAACCATTATTACTCCCAAATTTGGGGAGGGATGGATAAAAGTATGTCTTATAGTCCAAAAAATATGGTAAAACAGTAAAAATTTAGGGGAAATATAATAAAATGAAATAAGAAGGCAGACTTGTATAATGATGAAAGTGACAAACAAACATGACAATATTGAATCTATTTATATCCAACAAATAACCAGGCATTCTAATACATAAAGCAAAAATTCTGTAACAAATACTCAGAGGAATGGAAAATCCCAATTGTGGTAATGTTTTAACTCACTGTTATTATATAGCAGTTAAAATGGAAAAAAGCAAAGATATAGTAAGTCAGAAACATTTAAATTATGGGATTTTATTCCATTTTTATGTTTTCTGTTTTACTTTATTATTGTTTTAGTTTAGTTAAATATTTTGTGCTGTCGCAAAGCCTTCTTCCATGCAATGGCTTGAGCCTTAACTAGTGATGGTGTCATCCCCCTTTTCCTGCATGTCAGAAATCTCAAAACCCAGAATATATGTTTTTGGATAAGCCCACTGAAATAATTTCAACATTATTTTATCAATATTCTACTCTTCTCCCAGTTCAAGTGTTAATTAACCAAGTGTCTAGTATTTACAATTATTTCTGATTTTTACTGTTTATTATGTTATTTGGTTATGCTCATGAACTGATTTTTTTAGGAAAAAAATGAAGACTTAGTGTTCTATAATTCCAAGAAGATAACAAGTCTCCTTTCAGCAAAATGCATTATTGTACTTGTTTTCCCATTGTCTTAAATAGCTACATTGTTTTGTGATTAAAAATCCAAATACTGCATTTGATCTTCATAAATTTGCTCTAGCCTAAATACGTTAGATTCAAATTTCTCATGTGTGAAAAAAGGAACTAATGTACTGTAAATAAATGAATATAAACTGAGTTGCTGGGATTTATAATGAGATGAAATTAAGGGCTTAGTCTGCCTCTTAGCAATGAAATGAGTTCTATTCAATAGGATTATTTTTCAGTAAAAGTTTTACAAAAGTCTAAATTAGAAACACAAACTAAATCAAATTACAAACCATGTGCAAAATATAAATGCAAATTTATTTTGCAAAAGTAAACGAATGTTTGATTGGGAACATGAGCATAGGGGATTGTGATTAATTCCTTAAATGTCATGAAATGAAGGGTAATACATGCTTTCAATTCATTGAAAATTTGTTTTTATGATGACTAGAAGTTTTTAGAATCCAACTGTATCTTAGCAATAATAAGGTCTAATTCGTCATTTTCCAAGTGCAGACAACAGCCCAGAAAAGTTACCTCCTCCAAGTCTATCCAGCCAGCACACAGATTAAAACTGGGCTTTAGCATCCAAGCCCTTGTTTTCCAGAGATTTGGAGATCATTGTCACCCTTTAGTATCTGACTCTTTTGGGGTTAATATATTTTAAAACTATCTTTGGAAATATCCAAACTGTATTTTATCAGAAAATGCTATGGGGGTCTTCATAAAGAAATGGAAACTAGGGTGTTAATGTTGGAAGTTCCAAAGACTGAAAAAAAGGGTGGCAGGTCGGAGAGAAATAAAGATATGACCTGGAGCAGAATATAATTAAGGAAAGTCCACAACAAGATCACTCCTGCGAGCAACTAAGAAGGAACAGCTACCTAACTCCAGGCAGAACGTGACAGATTTCAATGTCAGGAATTCATAAAGAAAAATGCACACAATATTTTAGATGCAAGGGTGAAATAGGGCAGAAGAGGGTGCTGCCTGCCAAATTGTAAAGTAAGTAATTGCATCTGCAAATTGCTTTGCAGTTGAAAGAAGCCGCAGGTGTCCCTTGATGGGTGTATGGTGTGGCTATGCTTGATGGCCATGTCCTAGAAGTCAATAGGAGTGAGAAGTGACATAACTATGTAATGATACTGCATGCAAGCAGGATTATTTTATGATTAAGATCATCAAAATGATTAACAAATTTGTCCTCATTGTTGGGAGTTTTGTCTTGCACTGTGTGAGTTTGAGGGGAGGGCTAAACAGGTGTGTCTGATACTGTGAGATCATTGTAAAGCACTCAAAGACACAAGCTTTCCCTATCAAATGAGGAATTCATTTATTGTATAGTGTCTTAACTGAAGGGTGGTGATGGTGGCAGGAGGAAGGGGAGGATTCCTATTGTCTGACCAAGCCTCTTTAAGAAATATGTCACTTAAGGTCCTGGAATTTGTATGTGGCTTTTACATGTTTTTCTTTGTTTTGGGCAAAGACTGAGTATGTTTCTGCTCTCAACAGTGTCAAGAAGAAAGATACAAAAGAAAGAGATATACATAAAGAAAGATTAATTAAACACAGAGAAATGGCTACACGGGGCTATATGGAGACCCAAAGAGTAAACACACACAGAGATACAGAGAGAGAGAGGCAAAAAGATACACATAGGCATATAATAGATAGACAAAAAGACAATGAGAAACAAACAAAAAAAAACAGAAAGAGAAACTCAAAGATACACTCCTTAGGCATTCAAAAACACCTCACATACAGAGACAAAGATACACAGAGAGAAATAGCAAGATACAAACCATACACATTTAGCTATGTAGAAACACATATAGAAAGAGAACAGGAAGAGATAAACTGAAATCCAAACTCATGTAGTTCTGAACAGTTCACTAAATTGTGCAGTCCAGAGCCCCAGTCACACCGTCTTATCAAAATTGCCAGTTAAAATCAGGAATGAGTTGTTTAAAAAAAACCTACACAGCTATCCATGTACCCTTGCCTGAAACATCCATTATGTTAAATGTTCATCACTTCTAATGTATTGTGCATATTAGCTGTTCATTTAAATTGAAAGAGCTAAACAAATACACTAAAATTTTATTTTAATCCTCACCCAAGGATACATTTGTTGATTCCAAGGAGAGGCAGAGGAAGAGAGGAAGAGAAGGAAAGGAAGAGAGAAAGAGAGACAGAGAGAAAAAGATGGACATCAATGTGAGTAATATGTATCCTTTGCCCCCCATACGTGCCCCAACGGGGGACAGAATCTGCAACCCAGGCATGTGCCCTGACCAGGAATCCAATCTGTAACCTTTCATTTTATGGGACAACATTCCAACCAACTGAGCCACACCAGGTAGAGTCATTAGAATTTTTTAATGGTTTTTCAGTGATTTAGTTGCTTCTGCCCAATTTTAGGATTTTTTTGCCAAATTGATTTGTGACAATTGTTTTCTACTTAGACTTTTTATTCTTATTTATTTTAGCTTTGTGGTATTTTAGCTATTCTGGCTTCAGTCTTGTTTATTTTTATTATTTTTGTTCATATATTTTTAAATATTTCTGCATTTTACTTCATAAGCTAGTTTTTAATACACAGATAATAACCATTAAATTAATTTGGAATGTTTTTCATTATAAAAAATGGAAAAGTAAAGTCAAAGTGGCTTAAATAATAAGAACATTTACAGTCTTTCTTACCTGAAAGTCCATAGGTCATGTAAATTTTAGGACTTATTTAATTCAATGGCTCTTGTCCCCATGTTCTCAGGATTCCATCTGGGAGAGTGTGTAGAGAAGATCTCTGTGAGAGCTTCAACATCAGGCTGCTAATTAAATAGCTTTAGTATTCCTAGTATATCTGCCAATGGCCAGCAGTGCTCTGTTACGGTTTTCCCTTAAGAATAAGTTTTCTAGAATCCTCTTTTCAAAATCCCCCTTTGTAGGAAAATTGGAGTCAGTCAGACTCCCTCACCTGGATGTGAGGGCAACTGTGACTCGGCAGTGTTCACGTGGCCTTGGGCGAGGGCCTGCATGCGAAGAATGAAGCTGTTATATAACTGGTCAGTATTGGCACCTTACAGGCTTTGTGTGCACTTAGTATATACAGGAGTCAGGACTACCCGCGGTGGGACTCCCGGCTTGAGGCACGCATGGATCGCCCCACCCCAGAATAAAGGCGTATCAGATGTCCCAATGGTTCAGTGCATATTCTCCCATTTGCCTGAATCCTGTGTGAACCTGCATGGCCTTGAGCAGCTACAGGACATCCTTGCATTTCATTGGCCCAAATCTAGTCTTATACTGTCTCCTAACAGTGGCCTAGGAATGCCCTGCTAAGTTTATCACAGGTTTAGGTTCTTAAACCAGTAACTAGGTAGGGGTGGGATTTAGTTAATTAAATTTTTTTAAAGCTCACACCTGAGCTGAGCTTCCAAAACCACATGAATTGCTAAAAATCAGGTGAAAAATATATACCAATAGGAAAATTGAGGTGTTAGCAGGAAAAAAGGAAGGGTTCCCAGCCAATTGCTGGGTAGGCAACCAATAATGTCCACTAACATCATTATCACCATCATCATCATCACTTTTATTTTTTTACAGGTCTTCACACAAAAATCACAGGTGTGAAATACTTCACATTTATTATGGTTTTCTTTTTCATTAAAATGACAGTTCTACACTATCCTCTGTTTTGTTTTTTTAACTAGGAAATTGAGAGATCTTGTGAAATCTGCCCTGATTATTAACCTCCAGGCAGAATAAACGGCACTTTTCTATGATATTTCATTTTATTGTCACAGTATTCATTGATTTATATTAGAATGAGCACAACTGTGACTCCATGGGGCTAGGTGAAGAGGGGAGGCATTTACTGCTGCAGTCCCAGGGCTCATTATAGTCCTGAATACAGGAAGTACACAATTAACATTTACTGAGTTGATTTAAATTACAGACCATTGTAATGCTTATGTCAGCATAGTAACTGACATAAAAGATATTGTAAAGGATGATTCCAGATCATGATTATTTTGAGGAAAACTCCGTAAAGGCTATATCACTCTGCTTTAAGCTACTTTGAGGAAATTACCCAGATTTTAACTTACAATAAAAACATACAAAAGACCTTCTAAAATGATAAATAACTTTAAGATACATGAATTGTATTCTTTCTGGGTAAGGAATGTGCTGTTACACTGTATTTCACATTCTTAATTCAATAAAGTATAATTTTGTGTATACACAGAATGTCTCAAGAGAATTTTTTTAAAAAGCTATTAAAACACTTAGAAAAAATTTCAAAATATCAGTGGGACAAAAGAAAATAGCTCTAACAATAGGCATATCAACTAACAAGCAAGTGTCAAAAATTATTTTAAGATATACAATATATATTTATAAATATATATTTCTTTATGTACACATAATATTGTACTCTGTATATGTATAAAATATAAAGTGTACTTATTAGGAAATAACACATATAAATAAAGCCTGAGAATTACCACTCACCTCTCACAATTAAGGAATTAGAGTTTAAGACTGATTTTATAAAACAGAAAGATTTTAAATCATTCAAATAAGATTCAAGTAATTCAAGTGAAGTTATAACAGAACATGATGGTTTTAGGACCAACACTGTGGATTGGCGCCTCCACTTCCATTCCACCTCCCTTCTATGCATCCTGTCTGTGCAACGCCTCCAGAGCAGAACAATGTATTCCCAGATTCCTTCACAGCAAGGGTTTGGGGTGAGAACTGGCTCACACCAATCAAATAAAAGCACAGAAAATTTGGAGAGTGGAAGTGAATTAGAGGTTGTCTCTGGCTTCTTTTTCTATTTTAGCTATTGGCAAATAGGATTCCTGCCCCACTGTCCAGCGTCTAGTCTCCAGTTCCCCAGGGGGGGTGGGGGGGTGGAAGCAGCGTTAGCCCCAGAGACAGTAGTAGACTCCAGCTTCCTACATGTTAGACAGCACTCACCAGTATATTCTTACACTCGATATTTCTGAGTGACTTCAGAAGTAAAAGCTCCTTTGGTTGGTCAGTTCTTCAACATTCATAAGATTATTTCTGGAGTGTCAGGCTAGCGTTTTCTTCCCTATAAATTCTAACAATTTTATGTCAAATGTTGTCTTACTTTTTATTTTCTGCATAGAATATTAATAGAAACAATACAAGGTTTCAGCAATGAAAATGTAGGAAACACAATGAAACAGGAATGCATATAATCAGAAAATATTACATGAAATAACATAAATAATGTCAAATATAGAAGTGATAGTAATAAATAAAATATCTAAGTTATGTTCTCTGTTCTAAACAAAACATACTTCTATAATGTGTCAAATTAATTTACAAATGCTGATATTAAACAAGAATGTCATTTGTAGGCCTAGCCACATAGCTCAATTGGTTAGAGCACTGTCCTGATACTCCAATATTGTGTGTTCGATTCCTCGTAAGGACACATACAAAAAGCAACCAATGAATGCATAAATAAGTGGAGCAACAAATTGATGTTTCTCTCTTTTTTTCCCCCTCCCATTTCTCTCATTTCCCTCTTTCTCTTTCTCTCTGTCTCTCCCTCTGTCTCTCTCTATCTCTGTCTCTCTCTCTGAAATCAATATGCCAGGTAAATGGAGGCAGTCTGACTTCCTTATCCAGGTGTCTGGGGAACTAATGTAGTGTTCTTGAAGCCTTGAGACTGGGCCTGATAAGCATTTTCATAGCCTTGAGTGGGCTCGCCTGTGCAGAATCTCCCTATACATGTTATACAACCTGTTTTGGCTCTCTGCTGGCTTTGTTTGTGTCTCGTATTTAAGAGGGTAGGGGTTTCCCACTGGACATGCAGTTTGCAGTGTGTGTGGATCATCCACCCTTGAGTAAGGCACGTCAGGCACCCCATGGCTCCGTGACTTTTCTTCCGTCTGCCTGAATCTCGAGTGAACCTTCCTGGCCTTGACAGGCTGCAAGACACAATATTAAAAAAAAAAAAAAAGAATGTCACTTGTACAATAATAAGCAAAAGTATACTTAATAAGTTAAAAACAGAAAAAAAGTGTGTTTGTTTTGTTTCCTGTAGTGGCTACAGTGTGGCTCTGAGAGAAAATGCAATTCTAGTTAAAAAGGATTAAACAGAAAAATAATATTACATAATGAAAATATGAATCATGAATATTTATGTTCCCAAACATACTGACTTTTAAATGAGGGTCATGTTTTATAAAAATTTGATTCCTTAAAATACTACAAAAACACCATGCCCAATAACTCCATAGTTGTCACAGGATGAAGAATTTCAAGACGTGCGAAAACAGTCTCCTCTCGAGCATCCCTTCCTGCTCAACACAAGTACCCCTAATCACTGACTTAACTTTCTTAATTCAAAATGTTATTTAAATACAATACAAAGAGAAATCTCTAGACCTTGAAAAAATGGAGCATTTCATGGAGTAGACAAAAATGGTGTTGACGATATTTCTTTAAGGCTATATTATATTTTGATACCTTATGAAAGCTCTGTGAGGAATTCTTACTGGTTTTATAATTAGTTGCCAATAGGTAAAAATCATATTGGGAAGCAACATAATTTTAACTGTTTATTTTAGTCTCTCTATTTTTCTATCTTTTCCAAAAGTTTACATAGTATTTTTATTACTTTTATATCAGAGAATTTGTCTTAAATACCACAAAGTTTTAGCCCCTTACACATTGTTATATGCATCGTAGTAAGGTTAGTAACAATTTTTTAGCATTCTTTGTCTGCATAATTTAAGTAATGCAGGTTATATTTTTATTATGTTCTTATTGTCTTTACCACTTAATTTATTTCAACTAATCTCACATGGCTTTCAGACATCATTTCTGTGCTTTCTTCTTTAGAAAAAGAAGGATGAAGTGTGTCAGTGGCCTTTATAAATACAAATTAAATAATATAATTCTACACCTTCATTTCTTCTTCACCCTTTAGTTACCACTCTGTCAGGTTAAAAAATGAAAAAAAACCTCATTTCATAAAATTAACTTCCCCATTGACCATCCAAACAGTTCAGACTGAATGTTTAGTATTTAGCCCCTGTCTACATTTTAAACAGATAATCATTTTTTTCTGTAACACCTAGTATATATTCTCTCAACAGATCCATGCTATCACACCCCATGGCTCTGGGATTCATTAAAACCTCTTAAAAAATTCAAGAGTCTTCTCTGGCATATAGTACTTATCATGCACAGGTGATACCTGCACACTGATCCCCTGGATCAGAGACTGCCAGACTAACCACCACTGTGGAGAGCAAACAACGCAATGTAATAATTTAGATTCAAGTTTGTCTCACACTGTCTTGGCATTTTTAATTTTTCATTATTGATAGTAGTAAATGGGTTGCATTTAAGGGTAATTAATATTTATGTGTAGAATGGGGAAAACTAGAACAGGCTAATCTTTGGAGGACTCTCAGTGAAGAATGTTGGCTGGTTTAGGGCTGCAAATGTGGTGAGCCAAAAAGTTCCCAGGTGTTTACTTATCATTTGTTTGTTTGTTTTTTTTTAGCAAACCACACCTCTGTTAAGATTTCTTTTAAATCAAAGCAAGAATTACCAAGTAAAATATTTCAAGAAGTCTATTTCCTTAATTTGGTGCTAGAAATCGGATATCTAAGATTTAACAAATCCCCAAATCAAAATGCTTGGGTGTTTTTCAATTCATAATCAGAATACACATGGATTTAATCACATGTGGTAACTGGAGAAGTTCTCATATAGTCAGGTCCCACCTTCCACCTCAGTTGGTACCTCCACCATCCAGTAGGAGTTGAGAGAGTCAGATTCTACTAAATAATCCAGGCACACCTGAGAGCAGAGATATATGGCATGACTGAAATCTCAAAGGAGTACAGACTACTTTGATATTGCATTGGGATGACTGATTTATCATTTATCATTTCTCTGGGAATTTGGGAAATGCCCTGTCAAGCTGGGGAACAACTCTGCTAAAACAAAGTTTTCCAAAACAGCATTTCACCAGAGTTCCAATAGGAACCTTCAGCCCAGCTAATTCCAATCATTCATTTTCTCTGCATTCCACATTGGACACTGCAAAATATAGGTGCCTCAGAATCCCTGTCTCCATTCTGCTGGGTACACCTTTCAGCATGTTCCTGCCACCTCTGGACATTCCTCTCTTTACTTGTACTCTCCAGAACTACAACTGACTGTAAGTAACTCCACTGCTGCAGTCTATCAGTTTATCTTCTCTTTTCTTTCACTGTCATGGAAATAGTACACTTCCTCACCACACTGACGTTGTGTTTGGTCATGTGACTTGCTTTGGCCAGTGGGATAATAGCAGTCAGTCCTAATGCAGGGGAAGCTGAACAAATGTTTTTGTAGCTGGCTTGTGTTCTCTTGCAGCTCTGCTGTTGCTATGAGAACAGGACTGGGTTATCCTAGTGGTCTTAGGGAGGGGAGGGTGACCAACATATTATACAGAGATGGCTTAGATAAGTTGATTGAACCAGATCAGCCAACCCATCTACCACAGACACTTAAGTTAAATAAATGCTTACTCTTATGTACACAAGTAGGTGTATTTGGAGTTCCTCAAGTCCTATATCAATTCTAGATAACTGATTTTTTTCTTTCAAACTCTTTCAAAAACTTTTTTTCCTGCAGGTCTCATGATTTGTTTTATGTGCCTCACCTCATATTCAATTTACTGCTGCTATTCAAGACTAGGTCTCTTTCTACTACTCAGCACAGTATTTGGCATGTGTTTCAGTCTTTCCTTCTACCTCAACTCCCTACCATTGTCCTCAAATACCATTTTAATATCCTGGTATTAAAATGGGTGATCGAGCTGAATTCCTGACATTCAATGTCTGAATCCCGTCTTTAGTGCATACGATAAAACAGGCACACAATGAATGTGAGTCTTTTTTTCTCTCTCATGATTACTTTTCTTTTTACTTCAGCTACCCATCCTTGATACTTAACCCTGTTGTCTAGATTCCTAAGATAAACTTATCTACTTCCCGACCCTTCATTTCTTTACTACTAATGAGACCTGCTCTTGAACTTCATCAAGATCTGCTGTCTCTACACATTCTCCTTCATCCCCTACTGCCAGTCTGTTGTATCAGTTTCCTCCCTGCGTAGCCCAGAACAAATATTTTACCACTATAACTATCTCTTAATGAAATCCCCTTTACCCTTTTCTTTTCTGTCATGCCCATTCCACCTTTCAGTTTCCCAGCTCTAAACCACCATTAATACACACTCATCCTCTTCCTCCCGGAAAATGTTGGTGGAAATCACACAGAACAGACCCCCAAAAAGTACTTTTTTTTATCTCTTCTGGACCCTTCTACCCTCTGGTAATCCTATTACTTAGACTTGAGTCATTTCTTTACTCACTATAATCACTAGTATTTCTGAATTTCTTTCCCATATCCTCAAGTCCCTTTCCTACCCCTACTCGTCTTCAGTTTTAGTGATGACTTTACTACCTGCTTCATAGAAAAAAATAGCACATCTTTCAGGAGCTTCCTCTTCTTTCTTTCTATCCCCCAGTCACCAAACTGCCCACTAGATTATAAGCTTCTTGGAGCATAAATGGCGATTTATATGTTCTTTGTGTCTGTGGAGCCACATATAGTGTCCTCACACCGGGACTTTCAATACATACTTGTTGTATTGACACAAACTCAAAAACATGCCTGTCCATCTTCATATGTTTTATTCTGCCCAAGGATAGTTGTTTGCCTGTCATCTACATCTCATTCTCTCACATTTCCTCCAGGATCTGCTCCACCTTCTATACTGGCGAATGGCCACTCTTGCTTCTCTCCCCTTCTCACCATGAAAATAATCAAGTTTCTTCATCTTAAAAATATAGCTCCTTCTTGACTCTTCATCTCTTTGTGTCATCATCCTGGTCTTCCTCCTTCCTTTCATTAACAGAAAACTTTGGTGGGGATGGCATATTCGAAGGGTATCAGTCCTCGTTATTTTATTTACTCCTGAACATACTAAAATCCAGTTTTACCTAACAGTCCATAAAGTCCTCTATGGCTAAACTTGCCAAAAGCTGCTGAATGGCTTACTACAAACTCTGCAGTTTATTCTGCCTCTTACTTCATCTCTCCACCACTCTTTTGGTCTAGAAAATTCATTTTGCTCGGCATAATAACTAAACTGTGTTTCAAGGTCTTCTCCTCTGGCCCTCAAGACCCATGAATGAAATCTGCAGGGTTCTGTTCAAGACTTTTAATTTTTCTACTCTAATTCCATAAACTCTTCCTTGGTGTTATTTTCCATAAAATGGTTTTAATCATTATGACATGCTGGCGATTTTCAAATAATCACTTCCAATGTCGTATTCTCCTAACCTAGTTCAATCCACTTGTTCAATAGAAACTCACATTTCATAAAATTAACTTCCAATTTTTATTACAGTTGTTCCAATTTTTCCCCTTTGCCCTCTTCTGCCCAGCTCACCCCCACTCCCAAAGTCAATCCACACACCATTGTCCATGTCCTTTGGTCATTCATGCATGTTCTTTGACTAATATGTTCCCTTACTTTCTACCATTCCCCTCTTCCCTTACTCATTCCTTCAATGTCTCCATGACTCTGATTCTATTTTGTCCACTAGTTTATTTTGTTCATTAGATTCCTCTCATAAGTGAGATCATATGGTATTTGTCTTTCACCAACTGGCTTATTTCACATAGCATAATAGTCTCCAGTAAGAACCATTCTGTCGCAAAAGGTAAGGAGTTCCTTATTTGTTTTTTAATTAAGATATTGCCTGACTTGCATCTCCTGATAGGAGTGTTTCCAATCAGGTCCTAACCAGACTGACTGTTCCCACAGTGCTCAGAGACAAGAAATAAGACAGATTGACAGAGTAGTGTGAAGCAGCATATAAAAGAATATGAGAGATTTGGGGGATATAGAAGAAAGTACATTATGATAAAAAATAAGCAAAGAATATTTCATACATGGAGAGATATAAATGACTTCTTGACATAAAAAAATCAACAACCAAAGAAATGAAAAACAAACAAATTTGATGTATTTATTCATGTATCAAACCAGAAAGAATTTAAAATTATAATATCATTCAGTGTGGGTGAGGTGGCAATGAAATGGACAGCCTGTAACTTTGTAAGTAGAAGTATAAATTGGCAAACTATATCATTTTCTTTTTTGCTTCTCTTAGTAATATTGACTCTTTCCTTTCTGCCTCCTTTGCCAGTTCTAATTCAAACTCATTGTTTCTCTCATGAACTGCTGCCATCACCTCTTTGCTACTTTCCGTCTTTCCAGTCCTCTTCTCCTAAAGTGTATCCTGTACTCTACTTTAGAATACTCTTTCTGAAAGACAGGCCATGTCAGGTAGATCCCCTACAGAAATATTGCTACACAGATTCCTCATTGTCTCTAAACAAAAGGCAGATTCCTTAGCATGATATTCAAGACCTTTATGATCTGGTCCTTGTCTGACCTTTTCAACCTTATCTCCTACCAGACTATCTGGGTTCAAATCCAGGCTCCTGTCCCTACTAGCTATGTGATATTTTTCAAGTTGCTGAATATCTGCCTGCCCGTCAGTGTCCTCTCCTGTAAGGTAGGAATCACAATAGCACCATTCTCCAGGCTTGTAAAGGTTGCACGTGTTGATGTAACCTAAGTGCTCATAACAGTGCTTTGTACATCATCAGCCCTATAGTAATATTTGTTGTTACTATTTGTCTCTGTTATCATAAAATTATCATTTTTTCCATAGGATTATGAGAGATACACTACTTGAGATGTTCTTTTTTCATCCCTGCCTTTGTCCATGACAAATAGGTCAACCACACTCAGTCTTCATATTTTTTTCTGGAAGTATCTGAGAAGGCCTGAATTCATTTTTTTTCCTGCCCCATTGAACTTATATTCAAGTGAAGATACACAGATAAACAAGGAGATAAATATATATTTTATGCCTGAGGTTAATAAGCAATTTTGAGAAAAATAGGGGCTACTTGGAAGAATCCACAACTGTGTTAAGGGCTTCTGTGTTCCAACAATACATTGCTTCTTTGTTTAATACATTATTGAGTTGGCCAAAAAACTTTAGTTTTTTTTTCCATACAAGGCTTTAGTAGTGCTTAGTTGTCATTAATTTTATTTGAAACAATTTCGTTATATCGTATTGTGACAGAGTGCACAGAGTGCTCTTATCAGAGTGCATTTAAAAAAACTTATCAAAATTGGTGAATTTTTATGCAGTCATTTTAATATTGAAGATGAAAGAATATACACAATATTTTTGGAGTGTTATGCTTTATTATTTTGCGGAAAGTAAAAACACAACTGAAATGCAAAAAAAAAAAAAAAATGGCTTTGTGCAGTGTTTGGAGAAGGTGCTGTGACTGATCCAACGTGTCAAAACTGGTTTGTGAAGTTCTTGGTACTATTGACATTTTGGCCAAATAATTCTTTCCTATGGGGGCATTGTTTTACACTTTGGAAGACATTTAGCACCATCCCTGGCCTCTACCCACTAGAAGCCAATAGCAGAAGATAGCCAACATACTCAAAATATCCAAATCAAAGAAGTTATTAGTGAAAACAAACTGTGTCTTTTGCCCTGGATAGTGTGGCTCAGTGGATAGAGTACAAAATGAAAGGTCACTCTTTTGATTCCTAGTCAGGACACATGCCTGGGTTGTGGCTCAGGCCCCTAGTTGGAGGTGTGCGAGAGGCAACCAGTTGGCGTATCTCTCACACATTGATGTTTCTCTCCCTCTCTTTCTTCCTTCCTTCCCCTATCTCTAAAAATAAATAAATAAAATCTTTAAAATGGAAAAAAATAATGGGATTTCTGGCCAACCCAATATTTTGTTCTATTATTAGACTATGAGTTCCTGAGTTTACTCACTTTGATAACCCTAAGGGCTTGACATTTTGCTGAACATGTGAAAAACTTAGAAGTTCCTTAATAAAGAAGACATTAAATGCACACATGAATACATGCATGAAATAAATGAGTGAATATGTGTAATCTTTGCCTCATTTTTATTTAGAATTTAGTTCAGAATATAAAACCTTGCAATTACACTATCATGATAAATTTATCCGTAATGCAAAATAGTAGGAATTTAAATTCACCTGTTTGCTGTATCTGCCTCGGTCTGAAATACCTGACTTACAACTACTTTTTGAAAAACAACATTTGGGAGCTCAACTGCATATAAAGGCTGAGAAGTTTCTTTTCATCATAGTTGGGATGTATAGGAGGCTCTCTGCCATCAGTAAGATGCCTTTGTCCTTCTTACACATCACAGATTTTAAAAATCTCATTCCATACACAGCAGTTGCTGCAGGCCTTTCAAGAGGTGAAGGCATGACTCCTTCTAATCCATGAGAATCCACCCCAGTCGTATCTACACCTGGTGTCCTGGTGGTGCTCAGAATGAGCTTTTTTAGAAAAATGTGCCTCATGTGGTCACACTATTGTTTTTATGTCTAATCTATCACATTATATATGAAATGGGCTTTTTAAAGCTCTCCTAAGCACATGACTACCATTCACAATAAGGTTCCTGTGGAGTAATTTCTTCTGTCAAGCAGCCAATTTACAAAAAAGCATTTGGAATTCTTCCCATTCATAAATTAGGTTTTGTCTTCACAACAGGACCAGACTTACTTCAAACCTTCCTGCTGCATTCAGTCTTTCATCCATATCAACATCCAATTTATCTTCAGAGACTTGCAACACCCACAACAGATCAGACACTTAATAAAGAGTGAATGAATGACAGAATAAATCTTATAGCAAATCTGAAATTGGAATGAACTATTTGAAGATTGGTTCTGACTTTTAATAGTGTGAATAGTCAGGATTTCTTTGGTTAAGAATTATCATGATTCACTTTAAACTAATTTAGGCAAAGGGACAAATTTATTATAATGTTCAAGCAACCATGGAAAGGGATGCAGTCATTTCTGAGGAATCAAGTGCAGCCAGGACTCTCTCTCTCCCTTCCTCACCTCCATTCCTGTCTCTCTGCTGGCTTTATTCTCTCAGACCAGCTTGTTTCACATTGCAGGACATGTGGCTGTCAGCAAAACAAGATTGCCCATTCCCTCCTTTCTTCTTTTTTTAAGAGAGGAATCTGATTCACCCATCTTGGATCATGTACACATCTCACAATCAATCACATTAATTGTCCTAAATGTATCTAATTGCTTTTTCTCTCCTAATACCCAAAACTTTGTTTTCAGTTGTTTACTTAGGCAATGGATGAAATGAAAACTGATAGATTAAAAGTAATATGTTCAAATTCAAATTCATCTCTTTTCTACATGATTTTTTTCTTTTTATTATTTATTAATAACACCATGATATTAACAGTCTCCTGGACACCTGGACTTGAAATCTACACCTTTGTCCCAAATTTAATTAACTTCTAAATCATTAGCTTTTGTTTCCATTAGGCCTTTCTGCATCTCTTCCCTCATTTTCCTTTCATTTTTGCTTGCCTAATTCAAGTATGCTTTGGCCTTTTCCTGAACTAATGGACTAATAGTCGTCTAAGTAGGCATCGTACTCTCAGTCTTTATTCTAATGTGGACTTCACATTACTACCAGAACACCACTTCACGATAAAGCTCAACATCAAATCCTTTCCTAATGCAGGTCCTGTAAATAGCTCCCAACGGCTACTGAATGTGATTTGGTTTAACATTTTGACATTTAACATCAACATTTTGTATACAAACCTGCCAGTCTTAGAAAAGCTGCTCTCCTCCATCCATAACTTTTGCTCATGCACATTTTTTTTCAATTTGAAATGCTCCTTCTTTTCCCCAAGTCAGACTTTGGATCTGCTTGTGGAAATCTTGTCCATTGTTTTATGTTCATATCAAATGCAATATTATTTGTGAAATTTTCCCACTTCATCAGATTATGAATTTTTCTTCCTAGTGATTCTTATGTTTTTTTATTCACATTCTTTATTTGGACTTAACTTCATGATCCTTGGATAATTGTTATTTATATGTTTTAGTCATTTTGATATCTCTTTTAACTCTTTAACTTTAGTTAAAAGCACTACTTAAAAGGAGGGTAATAATCTTACATGTCTTTGTAAATTCTCCTGTGAGAAGATTGTATTTTCCATAACATATTTGTGCTGAAAAAATTTCTGAAGTAGGGGGCCCTGGCTGGCATAGCTCAGTGGATTGCGCTCAGGCTGTGAACCAAAGCATCACAGGTTCGATTCCCAGTCAAGGCACGTACCTGGGTTGCAGGCCGCGACCCCCAGCAACCACACATTGATGTTTCTCTCTCTCTCTTTCTCCCTCCCTTCCCTCTATAAAAAAAAATATAAATAAAAAAAATCTTTAAAATATTTCTGAAGTAAATTGAGGGAATTTGAGACTTCTCCCCAGGGTTGTGTGGCAGGAGGCTGTCTGCTTAGTGTGCCTGGTCCCAACTTTTATGAAGGTGTATAAAATCACTAAGAATGGTAATAGCCCTGTGTTTTAAATAATGAATAGTGCCTTCTTCACTCCTGTAGTCCATGAAGCTCTTTCTGAAATACAGCAAGTCAAAATGAGTGAAAAAGTTGGGGGAAACACTGACTCACTCCCACAGTCCGTATCTGCTTTCAAGACTCGTAGGTCTACCTGTGTCACAAAAGGGGTCACAGTCACCAGCAACATGATACTATCTTGTGAACCAGACCAAATCTGATCCTTGTCCTTTTTTTTGGCCATCTGATCTCTTGGCCCCCTGACACCTTCTCTCTCTTCATAGTCACTCAGAGATGCACAACATAAAAATGGTGGAAAGTACAGGAGCATCTTGGAGCATGTAGCATTTCAATATGTTTAGCTACCTGAGAAAAAGCATTGTAGTATTAATTTTACTCAGGAAATTATTGTATGTATGTATATATATATTTTTTTAATTTTTATTTATTTATTTATTTTTAGAGAGGGAAGGGAGGGAGAAAGAGAGAGAAACATCAATGTGTGGTTGCTGGGGGCCGTGGCCTGTAACCCAGGCATGCGCCCTAACTGGGAATTGAACCTGCGATGCTTTGTTTCACAGCCCACGCTCAATCTACTGAGCTACATCAGCCAGGGCAATTATTGTATATTTTAAAACTAGAATTCTATATTGATCTGGGCACATCAAGGTAGGCATTCTTATATATTGCAAATGGGAACATGGTATAAGTAAGATTCCTAGGAAGCAATTTGCAACATAAATGAAGAGGTTTTAAAAGACATACTCTTTGAACTAGTCATTTGCCTCCTATAAATCATTTTTTTAAAGCCAGATATATGAATGAAGAGTTAAGCCTCTCTCTATGAGATTATAAGGAAAAAATAAAGGAGAAAAGTTTGTGGAATACACTGTCTGAGGATACATAAGAGAACGCAGGAGCCAAGGAGAGGGATAAATATAGGACCTCAGATAGTACAATGCATTGAAGTCAATGCAGAAGAAAGTTTTAAGAAATCATGGTGGTCATATGTTAAATAAGACAGTAAAGCCACCCCCCCCAAAAAAAGACTCAATAACTACTTTAAAAATAGTTATTGAATAAAGTAATAATTAATACATTCTATTGTAAAGAGACTGTCAGTTTTGAGGGCAGTTTCCCTGTGGGCGATTTCACAACAGACATAGCATGAGTTAAGTCATAATGGGTGATTGGTATGAGATTTAAATTACATAAACCCCCAAGTACTTAGAGTGCAGAATTTGGCCAACAAACATTCAAGGAGAACCTACTGGAAGCAAGAGTGGGAGAAAGTGAAGTAATAAAGGTGAGAGCCGATTCTTGCACCCAAGAAGTTTACAGTCTACCAGATCTCTTAGGGACTGGCTTCAGTGGGAGCTGTATATTATTCAATGACTTCCTTTGCATCGGTTTTTAAGGCTCTCCATTTTTCTCCCAATATGGAATACACTAATGATCTCCCTTCAAGATAGTTGTCTTTCAACTCATTGCTATTTGTACTGCCTGCAGAATTTATATAACAGTTTTTTTTTTACTAATTGTCATTGTGCAAAACAGAAGGAAAAGAACAGTGTTTTGAACATCCTGAGTTACTGTGATACCTTAAATTGACAGTCAAAGAGTATAAATCTGTAGTTTTCTTCTTTTACTTCAAAAAAACATATTGTATTTTTTCCATTACCATTTGTTCCCCTTAAACCCTCCTCTTCCATCCAATCACCATACTGTTGTCCGTATCTGAGTCCTTTTTCTTTTTTTGCTATATCCCTCCAATCTCTATCCCACCCCCAGGGTAGTTGTCAAGGATGACAACTATATTCCCTATATATGAGTCTGTCTCTGTTTTTCATGTTAGTTCAGCTTATTCATAAGATTCCACATGTAAGTGAAATCATATGATATTATTTGTCTTTCTCTGAGTGGCTTATTTCACTTAGTATAATGTTCTCCAGTCCCATCCATGCTGTCACAAAAGGTAAAATTTCATTTTTTCCTAAAGCTGAGTACTATTCCATTATGTGAATGTCCTATGCTTGTTTTATCTACTCATTTGCTGATGGACACTTGGGCTGCTTCCATACCTTGGTGATTGAAAATAATGCTGAAATGAACATAAAAGACCTTATGTTCTTTTGAATTAGTGTTTTGGGTTCCTTCAGATATATTCCCAAAAGTGGGATCACTGGGTCAAAAGGCAGATCCATTTTTAATATTTTTGTGGTATCTCCATACTGCTTTCCACAGTGGTTGCACCAATCTGCATTCCCACCAACAGTGCAAAAGAGTTCCCTTTTCTCCAAATTACCTTACCAGCACTTGCTGTTTGTTAATTTATTGAAGACAGCTATTCTCAGAGGTGTGAGGTGCTGTCTTATTATGGTTTTAATTTTCATTTCTCTGATGATTAGTGACATTGAGCATCTTTTTATATGTCTATTGGCCATCTGTATGTCCTCTTTGGAGAAGTGTCTATTCAGGTTTTTGCCCATTTTTAATTGAATTTGTTTTGATGTTGAATTTGTAAGTTCTTTATAAATTTTGGATATTAACCCCTTAGCAGATGTATCAGTGAATATATCTCCCATTCCATGAATTGTCTCTTTTTCTTTTATGTTTTCCTTCGCTATGCAAAAATTTGTGGTTTGATAATAGTCTGACTTGTTTATTTTTCTTTTATTTCCCTTGCCTGGGGAGATATATCAGGTGAAATATTGCATAACAACAGCAATCCTGAGAAAAAAGTACAAAGTTGGAAGAATCGTGACACCTAATATCAAACTATACTATAAGACCATAGTAATCAAAACAGCATGGGCCTGACATGAAAACAGACACATAGATCAATGGGGCAGAGTAGAGAGCCCAGAAATAAACCCACATCTTTATAACCAATTAATATTCAAACCAAGGGAAGGAGCACATATAATGGGCTAAAGATAGTTTATTTAATAAATGGTTTTGGGAAAATTAGATAGTATGTGCAGAAAAATAAAACTAGACTACCTTCTTATACCACCAACAAGAATAAGTTCAAAATGGATTAAAGCATTATCTATTAAACCTGAAACCATAACAATTCTAGAAGAAAACATGGACAGTAAAATCTTGATTTTTTCTTTTAAAAAATCAGTCAATTGATAGCTCTGATCTGATTAGTTATATTATGGTAAAAGTGAATTTAATACCTCTGTCAATTTTTATGCAATGTGACAGTCTGACAGAAGCCTTATTTACTTTTCCAAGAAGCAGCAATGAATTCATGGAAGGCCAATTACATGCTCTCACCAGGACTTCTTTGATCAATGGTTGGCACTAAAGAGATGATAGGGTGATGCCTAGACCTCACTCAATAAATCAAAGGGAAGCCACTGACCTATTGGACATACACACTCAGGTAGAGATTTATGGTCAAAGTGTTAAAACCAAAAAATGTTTTCAAGTCATGCATAGGAGAAACAGGAGTGGACATTATAGATCCACTGGTTACAGAGGCTTTCAATGAACAAAACTCTTTACCCCAGAGAAGTAAAAGTTATGCAAGGTTAACAGCAAATTCCTTGATTCCCCAGGGCTCACCTTCTAAGGAGGAAATACCAGTGAGGCCAAATCTGATCAGTTGACACTGATTGTGGGAAAGAATGATTCAGTGTAACTCAGAATCTTTGAACCACGTTGTTTGGGTAAGCATGCTCTTCAATACTGTGGGAGTGGTTTCCCTGAGCATTTGGGCTAGTCTGCTGTTTCTTTGAGTCTAATCCTTACATTGTTTCATTTCTTCTATACATTTTTACCTTAAGAGAATAATAATAGGTTTTAAATGAAGGCTGATGGATTTACTTAATTGCTGATTCTGCTACTCCCTTTGTTTTCCAGAGTTTAACAAGCAGACAGATACCATCATCAGGGTTATTCCTTTGCCATCCAAAGTCAGTAGTCACCATCATTCAAAAAGTAATACTTTAAAACTGGGGTCCTGGGTCCTTCTAATTACTGTAGTCATCAAGTTTCAACAAACAAATTTTGGGCCCATTCTTTCCCTGAATTTCTCTCTTTTTTCTGTTGTTTTCTCCATTCTTTTTTTTTCCTTCTTTCCTTCCTTCCTTCTGCCCCCCTCCCTCCCTTTATTGAGCACCAGCCAAATGCCAAATGCTGGAGACACAGGAGTATTAAGAATTGAGTCCAGGTTAATGCTGTTCCCATACTTTGTTAAGTCTCTTGGCATTTCCATTTCTCTTTTAAAAAGAAAGCCTTTACCCTCTACTACCTCAGGCTTAATAAAATGCTTTGAAGAGGATTCAGGGGTTTTGGAAGGAAAGCACTAACAATTGTTTAAGAAATGACCACAAAAGCATGTATATTTAGTTTAAACCGAATGTCCAGAAGTTGCTTATAACAAGATTTCATTGGATCATAAACTCGGAGAAATTTTTGTGAGGATGATGTCAGAAAATTAATGTGGACCTGAACACAAATATTGACCAGCAAGAGAATAAATTCAGGTAAATACAATTTAACTTGTAGGAAAAAAATAATGCCAAATACTATACTAAACAAGTTCCTTATAGAAATAAACAGACTCTGAATTCTTAAGGAAGCAATTTTAGAAAATCACTGGTAGCATACGAATTTGGGACCTTAGCTCAAGCCTAAGATCTCTGTGGGAAAAGGATGGAGAACAAACTCCAGATGCTTGGCAGGGTCCCCACTGGACAGCCCCAGGAGTGAGTGGGGCCTCAATCCATCAGCACAGAGGGATTGAGATCAGAGCATCTTTCAAAGAATCAATTCTTTATCCATCCCTAATTCTTTTTTTCATAATTAATTTTCCAGTGGGTGGGGGCATTTTGATAAAGGTTTGCAAAATGAAAAAGCTATATAAGACTAGCAGTAGCAATTGGAACATAACATTTTATAAAAAAGAAAACACTGTATTTCTCTATTTCTTTGCTTTTAGGAAAATGTTAAAGCAAAGTGTAGAGCACAGACATTTAAAGAAGATTGAGATGTGCTTCGAGGAAAGGGGAAAAACATAAACTTTAGAAGGAATGATTAGATTTTAAGACCACATCAGTTAATTTAAAGTTAAAAGCTGTTTCACTTCCATCCTATGGCCCAGAGGATCCCAAACTTTCTCAGTTCATGATATTCTTAGTATCACAGTAATTGTTTTCATAGTCTTCTTAGGCAAACAGCTCCATTTATTAAATAGTTTGAAACTATTTAATAAGTATCTATATCCTGAAAAATTTGTAGCTATTTGGAAAACTAATACCCATGAATTCAAAGAAAAGTGTTTTTATTTTATTCTTAAATAATTATAACAACTTTTTAAAATTTTATTTTAACCATTGTTCAAGTACAGTTTTCTCCTTTTTACTCCCATTCCAGCCTGCCATGACAACTTTTATTGATGGAATATGAGTGCCTGTTATGCACAACAAATTTTTCAAACTGAACTCCATCGTCTGCCTCATTTCCTGTTCCACACTGCTGTTTATGTGGTACTTGTCTCCCCAACTCCCAGAAACCACCAGCAATGCAGCTAAATGAATGCTCACCCTGAAGTCAGTCCTCAATAAATATTTTTTTAATGACTTCACAAAAGCATTGAGATGGATAAAAGTGGATTTTCATCTGGCTTTGCTATAAGCCTACTGTATGACCCTGAACTTAACCTTTGTGTGTCTGTTTTTATTTTTGAAAAACAGAAAAAGAATGATTGACTACCTGGATTACTTTAATGATTCAATGAGTAATTAAAACAGCACAGTGTCTGATGCTTGTAACACTTATTAGGTGATAATTTTAAATATCTTAAATATTTAAATATTAAATATTATTCTAGTTTTTCTTTCATAATTAAAAAGTATTCTAGAAGACAAAATTTTAAATCTGACAATAACAAAAAAAACCTACAGTCAACATACCAAAGGAGAATAGAAAATTAGAGTCAGATTTAAGGGATTCCTAGAAGGTCTTTTCTAGATGAGAATTTGGAGGTATGGTGAAAATAACACAGAGAACCTAATAGAAATCAGGCTTCTGCTTCTCAGCAGAATTTCTGCTACTAAAACACTTTGATCTTCAGTTTCCTTTTCTATTAAGCGGGAAAAAAATACTCCTCCTCAGAGGGTACTATTAAGAAAAGTAAAAGAAATATTCACCTTCAGTCCATGTAGAGAAGAGGCACGATGAGCCTGTCTGGAGGAATCCTGGTCCCAAAGCTAGAGACTGAGAGGTGGTCTCTCATCACTGTAAATCATAGCATGTGGGGGTAATGCTAAAGATTCTAGCTGATGCGATTTCCTATTTAGTCAGGCATAGGCTATCTAAAACTTAGCTACCTTATCAATCATAGTTGGGTTTGGAATATAGAAACCACTCTGTTTTACAGAGAAAATAATTTCATACCAAATATCAGAGACTCACAAAATAATTGGAGAAGGTGACAAAAATGGGAGAGTAAAGGTCAGGACAGTCTCTGTCAGCTTTCAGGTAGCTGAATGTATAGGAATTGCAGGAAACCACTATCACTGAGTCACAGGTAGACACCCCAAAACTCTTGCCAAACCCCCACAGCGGCTGTCGACTGAAGCCTATGTGCCTGCTCACCACTGCTGCAGAAGAAAGAAGTGGCTTCTTTTCTTCCACCTTCTAAACATCACATGAGCTCCACTCATTGATTAGAACAGAAACCAAAATCCTGAGGGCTGGGAATGAAGAGAAAAGTACTGTAGTTTCCAGGAGTCTACAATAGTGGAGGGGAAGGAGAGGGGAGCAGGGATGTTAAGAGAAGCCAATACTAAAGACTAAAGGTGAGGAAGGGAGGATGTACCTAGATGTGAAGACAAGAGTGTAAAATTAAGGGATCCAAGGGCAGAGCTAAGACTACCCCCCAGGAATGCGGGGCTGATTAGCAACCCCATCTTCCCTTCTGGAGAAAAGTAGGGAACAGCCACAGTGGTGTCATGGTGCCCAGTGCAGCTAGACTTCCCAGATTACACACACGGTCATCATCCCTAGTGAGCCTTCCCCGGATTCCACACCCAAGGAAGCCCCTAGATCAACCTGAATTGACGGAGACCTCAATTTCGAGGTCAGAGCACCCTGGTGGATGGAAGTTGGGGCTGAAGCTAGAAAGCATTTCACTTGAGCGTTTATTAATGTGGCCACTTCTGCTAATCCCTGGTGCAACAATACTATGTGGAAGGAGAAGGGGGAAAAAAACAACTCTGAATTGCTTTCATCTCTTGCATATCCACCGTTATTCTAAACGGCAAAGTTTCACTAAAATCTTAGTTAAATTCCATGTTACAGGCTTGAAACATCTTATAACCATTGCCATTTATTTAAAGTTCTTTTCTTTTTTTTAAGAGAAGCAAACAATTTTGACAGTTAGGTTTTGTTCTAGAGAATATCACACCAAGATTTGTACACATCTGTTCTCAGAAAGATAAGATTTCCATTGTTGTAGCAAATGGAATATATGTTTGAAAGTTCCTCTGAGAATCTTAGTTCAAAAAACCTGCCAGCTTATTTTTTAATGTTAATCTGAAAAAATGGAGCCACTTATTGAACTCAACTTATTTCTATCCTCAGGGATAATAAAAGGAGCCCAAAAGCAGTTTACTTAGAATTATCTTTATGGTAGACAAGTTTATCTGTGGGTGTTCTCCACAAATGTGAGGAGAAAAACCTGCTAACACTTTACAAAGAATATACCTCACATACAGTGTGCTCAGTCTACTGTGGTGCTGTCTGAGTGTTGTGCAATGCTATCTTGAATAGACAATTGAAAGGCAACAGAATAACTCTCTGAGTGGCTTATAGACCTCTTGTGCTCAAATTTCTGTTCCATTGCTGATCTCAAATGAACCAAAATTATGCCAAGTTAAAACAAGGGATTTTAGTAAACCCCTAATAATTTTGCAAAGGTTATATGTCTCCTACCCCCAAATCCCAGCTGGGACTGGGTGCCTTACCAAGCCCCTGGTAATGGTGCAGAAAAAAAATGGTTAAGATAAATTGCACTGGGAGATGGTAACACATAGGTGTTCAAAGATGAAGTCTTGTCTAATGGGCTGCTGCTGTGCCAGCCCTGCTCTTTGTGATGATCTTAGGGCATAGGCACCATTGGTAACCTTGACTGGTAAGAGATAGCATTTATCCAGTCACTGTTATAGATATATAATCCTTTAAACAAGCCTATGGGGTATTATTATTGTTTTTTCACAGTTGAAATAACTGAGGCACAGGAAAATTAAGTGCTTCACCCTCACAAGTAATAAGTGATCAAGTTATAATTAACACCCAGGCAGTCTGACATCAGAGGTCATGCTTAGAATTCTTAGGACACCAGTCCCAAACTGTGAAGTTGGAATGTGGCCACCCACATGCTAGCAGCAAGTACTATATAAATCATTTGCCGATAAGGAATTTCCTAATTCCTGTCCTAGGCATTGGATTGGCCAAAAAGTTTGTTTAGCCTTTTCAGTACGATGGCTCTAGTAGTGCTTAGGTGTCTTTAACTTCATTCAAAACAATTTTGTTAGATAGTATTGACAGCTGTAATATCAGCATGCATTAGGAAATAAACATCAAAGTTGGTGAATTTTTGTACCACCATTTTAATATTGAAAATGGAATAAAATGTACAACATTTTCAGTATATTGTGCTTTACTAATTCAAGAAAGGTAAACACTCAACTGAAATGCAAAATAAAAGATTTGTGCAGTGTATGGAGAAAGTGCTGTGACTGACCGAACATGTCAAAACTGGTTTGCAAAGTTTCTTAGTACTATTGACATTTTAGCCAAATAATTCTTTGCTGTGGGGCTGTCCTACGCATTGGAAGATGTTTAGCAACCCCCCTGGCCTCTACCCACTGGAAGCCAATAGCAGGACTTAGCTGACATACTCAAAATATCCAATTCAATGAAGTTATTGGTGAAATGAAAAATGTCTCTTATTTTACATAAAAATAACTAAACAGACTTTTTGGCCAGCCCAATACTCAGTAGAAGCTTCTAGGAGGCCATGAAATCCTGAGTTGCTTCCCAGAATGAACATTAGAAGGCTTCTGATAAAATCTGTATAATTCTGAAAGACTCGAGGTCAGGGTCCATATCTCTTCACTACTCAGAACACTCTTCTTTTTTTGTGCACACATTAATTGTTTGACCTATTTTACTACAAGTAGGATGAGAAGGTTTCACAGCAGAAGAATCAGTGAAACAACAGAGTCAGACCCTGTGTGTACTGGCATAGGCCATTTTCCAGAGAGCACTTTGGAGCAATCTAACCAGTCCTTTGCTGAAGTCAGTAGACCCAGGAGGTACTAAAAACTCCTACCCAGCTGGACAAAGTGTAATGTTAAGGAGATCATATGTCTCAATTTGTCTGGAACAATCTTGGTTCACTCCTGCTCTCTCAGTTCAATTACAAAGAGTACTCACTTTTGCTTTAAAAGCCTTCCAGTGTGAACTGTGAATGATTATACAGTCACTCTGAATATCTGAATATCATCTGCCATTATGTACACATCCAAGCGGGTGCCTCAAGTTCCTGTCTTCTTTAGAGGCAGGGGTGGAGGGGATGAGATGCTAGCTGCATCCTCCCGAAATCAGGAACTCAGCAGTTCTGTGTATACTCACATCTAAGCAGAAAGCCTGATGTCTTCTTCCTTTTTAAAGTTCTTTCAGAAAGTTCCAATCTCAGTATAAACCTTCAGAAAAAAATTTCTGAGTATCAAATTTTTGCATCAATATGCAAAGTTATTATTTTCTTAAATGACCCCAAAAGCTATTATTTTTATAACCAACATATCACTGTTAGTTCTGTTCTTTAGGATTTGTTCTGTTTAGCATAACGGTGAAATCACACAGCCAGACTATACTTCCCATTGAAAGGAAGTCACCTGGGGAAATTAGGGGAAGGTTTGATTGACAGGGATAAATAATAACATCTAAGCCATGATTCCTGCTCATCATTCACAAGTTCAGGTATCCATCAAGACTAAATAGGTGGGTAAGGAGAATCAGGCCCAGCAGACATTGTTATTGGGCAGTCATTGCACTTTTAAAACTTACTACTTTTAGTGTAGAAATCCTCTGAGGAGACCCTCCAAGTGTGCCTGACTGACATAAAAAGGCTTGCAGCTTAGGCTATTATTTAATACTTATTCATTTTCACTCAGATTATAGCACAATCATGTACTATCTGAGGAGTAATAGAGAACTGGCCAATTCAAGAAAGGCCTTACTGTTAGGGAGAGGTGGAAGAAGCCAAATCTAAGCATTGCCTACTTCAAAACTTTGACAAAGCTGATTGTGTACTAGGCACAGTCTCAGTCTATACTTTTTTTATTTGTTTATTCTATACAATGTCCCTTCAACGTGAGTCTTCCACATCCTCACCTCAGAGACCTGAACCTAGAAAGACCTCCATACCCACATAGGACCTGGCCCCTGTTCTAGTAACAACTTCAGAAAAGTGTTGAGCAGCCTTCTGTAGATATCCAATGTAGATAATTTACCTACTCTCCCAAATATTCAAAGGGCACAAAGAGTCACTGACAAGTTCACATCAAAAAGCTTTTAGGCTTGCAGCTTTGACAAGTTGAGTGAAGGTGTCAAACTCTGAAGAATGCAGAAAAATTGCAATAGCTTTAATTTCTGTAACCCTCAAATTTTAGACTGAGGTGGCCAAGAACAAAATGCAACACTGAATCCCACCAACACGTATCATGTAAGGCCCCCAAGGCTCTGGAATGTACACACCCTATTTGTACCCCTAGTGCTAAGCCCAGCAAGCCTTTAGGCTTCACTCACCTCTGCTTGGCTTACCTCAATTCCACCTGTGTTCTTTTAAACTCCCTATGAAGCTTCCTCAAAGAAGCCTGAACTCTGAATTATTGTGGTATGGGCTGTTCTATGGGGAGGAAGCCAGAAACTTGATTTTGAAATAAATCTTACCTTAGCCAGATTCCATGGGGAAATGTCTTTTCTTCTGTCCTAATACTGAATTTTAAATCTGACATAGTATAATGATTTCTTTTTCCCTCTACTTGACTCACACCAGAAATCTTTCTCCATGCCTTCACTGGAAAAGTTCACAGGCCTCCTTTCCTTAGATTCAATCAATACCAGGTAACAACTGTGAGACCCAGACACTCCCTAACTCTTGTGGTCCAAACTATTCTGTTTCAACAGCAACTGAGAAGAAAAGGTTTCTGTTAGGGCTCTCCCACTCACAGTTCAAATATTAAGGACAAAAGGCATAGGCATCACATCACTGTTATTTCTTTCATTCTAGAATTCCCCCTTCCACATTTTCTAGCTGTCAGGAGAACAACTCCATTCAACTCCAGCCATTCTTGCTTTGTGTCCTCACTTCCTGTGACTTCTAAGGATGCATGAAAGAACTAAATCCAGCCATACCTTGATGCACTGAGTTTTTCTTTTCCAGTTCAAAACAGGTGCCTCCAACTCTTCCTCTTCAGATTGCTTTTCCCAGACTAAAACCCTCACAACCAGTGTGTCCTTTAACTCCCAATGGGATGGAAGCACTGGGACTCCGCATCTGTCCTATTTTAACCTCCAAAGCAAACAAAAGTGTAAATATTTTACTCCAGTGGTCAAAAAGGACATATTTATGTATCATAAAGCATTTTTATATGAACATGCATTTAATGATTAAAATAAGCATTCCTGAATGTAATATTTAATTGGACCTGGAGACCTGAAGAAGATGTAATGAACGATTCTGCTACCAGAAATAATTTTTCCTAGCATTTGTTTAAAATAATTAAACAGAGGAGGGAAAGTACTATACAATAGCTTTAGTTTTTATGAGGACATCAGAGTATATCATTTATAAATATAAAGTATATTGTTCTAAAGTATTTTAGTTATGAGCCACAGCCATGCCTTGCTTCTGTTTAAGCTTTGAAGAACAGGTTCCTCAGAGTTTCTATAAAACTATATATTTTATTATATAATAAACTATTTATATTTCTATAAAACTATATAATTTTTCTTCTATAAAACCAAATAATTTATGAAACCCAAATATTCCAATTCTAACAATAAAATTTTGTCTCCCCCTTACCCTGTGCTTATTAGCGATGAGATGGATGAACTGGAAACCAGGAGTGGAAAACCTGGATCATCCTATTTTCCTACTACCTAATGAGCATAATCCTAGTATTTTAAAACAGAAAATGGTATTCCAGATCCTACTAGCCCAAATATAATAGCTAGATATCATTTCATGTTTTAGTTCTGGTGGGAAGAAGATATGGAGGCAAAAACATTAGAAAAAGAAGTCATGTATTCACAAAAACAGTCTGCAAGGGAGCCAGATTTCAGAAAAACTTGGTTCATTAAATAAAAACACAACATGTATTTTTTTTAAATCTTCAGAATTGAACAATTATCAAATTTAGTCTATTCATGGTAGAAAAAAGAGCAATATTCTCACACAATTATCACACTCGTATCGCATTCAAGAAGGTTCTGACATAGTATTTGCATTACAAAAATCAAGGATAAAGATGTTTTTGTTAGGAAATCAGTAACTTATGAGAATGCTTAAAATTTGAGACTAGAACTAAACATAGTGACTCTGTTCTTTTGGTTTGTCTTAAGTTTCAAGGTCCGTTGCTTTGTTTTTGTTTATTCACTTGTTTCCCTAATTATGGGATATGACATGAACCTATACCCATAATGGAGAGCTGTTAATGAGTCAATTTTGCTTTTAAACTCCAACCTATTTATAGAAACAGTGGAAACACAAAAGTTTGGGAAGCCTCGTCTGAACTAAGTATAAGATACCATATTTGAACAATATTTTCTGCCATAAGCATGAAAAGAGTGAGTAGAACCATTTCTATGAAATACCAATTATTTATTTACTTATTTATTTATTTTTGCTTTTAATCTTCAATCTGCTTTTTTTATTGTTTATACAATTATAGTTGTTTCTTCTTTTTCTCCATGTCCCCACCTCCACACAGCTCCACCCTTTACCCCCTCTAAGTCAATCCTTAT
Organism: Tonatia bakeri; assembly: GCA_004024845.1. Classification (NCBI taxonomy): domain Eukaryota; kingdom Metazoa; phylum Chordata; class Mammalia; order Chiroptera; family Phyllostomidae; genus Tonatia; species Tonatia bakeri. The sequence goes on along the minus strand of PVIA01002870.1, from coordinate 36,581 downwards.
ATTGTTGTTTGTGTCTACAGGTCATGCATGTATGTTCTTGGTTAATCCCCTCTTACATCTGTCAGTCTGTTCTTTGTATTAAGTCTTCCATTTCTATTTTGTTTTTATTATTTTCATTAGATTCCACATATAAGTGAGATCACGTGGTATTTCTCTTTCAGTGACTGGCTTATTTCACTTAGCATGATATTCTCTAGCTCCATCCATGCTGTTGCAAAAGGTAAGAATTTCTTCTTTTTTACTGCTGCATAGTATTCAGTTGTGTAAATGTACCACAGCTCTTTCATCCACTCATGTACCAGTCCACACCTAGGCTGTTTCCAGATATTGGCTATTGTAAACAGTGCTTCTATGAATATAAGGGCGCATATATTTTATATTGGTGTTTCAGGATCCTCAGGATATATTCCCAGGAGCAGAATCACTGGGTCAAAAAGGAATTCCATTTGTAATTTCTTGAGGATACCCCACATTGCTTCCCACAGTGGCTGCTCCAGACTGTATTCCCATCAACAGTGCACTTGGGTTTCATTTCATCCACATTGTCACCAACACTTGTTGTTTGTTAATTTTTTGATGGTAGCCATTCTGACAGATGTGAGCTGATATATCATTGTGGTTTTAATTTGCATCTCTCTGATACTTTTTATTTTTTAACCTCTGTTTAATTTGAATGCTATTCTTTTAGACATAAAAAAACTGGGATAGAAGAGTAGGAACTTGGTAAAAGTCACACAAACAACACACAATGTATGACTGAGTTGAAACCAGTTATTCTAATGAGTGTCCAGTAGATGTGTAGTGAGGAAATGGAAGGGGCCTTCATGAATATCTGTTATGAACAAATTCTTTTCATTTCATCCAGCTGTCTACACTCTAAGAATTAAAATCATGATATTGAAATCTTGTCCTTATCAACTCAGAGTAATTATACTTTTTCCACACTAATAGTTTCTTTTTCTATGTGGAGAGAATTAATTTTTAGATATCAAGTTGAATAATCCTTGTAGGCATCATAGTCATTGAGTGTTTATGAATGGAGGCAGTGAAAGGCCTTGCCAGAAATCTCAGTGTGATCCTCTAAGAGCATTAATTATGTGAATGCTGTTCCACAAAACAAAAGTAGCTATTCAGCCCAACTTCTTTTGTAAAGGGTCAATTCTCTACACCCAAAATTGGATTTTTTTGGTTTCTATTGGATTTCTGGATAGTTCTTTTCCGTATAATAAGTGCTTAGCTTAGCCAAGATTTTTCTCTAGTTTTGCTTCATCGTACACTCTTTTTTTATGAAACTTCATCAAATATTGTACTTCTTGCATCTTTTCCTCAGGGACAAATTGTCTTTTTCTGGCAAACCTAGGGCTTCTTACTCAGCACAGTCTCATCACTTAGCAGTGTAAAAGGGCCAGAATCTATGTGTTATAAATTATGGCCAAATAGGCTGCTGCTTCTATTGACCCTCCTTTTTAGGTCTAACCCTAGTAGTTATGTCCTACAGCAAGGAGTGCCTTCAGACCAGAGGGCCCACAATAACTGACGGTTTATTGTGATCACTCAAAACCACTGTGGACCCTGAATATCCATTCTCAGCATGAGGTTACTCCACTTTAAAACATTACTATATGTTTAAGGTTTCTAAAACCTAACCCTTGGCACATTCATGTTTAAACATTAAATAATAATTGGATTCCAAAGAAAGTTACTCTTAAAACACATGCAATACATACACACACACATTCTTGAGAGAGTGTAAGAGTCTCTTTGGAGAATAATGAGCAGAAACTGAGGATAAATAGGAGGAAAAAAAAGTTTGGAAACTAGTTTCATTGGCCTTGCAAGAGAATAGAACTCAAAGGACTTCTGTGTCATTACAGATAGCTAATCAGAGTCCTTTCAGAGAGCATACCATCACTGGAATTGAAGTGAATATCCAAAAAGTGAATTATAAAAATGACTTTAAAGTTTGCTATCTTTTTCCTTTAAAAAAGTTGAAGATGGTTCCAGCCAAGATGGAAGCACAGGTAGAAACACTTCACTTCTTCACACAACAAAAGGAGGATAACAACCAATTAAAAAACAATAAACAACCAGAACTGCCAGAAAATCAAACTGCATATAATTCCAACAACAAAGGAGTTAAAGAAACATTCATCCAGACCTGCAAGAGAGGCTGAGATGGGCAGCATGGCAGAGAGGACCCGGCAAGGTGGTGGACCACATGGGTAAGGCTGGGCTGACTGACGGTGAAACTAAAGACTCAAAACCTATAGTCGTAAATTACTGTGGGGGTTGTGAAGGTGGGCAAAACTCCCAATCTCAAAGGAGAGTTTGTTGGAAAGTAGGGCTAGAGTAATGTAAGCAAGTGGTATTGTTCTCTCTCTGACCACCCCCACCCCAGATAGTGCTACAATGCAGCAAACAGGATTCCTCCACCCTGGGGAGTACCTAAGGCTCTCCCCCCCCCTTACAAAAAAACAGGTGTTCTGAGACAAAGAAATATGACCCAAATGAAAGAACAAATCAAAACTCTAGAAAAAGAGCTAAGTGACAAGAAGATAGACAACCCATCTGATGCTGAGTTCAAAACACTGGTAATCAAGGTGCTCACAGAACTGAATCACCTCAGTCGCAAAAAAAGGAAGAAATGAAGACTAAACAAAGGAAAACATACAGGGAACCTTTGCTAGGTAGGTAGAAGATAGACAGGGGGAGGTTAAGAATAATATAGGAAATGTAGAAACCAAAGAACTTATGTGTATGACCCATGGACATGAATTAAAGGGGGGGGAATGTAGGTGGGAGAAGGTGCACAGGGCGCAGGGGAATAAAGGTGGGAAAATGGGACAACTGTAATAGGTTAATCAATAAAATATATTTTTTAAAAAATATAATGACAGATAACTTTCATTATGTTGGGGAAATATTCTTTTATTTAATTCTATACTTAATGGGAACTAAAGGTTATAGGATTATTTTGGTATTGACTCAGAATATATAATATGCCTTTGTTTACCTATTTAAAACTAATTAGTTCTGTTTTATGTGGCAGCATTTACCTATCAACCTTTCACATAACTATGGCAGAATGCTTTTATCATTGTGAGCAAGTACATAATTTTCCTTATTTTAATATCTCTGTTCATTTCAGTCATTTGTAGTGGAGAGGTTGACAGTTACACTCTTATTCTCAAAATGTTATCTTTTCCATAAATTAACATATGTATTATAAGAATAAAAAGGACTCAATGAAAAAATATTTTTCAATGGTTTTTTACAATTGAGAGGTAGATGCAGAAGAATTTCTTTCTTATATATACTCGGATCTTACAAAGGTCACTAACATGATGGAATTGTGATGAAAAATTTAGGTATAAATGTTATGCTTATTTATGTAAATGGAATTCTTATACACACAAATATTTCTATACCAGAGAAAAGTCTGTGTCTTCTAAAACTGTGAAAATTTTTTCTTCCAATTTTATCTAACATTATATTGTTATGAGTATTAGCAACACAGTAAATAGCTACCTTAATTTCTTTGACATTTTATGTTTTGTTTTTTAGTATATTTTATTGATTATCCTATTAATGTCCCATTTTTGTTCTTCCTTTTATTCCCCTTCTGCCCTGTACACCTCCACCATCCAGCATTCCTCCACCTTAGTTCATGTCCATGGGTTATACATATAAGTTCTTTGGTTTCTACATTTTTGGTTTCTACATTTCCTATACCATTCTTAATCTCCCCCTGTCTATCTTCTACCTAACATTTATGCTACTTATTCTCTGTACCTTTCCCCCCTCTCTCTCCACCCATTCTCCTGCTAATAACCCTCCATGTGATCTCCATTTCTGTGAACCTGCTCCTGTTTTAGTTTGCTTAGTTTTCGTTTCTGTTTTTAGATTCAGTTGTGGATAGTTATGAGTTTGTTGTCATTTTACTGTTCATAGTTTTTGATATTCTATTTCTTATATAAGTCCCTTTAACATTTAATATAATAAGAGCTTGGTAATGATGAACTCCTTTAACTTAACCTTATCTGGGAAGCACTTTATCTGCTCTTCCATTCTAAATGATAGCTTTGCTGGATAGAGTAATCTTGAATGTAGGTCCTTGCTTTTCACGACTTCAAATACTTCTTTCCAGTCCCTTCTTGTCTGTAAGGTTTCTTTTGAGAAATCAGCTGATAGCTTATGGGCACTCCTCTGTAGGTAACTGTCTCCTTTTCTCTTGCTGCTTTTAAGATTCACTCCTTATCTTTAATCTTGGGGAACTTAATTATAATGTGCCTCAGTGAGTTCCTCCTTGGGTCTAACTTCTTTGGGACTCTCTGGGCTTACTGGATTTCCTGGAAGTCTATTTTCCTCACCAGATTAGGGAAGTTTTCCTTCATTATTTGTTCAAAAATTTTCAATTTCTTGCTCTTCTTCTTCTCCTTGTGGTACTCCGATGATTTGGATATTGGAATGTTTAAAGATGTCCTTGAAGTTCCTAAGCTTCTCCTTACTTTTTTGAATTCTTGTTTCTTCATTCTGTTCCATTTGAATGTTTATTTCTTTCTTTTGTTCCAAACCATTAATTTGAGTCCCAGTTTCCTTCCCTTTATTGTTGGTTCTCTGTACATTTTTCTTTATTTCACTTAGCACAGCCTTCATTTTCTCCTCTAATTTATGACCATATTCAACCAATTCTGTGGGCATCCTGATTACCAGTGTTTTGAATTGTGCATCTGATAAGTTGGCTATGTCTTCGTCACTTAGTTGTATTTTTTTTTCCTGGAACTTTGATTTCTTCTTTCATTTGAGCCTTTTTTTTTTTTGGTCTCAGCATGCCTGTTGCTAGTATGGGGTGGAGCCTTAGGTATTCACCAGGGCAGGGCAACCCACGTTGCTGTGTTGTGATGCTATATGTGGGGGAGGGGTTGGAGAGGGAACAGTGCCGCTTGCTTTGCTCTCTGCTGGTTTTCAGTCACTTCCCCCCACTACCCATAATCAAACTGGGCCCTTCTGGTGCTGATTCCCATGTGGGTGGGCTTGTGTACACTATAGGACCCTGTGGCTCTCTCCCATGAACTCTCCTGTGAGGCTGGGAGTTTCTTTCTCTGTCGCTTCAAACCCCACGGGTGTTTTCAATCAGAGGTTTGAGGCTTTATTTCCCCACACTGGGACCCTGGGTTGTGAGATCTATCTTGTCCCCAGTTGTCCCTCCTGGTTTATCTATACTCAAATGTGGGACCTCACAGTCCACAATCCACTGCCTAGCCACATCTACCAGCTGCCACCTTGCCAGGAGTCCACTCCACCTGGCTTCCTGTCTCCACCCCTCCTACCAATCCGAATGAATATTTCTTCTTTAACTCCTTGGTTATCTGACTTTCATACAGTTCAATTTTCTGTCAGTCATGGTTGATTTTTGTTTTTAAATTTGTTGTTTTCCTTCTTTTGGTTGTGTGAGGAGGCACTGTATGTCTACCTAAGCCTCCATCTTGGCCAGAAGTCTGTCATCATACTTAATGAAGAAATTCTTAAAGCATTTTAACTAAATTTAGCATAACAAAACTAAAAATATAACCAAAATTATTAGAAATATTTTTCTGATAATACCAATTTAAACAAGAACATTTTAAAAAGTAATAAAGGGGTATACATTTGGAAAAAAACTGATATCTACTTATCTTTAGATGATATGATTGCTGGAAAATTCGGGAAAGATTCATAAAAAGTATTATAACTAAAAAGAATGTTTCACAAACACTTGGTCCAAAAGAAACATGCAACACAAATAGGTTTTTTACATACTAGTAACATCTACTGTTTTCATTCCAGCTTCACCAGACAGTCCCGCACTGAGAGCTACAGAAAATCCTTAGTGCATAACTGAATTACAAAGCTCATTGCAATGGGGAGAAGGACTAGAAAATGAGAATTTAAGGTCCAGAAGAATATTTGAACTTTATATACACTTTTTTTATTATTTGAATATTTACTATGTGTAGACAGAACATTTTTATTCAAGGTCTGTTTTCTATTCACAAATAGAAATATATTTAACATAAAATACCTTATATTACTATCTAGATGAATTACTTAATTCCCACTATTGTTTACATCCCCCCATACACTGTTTCTATATTTCTGAACATAATTGATGCTTCCAGAAGATACTTCATGATCACACTGTGGTTTAGCCTACACCTTTGTGTATTACCATAAGTCACTGGGAAATGAGAACCATAATTTGAGAAACACAGCACTAAATTATTTTCAAACTGACAGTTCCCTAATTCAAGTGCAACTTATCAAAATATATAATTGCATCTTTAAAGAAGTCCAAGTTATTTTAATTAAATAAACATGGTTCTGGTAGCATATTTGCATGCTACTCTTCATTTGAGAGAGAAAATAAAAGTATTTGTGATCAGTATAGAAGCTAGGTTAGGAACTTTGAGCCAGCTTGCCGAACAAAAGAAATAAAGAAACATTTAAAAATTATCCAGACAATTATTTCTTCAATTAATATCTGTCAGTATTAGACAGAATACCTTCTAAATGCACAATTTAATTTCATGGACTGACGCTTTTCTTGGAAGTGCAGCCTTGTGTAGTTTATAATTTGTAACAGTCAACTTCTTTACAGGATCAAAGATTAAAATTTTTTAAAAGTTTAACCACTTTCTTATTGCCCTACCATGGCATTCTAAAATTATAACATTTTGGTCTGCAACAACAATAGTAGTCAGATGATTTCATATAACACTTCAGGGGATAAAATATGATTTTAAAAAAGCTATGGAAGATATGGATCATAAATACAAATCTAGCCAATAAACTCTATTAAACATTATAAATCTCAAGGATATTTGAAAGTAACTTATTTTATAATGCCCATGGAGCATTTATAAAACTAAATCATATATTAGGCAACAAAGAAACCCTTAATGATGTCTTGGAATCAGATATTAAATTCTGACATTACTGAAATAAGTAAGCATTTATTTATACAGAGAATTAAATGTTTACATATTTAAATATGTTAAAATTTATTTATTTATTTGCATAAGAGTCAGTCTCTTGTATAACCCTTGGCTCTAAAAGAAATCAGAAGGACAGTCATCAAATTCTTAGAAATAAGAGAGAGATAATACTACGTATTAAAAACTATTGTTCCAGTAAAGGCAAAAATTAATGAAAAAACTCTATTATTAAATATATTCATTAATAACAAGAAAATTAGGTGTTCAATTAAAGAAATTTTTAAGTAGGAATAAAATGACTATTAAATATTTTTTCTAAAAGCTTAAGAAATAGAAAACAGAAATAAAGTTGATTTGTTCCCAGTTTCATGTACAAGTAACTGGGCCCAAATAACTTCAAAGAACATACTTTTAAATGCTTTATTTTACCTCTTCTAGTGCAGTCAGCAATAGAAAGGCCACAGTATATAATAATAATCGTAAAAAAGCTGAATAAAACAAAATGTTTAGCTCTGGCCTGCGGAGCATTTTGTTGGAGCGTTGTCCTGTAACCAAAAGGTTGCAAGGTCCATTAGTGCTCAGGACACATACCTAAGTTTTGGGTTTGATACCATGTATGGGCACATGCAATTACCGGTCTGGTTGCATACAGGAGGCAACCAATGCATGATTCTCCCTTGAATCAATGTTTCTCACTCTTTCTTCATCTCTTTCTCTCTCTCTCTTTCTAAAAAACAATGAAGAAGAAATGTCCTTGGGTGAGGATACAAATATATATTTAGTAACAATAAAAGAATATATTCTTTATTACATTATAAAGAGAAATACATTTCAAATAGATATATATAGATAAAGATGTTGATACTGAAGAAAATAAAATTTCCATGTTTTGGGATGAATAGATTTGTTTTTTTGTTTTTTTTTTTCAGAAAGTAAAACAAATGTAAAATTCTTTGACTTTTACCGTATTTTATATATCTATGTTTATTTTATTTTTATTGAATTTATTAGGCTTACACTGGTTAATAAAATTAAATAGGTTTCAAGTATACAATTCTACAATACATAGTCTGTATATTGTATTGTGTGTTCAACACCCCAAGTCCAATCTCCAAAATTCTTAAATAAAGAAATAAAATAAATATAGAAAGTCTTCCACAAAAAAAAAGATAGCAGCATGACAGCAACAATAAACCAAAAAAAATATGCTAATAAAGTGGAGGAATTTTTTGTAACATATATACAGGCAAAGAGTTAATATTCTTGTTGACCAAATTGCAAATTTATAGTAAATAAACAAATCAAGGGGAAAAAAAGCAGACTTATATAAGAGAAAATGTAAATGGTGGGAATGAACAATAAATACATAAAAATATTTTAGGCTTACTGATAATTAGAAAAATGCAAATTATAAAATAAGAACTCAACATTTACCCATTTAATATGCAAAATTAAAATATATGGTAATATTAAAATGTAATGAAAATATAAGGAAATTGACACTCATACATTTACCAGTTATAGTATGAAATTAAGTACGTAGCAAAATGCACAGAAATAGAAACACTAATAAGAGAAGATATGAGTGCAAAGATGTTTTTCACAGCAGTGTTTGCAGCAGAAAAAACCTGAAAATTTCTGTCAGTAGAGGAAATGTTAGGTATATAAGCAGAAACATTGAGGAATGCCAAAAGACAGCAACCACACAAACACATGTAACATCTCAAGTATATGAGTGTTGCTGAACAACTTTGTGGTAATACAAGTGAAAAAGCTCTCCAAAAGATAATTTTCTTGGAAAATGAAATAGTCATTTTAGGAGTAGACACCTAAACAGATTGATAAATATGAAGAAAAAAAGAAAGATGACATTTTCAAATAATTGTTTTTAAAAGAAAATCTAAGTCTGGAGAATTGCAAGTGAATTTATCAGATCTTCAGGGAATAGATATTTCTCATTGTATTTAATCTGTTCCAGAATTAGTAAAAAAATGAAAAGTTTTCCAAATTGTTTCTTGGAGAAGTTTTTTTTAGTAAATAATTTGTAATTGTTATTCTATTACAATTGTCCCAGTTTTTCCCCAATGGCACTCCTCTGCCTACCCCATCACCCCATTCCCACAGTAAATTCCCACACTGTTGTCCATGCCCATGGGTCATTCATACAAGTCCTTTGTCTAGTCCCTTTCCCCTCTTTCTACCATTATTTCCTTCCCCAATCCCTTCTGGTCACTTTCAGTCAGTTCCATTTTTCCAAGTCTCTGGTTCTATTTTGTTATTTTATTTTGTTCATTAGATTCCTCTTATAAGTGAGATCATATAGTATTTATCTTTCATCAACTGGCTTATTTCACTTAGCATAATACTCTCCATTTGGCCTATTTCACTTAGCATAATACTCTCCATTTCCATCCATATTGTCACATATGGTAAGAGTTCCTTCTTTGTTTCTGCTGTATAGTGAAAATATACCACAGTTTCTTGATCCACTCATTTACTGATGGGCACTTAGACTGTTTCCAGAACTTGGCTATTGTAAATAGAGCTGCTAAAAATATAGCAGTACTTAAGTTCTTTTGAATCAGTGATTCAGGATTCTTAGGGTATATTCCCAGCAGCAGAATCACTGGGTCAAAAGGCAGATCAATTTTTAGTTTTTTAAGGAAATTCCATACTATTATCCACAGTGGATGCAATAGTCTGCATTCCCACCAACAGTGCACTAGGATTCCCTTTTCTCCACAACCTCACCCTCACTTGTTTCTCAATTTGTTTATGATGGCCATTTGAACCAGTGTGAGGTGATATATCATTGTAGTTTTAATTTACATCTCTCTGATGGCTAGTGATGTTGAGCATCTTTTCATATGTCTATGGACCCTCTGTATGTCCTCCTTGGAAAGGTGTCTATTCAGATACTTTGCCCATTTGTTAATTAGATTGTTTGTCTTCCTGGTGTTGAGTCATATGAGTTCTTTATATACTTTGGAGATTAATCCCTTGTCCTATGTATTGATGACAAATATGTTTTCCCATACAGTCAGTTCCCTTTTCATTTTAATGATGGTTTCTTCAGTCATGCAGAAGATTTTTAGTTTGATATAGTCCCACTTGTTTATTTTTTCCTTTATTTCCCTTATCTTAGGAGATATATCAGCAAAAATCTTGCTACATGGGATATATGAAATTTTCCTGCCTGTTTTCCTCTAAGATGTTTATGGTATCACAACTTATATTGAAGTTTTTATCCACTTTATGTTTATTCTGGTGTGTGGTATAAGTTGGTCACCAAGTTTCATTATTATTTTTTTGCATGTCCAGTCCAGTTCGCCCAACACTATTTATTGAAGAGGCTATCTTTACTCCACTGTGCGCTCATGTCCCCTTCATCAAATATTAATTATTCATAGAGAATTGAGTTTATTTCTGGGTTATCTATTCTGTTCCTTTGATTTATGTCTCTGTTCTTACAGTACCAGACTGTTTTGGTTACAATGGCCTTGTAGTATAGTTTGATGTTGGGTATCAGGATCCCTCCTACTTTGTTCTTCTGTCTCAAGATTGGTGAGGTTACTCGAGGTCTTTTTTGGTTCCATATACATTTTTGAAATATTTGTTCTAGATCTGTGAAATATGACATTGGTATTTTAATAGGAGTTGTGTTGAATCTATAAAATACATTGGGTATTCCTCCTTTCTTTTTGATTGGGGATTGTTACTTTGTTGCGCTACTTTAGGTGACATTTTTTTTATCTGCATCTTATGTTGCTCTGCTTTTCCTGCCTGTTTTATTTGGGTGGACTTTTGTGGTAGGAGTTCTGTGGGACTTAATGGTACAATCTCTTTGATCTTTTGATCTGGATGCTCTAGAGTTTCTTTTAACTCAGTTAATATGGGCTCTTTTGTACCTGTGTTTTGATTATTGGTGGCTCATTCATTGGTGGATTCTCCTCTCCAACTGGCTGACTGGGAGTCACAACCCCTGCCACATCCTGTATGCTGTTGTACAGGTGCTGCTTAACAAAGCAATACTACCCAGAAAACCAAATCCATGCCAACAAAAATACCCCCTGCCTAATCAGCATATCAATAGCAATTTATCAAAAATTAATAAAGGGTGGAGAGAAGTTAAGAATATTATAAGACAGGCAACAGGAATATGAAATGACTAAAGGAGAGAAAAAAATGATTTTGAGTGAGAAAAGAGAAGAGAATAAGAGTAAGGAATAAAAACAAGGTGAAGAAAGGGAGAAAACATAATTTAGAATGTAAGTAAAACAGGCCAAGACAATGGAAAAATGGAGTAAGAAAAGGGAAAAGAATACTATGAAGCTTGAAATAAAGTTAAAAAGGTAGTGAACCTAAGATACTAAAATTGCAGAAAAACTACAACAGGGTCAATAACAATGACAGCTGAGCAAAGGTTAATAAAGGTAGAAAGAGAATGAGGATATTATACAAAAGAGAAAACAGAATATGACATGTCTACAGTAAAGAAAAAAGAATGTGAGAGGATGGGGGATGGGAAATAATAAAAGTAAGGAATAGAATCCAGGCCAAGAATGTGAAAAAATAAAATTCCTAACTGAAATAAGCAAGGGCAGGAGGAAGGCAAAATGGAGTAAGACCTACTAGAGAGTAACCTATGATATTTTAAATTAAAAGAAATAGTGAATAAATAGGAATAGCATTGGAGAAGAAGAGCAATAACCATATCACCGTGCCAAACAAGCCACAATTTATAAAGGTGGAAAGGAAATAATAATATTATAAGGAGGGAAAAAGGAATGTGAGCCGACTAGAGGAAGGAAGGATGCTTTTGAGAGCATAGAGGGAGAAGAAATCGTAAGAGTAAGGAATAGGAACAAAGTGTAGTGTGGGGGAAAATACAATTTACAAGAAAAATAAGAGAGGACAGGAAAAAGGCAAAATGGAGTAAGACAAGGGAAGGGTACAATGTGAGATTTGAAATGAAAATAAACAAAAAATAATATAAAATTATAATAAAAAGAATAAAAAATAAAAGACAACAGTGACTTAGTTGGAATACAATTGAAGCAAAATAAGAAAAATTAAAAGCCTATGTGAAAGGAAAAAAGGCAAATTCTGAAGAAGAATGAGGTGAAATTCCTCTCAACAGTCTGGTGTTCACCTTCTGACTTCTTTTTCTGGATCTGCATCTGTTTCTTTATCAGCTCAAGGTCCCAAAGTGGGCCGCCCAACTTCCTGCAGCATCCCCTGTATCACCTTCACCTGCCACTAGAAGAAGTTTCAGTTGCAATTGGGAGGGTGGGACCCCTGGTTCCCTCCCAGGAGGCACCTTTTCAGTCTTCTGGGAAAATTGTAGTTGTGTTCCCCCTGCCCCTTCACAACCTGTCTTTGTCTGTCCCAGGTTATTTCCAATAACGTATAGTTTCTGATGAATTAGCTGTCTGTTTCAAGGAAGGGGCTAATCTGTTAAGAGAGCCAGCTCTTTCCTGCTTGGTGTGGATGGCAGCTCTGTTTGTGAGCCGAGTCTGGTTGGGCCCCTGATGCACCAATATCTGATCTCCCTGCTTTGCTGGCCTCAGTGGAATAGGGCCCCAGGAACCAGCATATTTTGTCTCACTTCAAGAAGTTCAAAATGAGCCCTTTAGGCATACTTCTTTCTGTCTTTCTCTTGCAGAAATGTACTCTGCAGGGATTTCTTGAGCCTGACCCGCCTGTTTTGCAGATCTTCCCTGCTGGTTCTTTCAATCCTGCAGGAGGTGGGCACTGAGTATGACCTTCCTTTCCAGAGGTTCCATATCCACCAGGGAAGGGAGCTCTCTCTGGTTGTAAATAATCTCGGGTGTTTACCTCCTGCCCTTCTAATTCCCAGCCCACTGTCCTCTCAGCAGACAGAATCCCAAGCTCTCCTCTCTGTGCAACCTCCATCCTGCCAGCTGCACTGGGTTGGTGCTGAGAAATCCCCTCACTGTGCACCTGTCTGATCTTTCTTCCCAGCTGCACGGAGTGGGAGCAAACTGTACTCAATCTTTTCCCCTTGCTGGCAGGGCAGCAGCGTGCAGGGTCCCTGTCCAGCACGCCTTAACTCCCTTTTGAAAAAGACTCTCTGGGCACTCCCATTGCAGCACTAAGTCACTGTCCAGCTTTCCATACACATCACCTCTCCAAAAAGCCAAGAGTCTCTCACAGTCATGGCTGGCTGTGGCTAACTTCCTCCACCTGACCCACATGCAGATAGAATCCCTGTTTCTCTGGCACTCTCCAAGTTGGTGTTTGCTGCTGCAGGATGGGTGCACAGCTCACTGTGTGTGTGTGTGTGTAACCTGGATCTCCCAGACTTTGTATCCATATCAGTCTTGGCACAGGTCTGGGGGTTCCCTGCCCTTGGAGGGGAGGGAGCCACAAAGCTGAGATCTCTGACCAGGCTCTCCATGGCTACAGGTGCCACGCATGGGGTGTTTCCTCTTCAACCTATAAAATCTCCTTACTGCCCATTATGAAGCATCTTCTGTACTCCTTGGTTTCCAAACTTCCTACCAGCTAATATTCCACTTACTGTTCAGTTTATTTTTTGGAAGATCAGCCAAGTATCTGAGTTGCGAGCAAGAGCAAGTGAACTCAGCTTCCACCTACTTGGCTGCCATCTCTAAAAATCCAATTATTATTTTTTGTTTCTTTTTCTTTTTCTTTTTTTTTGTGAAATACACATACTTAGAATATTTCATGAAACCTAAATGATGAATATTTATTAGATGAGCACCTGTGTAACCACCATGCAGTCACAGGATAGAACATTTCCTTCATTTCTGATGCTCTTTGTGCATATCTCCTCATTACGGTCATTTCACTCTCCCATCCAAGTAACCAGTATCCTAACTCTCCTCACTAACTTCCTTTTCTTTTAGGTTTTAACCTACAAGAGCATCCCCAAATGTCATGGGTTAGTCTTTCATGTTTTTAAACTTTATGTGAGCATATGTAGTCATCAGTGCTTGAATTCTTTCATTCCATATTTTATTTTTAAAATTTATTTATTGTGTTGCATATTGCTCTAGCATATTCACTTTTATTGATTACCCCATTTCATAAATGCCATAGTGTGAAAAATCTGGAAGTTGTTTATCCAGTTTTCTATCAACAGATTTCAGTTGCACTGAGTTTTAACCTATTGCAAACCATGCTTGTAGGAACATATTTATACATATTTCCTAACATATGGACATACACTTCTTGAGAATGTACTCCCAGAAACAAAACTCCTGAGTTATAAAGGATGCGGGTCATTAAATTTACTAGAAAATGTTTCCCAAAATTGTAATACCAGTTTTCGTGTTACCTAGCAATATATGAAAATTCCTGTTGCTCTACAATCTCATGTTTAATCTTTGACAATCTGGTGACTATATCTTTGAAATTAATTTATTACTGAAGTTGAGCACTTTAACTTATGTCTATAAATCATTTAATGTCCATTCAAATATTTGGTCCATATTTCTAATGGTTTTTCTTTTTTAAAAAAACATTAATTTGTAAATATTCTGTATGCAAGTCATTTGTTGGTCATATGTATTGTAAGTATTTTCTCTCTTTCTTTAGCTTGCATCATCTTATGACATCTTCTGATGATTGGAAACAGTATATTTTGCTGTACTTTGATTTATTATTTTTCTTAATACATAGACATTTTTGTCTTGTCTAATATATCTCTCTGTACCTATAGCGGACCATTCTGTGTGGCAGTGGGGAATATAGCCCAGCCCCTGATTCAGAAAACTGATTGGGAGTGAGGTTGGCACACAGGACCCTCGCCCACAGATAGGTTTTCCTGTGGGGAATCAGACCTACATTGTACCTAGGCTGCTATGAGGCTTGCTTTTTGCTAAAACTCCCTCCCCCTAAACTGAGGCAGCAAATGTTTACTGCATATTTTTAAAGTAACTTCCTAAAATCTATGCTATACCTCCCAAGGATGGAGTGTAACCAGTACAACCACTTTTTCCTTTACAAATATCATTTTTCTTTGTAGTAATTAGCAACTTCCTCTCCTTTGTTATCTGTAGCCACCTAAAGTAAACCTGTGCATAATAAATGAGGACCATGCTTGATGTAATGTGTTTAGAAAAGCAATAAAAGCCTGTCCAGGCAGGGGTCAGGGCCCTCTCTCTCACTGAGAGAGTGGCTGTGCCATTCCTTTTTCTCCACAGGACTTCTGTAGTCCATGTGAATTTGTTCATCTCAGCCACAACATACGGATCCCACAGGCCAGAGTCCACATCATATACCTAGGTAATAAAGATATTCTATATTATCTTCCAAAAGCCTACAGTTTGTATTTCCCATTTAGATCTGCAAGCACCTTCTCACTGATTTTATGTATGGTGTCATATCCAATCATGCCTTTTTTCCATATGAATATCTAATTACCCCAGCATCACTTATTAAAAGACTCTGTATACTTCATTAAGTGTACATACTTTATTAAGTGTGTATGGATCCCTTCTTGTTCCTTTATTCTGATATATCTACCTCTGCACTAATACCACACTATCTTAATTACTCTAACATTATAATAAATCTTGAAAATTAATAGGGAAAGCCTCCCACAATGTCAGGCTTTACACTTCCATTTAAATTGAGATTTTTACTAGGATTACAATAAATTTGTAAATCATTTTATGAAGTGAGATACTTAATAACTTTCATCTAAAGTATCTACCTCTTCTCTGGGGCTTTATAAGAAAAAAAAATTATTTTCTATTTAATCTTATACTTTAAAAACTCTCCATCAAAAAGGCATGTCAATTTTCTTCTTGATGTATTGCAAGTCTGTGTTCCTGAGACTCATGATCCATTAACAGGTTGGTTTTTATGTAGCTGTTCTAATATTGGCACTTTAACAATATCCACCATGTTTAGAATGAGTTATTTTATGTAATTAAGCTTTTAGTGGTTTTCTTAATTGTTGATCTAAATGTTTATGTGCCACGTTCAGCAAAATAAAATTTAGTCCTTTGTTTTAATATATATGAAATATTACATAAAATTGAGAATTGATGGAAAGTTAGTTTGAAGATTCAGAAAGCATATCTGAGTCAAGTAACACAGGAAACTATAACATCTATTAATAGGTTTAACTTTAACATATTCATAATATAAAATTTGGAAAGTATAGAGAAATAAAAACAAATAAAAAATCACCCAAAATTACTTCAAAATTACCAACTGTTAACATTATGTACTGAATTTTTTTCTTATTTTTATACATAGCCAAGTATCTGTTTCTTCTATATGTCTATATATTTTAAAATCATATAAAAACAGTTCTTTCAATAACTGTCATCAAAGATTATTTGTTAGTTTTAACAACAAATAATTCATATTTTCAAGAAGGGGCAATTTCAATTCTGTATAATTTTCTTTGGAGCATAGGAAAAGATAAAAGACTATTCAATTCATTTTCTGAAACTAGAAAATCCTTGAAGCCAAAATATGACAATCAGAAGAAATAAATAAACACAGACAAAACTCATTGAGGAATATAAAAGAATATATTGTAAATAAAATAGCAGAAAACACATTTAAACAGCTTAAAAAACTAATCTACCAAATCAAGTAGAAGTCATCTCAGGGAAGTTATAATGTTCTAAAATGAGGAAATTTATGAAAAATATTTTGAAATACCATCAAGTCAAATGGAAAAGCAAGAAGACTAAGAAAGGGGGCCAGATCTGTTTCATTCAATTTCTAAACTTGGGCTTGAGAGTGATGAACAGAAAGCCAGGTCCAGAAGCATCAACCGACGTAACCAGAAACTTCAAATTCCATGCTGCATTGCCTATTGCCCAGTTTCTCTGTCACTTCCTATAATGATCACTGGACTCCAGAGATGATGAGATAAACATTTATAAAGCAGTTTGAAAAAAGAGGGAACCCAAGGAGGATATTTTTACCTAAGTACAATATCTAAATTATCTCTTCTTATTTAAGGATGAAAAAACAAAAAATGCATGTAATATATTCTGTGAGAGGAGAGAAATGCAGCAATAAAGTAATATAAGAGCATAGTTTTATAATTTTGTAAAATATGAATTCTATAAAACAACAGATCAAAAGTGATATCATAAGGTAAAAGTTTAAGATAAAAATTAAGGCTGACTTACAGGAGAATATGATTTAAAATATGAGATATAAATATTAATTTTAATAATTCTTTAAGTTGTGAAAAGTAATTTAGAACACTGAGGAAAAAAGAAAAGAGGAAAATAAATCTGTTTCATATATGAAATGTAATCACATTTTTTGGTGTATAATATTGTAAGACTTTGCTATGTGGGTATAAAGAATGTACGACTCCATACATAATTAATATAAATATAATATATTACATTTTTTGGATTCTCACATATGTATTCTAATATACCATTTATGTAACACAATTTAATGATTCAATAACAGCTTTTTGATAAAAAGAAACAACATTTAATGTAGAGAAAAAATCTTACTGAGAAAAACACTGAATCTATTGGTATGAGGAAACCCCCTGAAAAAAAAATGGATTTATCTTCTGAAGGAGGGGCCTATTGTAGTACAGGCTTACCCTGTGAGGTGAGTGTTCTAGGAACCCATCTGTATCAGTGTTCCAGCTGGCATTGTTGTGAGAGGCTACGCTCAGCTATAGTCAATCTTTTTTTGAAGGCTCTTTCAATACGTTTGCCCATTTCATTATGGGTGCTTTACAAGTGCACCTGCCCACACTGTGCTGAGTGTTCTGTTGGAAACCACCCTGCCTGGTTTCAGAAGCTGTAACCCCTGCCAAAGCTAATGCTGAGGGAACGACCTTGGACCATAAGCCAGTAAGGAGACAAGCTTATCTCCCTGGCAGGAGTGCCACTTCTGCTCCTTTTACTTCACCCTGCGTGGCCCCCAATGCTTGGTCAGTTAGCCAATGATAGGTAAGATTCCCCACGAGGGGAACAACCTAAGACAGGCACAATCACTTGGGAGGCCCCCGAGGAAGGACTTTGGGGGCTATAGCAAAAAGGGGTGATGGACCCTCACCCCTCGGCTTTGACAAAGCCTGAGTCCTCATTTGTCTGTGAGAAAATCTCCTAATCTCTTGGCTGCCTTACTTCCTCGCTCCACCTAAGCCTGAAACAATGACAAGGTGGTGCAGCCCTGTGCTGAAAAGGGAGGGTTCCCTGGGTAATCAGGCCTAAGAAAGAATATGTAAAATCCTGTGAAACCCGCTTTGTTTAGAATGCTCTTGGTTGAATGAGAAGGGTCCAAGGAGGAAGTAAGTTTGTTCCTTAAAGTCTTTTACAGCTCTTTGACCCTGACTCAAAATAGGCCCTCAGAGTTCCTTGTTATTTGATCCTTACTTCCTGGCAATGAGTAATGAGCTTTACCTGAATTCCTGAGTAAACCAACCCAATAAAAGCCATTGAGGAAAAGGCTCTTGGTCCTTCTCCTTCAAGAGATCGGCCACCTTTCCTCCCCAAGGAGATCATGTCTTGGTAGACTTATTCTCATTCATGGTGGACGGGAGGGCTTTGTGAGAAAAGCTCCCCCACAGTGTTCAGCAGTTTTTGACCAAAAACAGCATGACCTCTATGTGCCACCTTCCCTATTCACTAAATATCACCCTGAGTGACTTTTTTTGTTTTTTTCCCAGATAAAAAAGAGTTCTCAAAGGGAAATGTTTTGCCAATGTGGATGGTGTGAAACAAGAAACAAAGCACTAAAAGGTATCAAAATGGACCAATTCAAAAACTATTTTGAGCAGTGGAAAAGTCTCAATGGTGTATTGCATTAAATGGAGAGTACTTTGGAGGTGATTGAAGTTTAAACATATAAGAATAAACACACAGTTTTTTATAAACAAATTCTGGTTTTTGGTCGCTCCTTGTTTATTTATACAATTTGTATCTTTTCTATCACAAAGTTTGAATCTAAACCTCCTTCCCACTCAGAGACGTACATCATGTGAGTCCTCCTGGACACAGACCGTGGTGTAAGCATCATAAGGGAACACCACTTTTTCTAATTCCTGATCAGGTGCTCGATCTTTTGAGGTCCTTCATGATCACTGATGCAATTCCAAGGAATATTAATAATACTGGAGTTTCAACTCCATTTCCAAATCCATTAAAGGCCTATGTTTTAAAATTTTTTAATTGAATAACCATACAGGATATTTAAAATATCTTTCTGAAAGTCTGATGGAAGATTTTGACAGATGATGTCTGGCACTTGAGTGATATCTTTGAAAATTCCAAAATTTTTTTTTCTACCTCTACTGAAGTACAATTGACAAATAAAGTTGTATATTTTAAAGCCTACGAGGTAATAATTTTATATACTTTGTGAAATAATTATTAGCACATCCAGTGCTTTACATAGTTACCTTCTGTGAATGTCTTGTTCCATTCAGTCAGAGCACATGACTGGGCTGTCAGCCAGCTAGGGGTCACAGAAGAGGCAACCACACATTGATGTTTCTCTGTTTCTCTTTACCTTGACCTCTCTCTAAAAATATATAAATAAAATCTTTAAAAAAATAACTTTTCAATGTTTCATCCCACTGTAATATTTTGGAAGTTATTTTTACTAATGATTAAGAAACCATATTTAACTTTTAAATATTTGAGATGCTGCCAATTAATATAATTGAAATGATAATACACAAGTTCTCCTTTGACACCCCAAGGTTGCCACAGGGGTCCATAATGACAGCCATGTGTCAGCTCCCTCCCTGACTTGGTGGCTACCCCAAACCCTTTGTCAGCAATTTTAAGACACGGCATGATTTCAGAAATTTGGACAAAATATGCATCTTTAAATGGAGCATATATACTTCAGAAATAGAAATTATAATGTGTATATGTACTTTATAATTTATTTTTACAAAACTTATAATGGAATATGCTTTTATCACTTTAAGGCTATATATTGGGAGTGTTTTTTCTATGCTATTATTTATTTTTTCAAGCATCATATTTAACAATGGAATAATATTCATTTTATGGTTACATCATATTAAAAATACTGTTATGGTCATATTAGTTGTTTAGCATTCTATGCTACTATAAATAACAGTGAAATGTTTCTAAAACTTTGTGAATATATAGGACAATTTCCTCAGTATAAATTACTAAATGTAGCTTCTGTGTCAAAGGATGTGCATAATTTTGTAAAAAAATGTGAATGCATCAGGCCTAAATTCTCCTCAGAAAAAAAATACCTCATATTCCTTCTCTTCCTCTTTTCCTTTTTCTTCTGCTTTTTATCTAATTGCCACATGACTCCAGCTTTGCCTCCTCTTAGATGCTTTCCTTATGTTCCCCAAATGCCTAGGGGATTCTGCTTCTGCTCCACTGAACTTTAATTTTTTTCACTGTGTATGTGTGTGTTTATAATGTCCACCCTCTCCTCATTCTAAACAGTGTTTGAGGCTACATGACATGTTTAATAATTAGTTATGTTTTTGTGTCTTTATCTAGTCTCTGAGCTCCTGCCTGGCAAGATCCCTGGGATACTTCATCTTTGTATCCCCAGCACCTAATACAGTAATTTTCAGTAAGTGTTTGTTCAATGAATTCAGGGGGAAATAAATGACAGCTTTTGTTTGTTCTTTTTTTCCACTATTATGTAGCTTTTCTTTCTTTCTTTCCTTTCTTTTTCTTTTTTTTTTTTTTTTAAGTTCCCTGGGGTCTTGAATGATATGAGCAAATTAATTTCAAAAAGAAAGGAAAATAATCACATATCTTCAAGTTTCTAAATTCATATGCTCTCAATTCAATAGTGTAGTACACTCTGATATTACTTTAACATCTGCTAATTTCTAGCTGAAATAATCAGAAAGGAGAAACAGAGAGGTTGTACGTACTTAAGGTGAGAAATTTCAACATTTACACTCAAAGAAGATAATGTTTCCCCCAAACAAGCACCCATTTATAAAGAAATTCACACAGGATTGAAATTCATATCCCCAGCCCTTTTTATTTAGAGAATGAAATTAGTCATCACACTTAAAACATTAAAAATAAAAACCAAGTGGCTGTGTATGAGAAATAAACACTTTTCTTCCTTGTGTGACTGTGGGAGTGCTAGATTGCTGGTCTGTTATTTTGGCAGGCGTCTCTTGGAATGAACTGTTGAGAGGCCTGGCATGATTTGACAGCACTTTGACAGGACAATGTCTCATACCTGCACTTCCTGAGCAAATTGGTTTGAGAATCTCCCTTAATGAATTCTAAAGCAGAGAGATTCGATGCAGCCATGTCAGTTTAAATTATTCTCCTCCAACTCCAAAAGTGATATGGGTTCTCTGTTGGCTCCCTGTAGACATGCTGCACGTTTAGCCTCGAGTTTTAAACAGCGAAGGAAGTGAATTTACTTTACTAAATTTCAAAAATAAATATAATTTTATGAACATTCCTGATAGGAGCATCAGATTACTTGTATCTAAATCTAACCTTTTCCGTGTGCTAGCTACTGAGCTTAAAGAATACACTTAAATTCTTTAAGTCCACTCTTCTCCATCAAAAAAGGAGCATGACAATATCTGCCTCTTAGATCTGTTGCGTGAATGAAATGAAGTAACCCACATGAAGTTCTTAAAATGTTGTCTGGTTCAAATTCTGGCTCAATAATGTCAACTCTCAAGGTAAAGAATTCTTTATCTTGTGGGAATTGAAAATAATGATCTCTACGGCCATTTGAAAAACCTGTTTTACACTAAAATTCATCATCAGTTAGGCATAACACACATCGTGTCTACTTCCCAGTAGAGCCCCTGGCAATCCTGAGATAATACAAACATATGTGCATTGAAATTCTGTTCGCCTCACCATTCTTAGGTTTTATTTTATTGTATTATATATTTATAACATTTATAGAGCTATCTATTTTTATTACCTAAGTAAAATATGTTCATTATGAAAATTTGGAAGAATTTTAGTGTAAACTTTAGTGTGTACACACCAACAGAAATCTCATAATCCAGATGTAAACAGTTAACATGAAGGTATTTATCCTAATCTTATACAAATACATAAAATATATGCATATAAAATGTAATTGGGATTACGCTATCTTTATTTTTATTTTCCATTGATTATATTTTTGTGAAGACTTCTCAGAATCTTTGAGTATCCTTCTAAAATTCTGACTAAAGAGTTTGTTAAATAATCTAATGTTGACATTGAAATTTCTCTTAATTTTAATGTTATGCATTATCTTCCACTGGATGTGCTTTCACACACCTTTATAAAATAAATGGAATTGATAGTTCCTAAAAAGGTATAAGATTTTCATAAATAAATGTAAATTTATCTCTACAAGTTTTTTTAACAAATTATATTTTCAAATGTGAAATATAGGATGTCAATTTTTTCTTTCTTCTGCTAGCATCAGATTTTAACATGGAAACATTTTTGTCTTTTAATGTAAAAGAGGAAAAACTTTTTCTGCTTTGTTTTTTAGATCTTTTGTCAAGGTATATTATATATATTCATTTTTCACTTAAAATATTTATTAAGTACCTATTTTGTCACAAGTGTATGGCTAATCAAATATTTTATTTATTTACCCATATATTTATAAGCATTTATTGAGGTTTTGCTACTTAACTTTCATTTGTATATTTCTTCCTGTGATATCCAATTTTGTGTTGCTAAATTTTTATTAAGATGTTTGATATTATGAATACTTTATAAAAAATTCTTAATATCCTTAATATCCTAAAACACCAGTTCTTAGTCCATCATCATACAGTCTGCCATTAATTTTCCAGTTTATGATGCCTGTTAATAATTACATATAACAGTACTTTTTATAAAAGAAATACATGTTTTTATGAAGTTAACATAATAAATTGACTGACAATAGACTGGTATTTCTTCTTTACAATAAAATTGTATTGGGAGGGAAGGGGAGCAGGGAGCTGAAGATTCCTGTATATTCATAACCTTTGTTTTAAAAATATAATTATTATTTTTCTAACATACATGTAAGTATTGTCCTAGTTTCTTTCATTTTGCTGGATTCACTGAAAGTCATTTTCATTTTGTGAATTTTATTCTCACACAAGGAAAATTTCCTTCTAATATATCTTACATCATTTAATTGTTTTCCTTTTGCTCTGGATTCTTCTGTACAACTCCTAAAGTTAATGTCTTGGCATCCTCTGCCATATGCGACATATTCTTGCTGATTACTTTTACCTCTCTAGTCTGTTTTGCTGTCTTTGGAGGTGGGATATATTTTGAATTATAAGGAATTGGTTCTTAACATTTTTAGACAAGGACTCCTTTGTAAATATGAGAATACTTATGACTTCTTTACTAAGGAAAGCATAATGTTCAAAAATTTATACTCTACCCTGACTGGTGTGGCTCGGTGGATTGAGTGCCAGCCTGTGAACCAAAGGGTCTCAGGTTCAATTCCCACTCAGGACGCATGCCTGGGTAGCAGGCTGTCTGCCCAGTAGGGGGTACTCAAGAGGCAACCACACACTGATGTCTCTCTCCCTCTCTCCTTCCTTCACCTTTCTCTAAAAATAAATAAATAAAATCTTTAAAAAAATGTTGTACTCTCTACCAAGGAATAGAGTTCTTCATCTAAGATATTAGAAAGGACATGATTCCTAGGCCAAGGACTCTGTCAGGCTTTGAATTGCCACCTTACAACTTTATTTTTAGTTCACAGGGCCAGAAAGAGATCTTAGGAGGCCTCATGGTCTAGTGAACTGGGCATTAGCTTAGGAGTCAAGTAGACAAGGATTTAGTTTCTAGATGAGTAATTTATGAACTGAACTACTTATTTTAATTATTATTTTTTAATAAGTGAGAAAACTAGACTCAAAGAGTTTAAATAATTTGCCAGTTTGCAAAGAGTAGATCCATATCTCACAAGCTTCAGGTCCATACTCATTCTCATATGTTATACTAATCAAAAAAACAAGAAAGCTAAAAATGGCACTTTCTCCTCATTAACTCTAGACCCACAATTGTGCCATCTACAAGTTTGTGACTGAGATGGACTGAGGCGGAGCCAGTGGCACTGAGAAGACTCTCTGACGTCGAAGTCCCTGGGATAAGAAGACTTGAGGCGAGATTCAGAGCAGGCAGTTCTTCACCCAGTGAGGAGGAAACACTAGGTTTACATTAAATGTGGTGCTTTGCATTTAATGGTGCTTTACTAAACCAGGGTGATGTTATTTCTACAAATTTGTCTTTATTCATATAAATTACTAATTTTATACTCAATTAATATTGATATTTAGCTGTTTCAGCCAGGCAGTCAGCTAAAAATTATTATCTTAAAATGATCTAATAAAAATGGAAAAGCAGGAAACTATATTTCTTATATATAAAATGTTACTTTAAATATAACTTTACAAAATGGGCTTCTGTATTTCTGAAGTATAAATGCTGGATTTATTACAACTGAGTTCAGGTTTCAATATTCTCAATTATTAGTTGAATGGCTTTGGGCATGTAACTGAACTCTGCTTCAACTTCCTCAGCTACAAAATAAAGATAGCAATATTTCATTCACATGATATTTATTTGGCAATTAGGTGAAATGATATAAAATGGTGATTGATTAATTAGAGCGTGAAAGTTATACTAGACATTTCTATGTATACAGGTCTAATCAGAATGTCAACTCAGAGCCAATTTTCTGTCTTAGTAACAGTTCTCCCATCACCTCTTGACATGCAGAGCTCTGGAGAGGAGGTTTACCGATTTGCATTTGGAGCCCAGGAGCCTCCTGCAAGGGAAGAAACTGAGATACTGTGAGTCAAAGTTAGGAAAGTGTGTTGGAGTAAGTCAGAATAATGTTAACTGATGTTCAGTGGCAGGTGAGGGTAATGGGGGCCGTAAACTAAAATGGCATTGGCATGACAAGAGAAAGGCTGAAGACTGGTTCCAGCACTAATCTGAGAGTGGGGCTGGGGTACTGAAGGAGAGAATAAAAGAGAGGCCGCTCAGTCCAGCTTTCCTGGGACACACTTGCAATTTGAAGAAGTAGCTGTGAGAGCGACATTAGCTCTAACTCCAGAGACCCAGCTGAGTTGACATGAAAGTGTCTATGCTGAGGAATGGACTGTCCCCTCTGTCAGAGCCCTTGTGTCAGGGCAGGAACATGTACGGGGCCCTTGGGGAAGGGGAAGACTGGGGACTCAGTTTCTAATATATAGCTTTATACGGATTTGAATATAACCCTAACCCTTGGGGACAAAGCTTCCTCCTGATACGTGGAACTCTACTACACAGATGATTATGTAGATTATACCCTTTCAACATGGAGAAAAATTCTCCTTAGGAATCTCAGGAGATCATTTATAGGTGTGTAGCTTTCAAAAGAACCCAGCTAGCTACAGTCAAACAATAATCAATAGCAGCAGGAACATCTGATGATCACAGCACTGAGCATCATCTTCTTTAGTCTTTAAAACATTATGATGAATATACTTACAATGGGATATCACTCAGCCATAAAAAAGATGAAATATTTCCACTTGTTACAATACAGATAGATCTTGTGGATAATGCACTAAGTAAAATGAGTCAGACAGAAAAGGACAAAAACTATATGACTTCATCATTATGTGACATACAATAAAAAAGTAACAAACTAACAGAACAAAACAAAAACGAAC
This sequence comes from Tonatia bakeri, assembly GCA_004024845.1. Lineage (NCBI taxonomy): Eukaryota > Metazoa > Chordata > Mammalia > Chiroptera > Phyllostomidae > Tonatia > Tonatia bakeri. The sequence goes on along the minus strand of PVIA01002870.1, from coordinate 10,952 downwards.
TCAGATACAGACAATGGAATGGTGGTTACCAGAGAAGAAAGGGAGTAGGGGAAGGCAAACTGGGTAAAGTGAGTCAAATATATGCTAACAAAAGGAAACTAAATTATCAGTGGTGAGCACACAGTAGAGTATCCATATGTCAAATTATAATGTACATATGAAATGCATGTTATTAACCAGTTAGTTCAATAAATTTAATAAAAAATACAAAAAATAAAACAAAATACTATCATGAGATTGGCACTATTGTTCCCATTTTATATTTGAGAACACTTGGACTCAGTAAGGTTGAAATCAGGCCTGTCTGAATCCAAGCCTCACATTAAACCCTTATTATACTCTGCTGCCTTGAAATCCCTTACTGATCCAGTCTTTGACATTATGACGAGCCAGTATGTGAACTGCAGCTATTCTTGGGGAAGATTTCTGCTGTAGAAATGTTTTTGCAACCAGTGGTAGGAGAACTCCCATCCCTAGGGTTTTAGCTTCAAATTATATTCAAGGTTCTCAAAGTCTATTAGACTTAAAAACAGCCTGGGCTTTTTCTGCCAGCCATGCTTAGGATAGCATACGTCAATTGAACACTAACACATTTGCAAATACAATCACGCAGGCAGTATATCACTGGAGCAGCATACCCAGGCAGATACTCAAATGAAAAAAACCTTGCTTTTAGGTGACTGATCGACCACTAGCAACTTGCTGTCAAATAAGTACTATTACATTCATGAACTTCTCCAAAAAAAATTGCAGCATTCCAAATTTGTGAAACTCCTCTCAAAGTCTCCAGTCGTAATACAAATGTAATATGGTGACTACAGTTAATTTAGATGTATTTGGTTGCCTCAGAATCCAGTTTATGAATTTTTCCTCATGCTAAAGAAAAACATGTGATGAATCATGTAATGTCTTAGCAATCGACTTGGTTTAACCTGTCCCTTCAAGCTGAGTCACTGTCCTTTCAACAGATATACATGCTAATAAGCACAAACTGTCTAAGTCTCTGTAACAACTCCTGGGAGCCACTTTGTTTTTAGCAAATAAATATAAATTTTGCAGCATCAAGTTAAGAAATTCCATCTCAATGGACTATGCTGTGAAAAGCCAAACAGACAGACCATTTTATTTTAAGTACTATAAAATTTACTTTATTTGAACCTTACTTAAATTTCTAAAGAGTAAAGCATTTTGAATTTTAAGTTAATAAGACTATTAGAAAATTTTGCAAGCCCTGAAAAGAAAGGTATTTGTTATTGAAGATACCCTATTATAAATAATGCAGCATTTTCTTACACGTGGTATCTGTAGAAAGGAAAACTTAAACTAGAAAGCAATACTGAGTAGGCTATACTGTGATTATCTGCATTTACCTATATTCAGGAAGGTAATATTTGAGGAGTGCAGGAAGGCTTCCCTTGAGACCTTAATGATGCATAACACGTGACCTTCTATTTATATGAGAACTGTTTGTTGCACCATAGATGAATTGAATGCAATAATTTTTATACAGCAATCATTCTGACCCCATAGGATTCATATAAGCAAGCCACAGAGTAACATCTTGATGAGTCAAAAAAAAATGAAGTTATTTGAGGTAAAAACTTTGAGAATAAACTCTTATGAGTAAAGTAGAAAGAAAAGCAAATCTGAAAGATTGGTGTATGGAACAAGAGAGTGAGGTATTACAATTTCAGAAATAACCTCACTGCAGTGGTGCCTGAGAATTGAGTGTTCTTACTTTACTGAGATATAAATCATTACATTTTATATTGAAAGAGGAAAGTATTTAATTAATGCTATTTATCTTTGATGGGAGCATCTGTAATTCTGTGGTATCTATGAGAGGCTGAATCTCCTTGTAAATGATTACCACTATTAAGCACATGTTTTCTAGTGTGCCCTAAAGAAGAAGAAGGTTTCAGTGAGGAATTTGGCTGCTCTTTCCTGTGAGTCAATACAGTCCTTCACAGGGGACAGAATTTCTTGGGGAAGAGTGACTAGACTAGCCCCTTCATGTAAATGCGAAGCGCACACAGCTGCCCTACATGGAGAAAGGGTGTGAGAGGATATTCTCTGAGCATTTTTACCTTTTTTCTATTTTCCTGGACAGGCAAGGCTGTGTAAGTGACATAAAGAATGAGAGAAAGATTCAGATCATTTTTTCTTGAGAGATTTAATTTTCCCCCTTCTGATGACTGATCCATCACCAAATGGACAAGAGTGAGATGAGGGGAACTATTGGGGAGCTCTTAGAGTAGTTCAAGTAAAAGATGACGGTGCTTTCGAACAGGCATTCAATAGTGAGTACAGAAGATGTGGTCCGTTTGGGGGTGTATTTTGTTCCAAAAACTAAGAGAATTTACTGGTACCATATATAGGGAGTATGAGTGAACAAGAGCAGATGGTAAGATGATAGTGAGTGTTTTTAAGACAAAGTCAATAGTCTGGCTTGACCAAGTTAGACATACGATAATCATGACTCATTTTAGTGGATATTTGTCATGTTATCTGGCTGCTCAGCCTTAGGAACACTCTTCTAGTGTTTTTTTTATTCTTTGTTATTTTAACCCTCACTTGAGGATATAATTATTGATTTGAGAAAGAGGGAGAGATAGAAAGAAAGACTGTTGTGAGAGAGAAACATCAATTGGCTGCCTCTTATATGTACCGTGACCAGAACCAAATCCACAACCTAAGTATATGTGCCATGACAGGGTATCAAACTGAAACTTTCTGGTGCACAGGATGACACTCAGGCCAGGGCATGCTTTTGTATTCTTGTATTCTTGGAGTCTCTTCTCCAAAGGTAGAAACCTAAGAACTTACATTCCCATGCTCCACTGTAGCTAGGCCAGTTATACGACCTAAAATCTGGCATTCAGGTGTACCCACCAAGACTTGGATATAGAATTCAGCTACTTGAGGAAGCAAACAAGAGTGGAATCTGTCTTTCGGAAGGAGCAATATCAGGTGTTCTGGAGTCCAGTGCCCTGACTCAGCAGGATGTGCTGACACGCCTGCCTTCTGTGGCAGTACAGTGATCGTTGGAGCAGCACCATGGCAAGTGAGGTTTGGTATTCTTCCAGGTCAAGTGTTCCCTGAACCTGATTTTCTACTATTCCTAGAAAGTCTATGCCCTACCTAAAATCCTTTACTAAATCATTTTCTGCATTAATCAGCTAGAGTGGGTTCCACTGTTTGCAGCAAGAACACACTCCTCACCCCCTACCCACACACAACTGGCAACAGCCACATGGAAATGTCTAGTCATAGTGTGAAACCCAGAGGAGAGGCCAAATCCAGAACAATAAATTTGAAAGCCATCAGCATATATATAACATTTAGAGCCTTAGAGTTAGAAATAATTTGCCACAAAACAGACAATTTATAGAGAAAACAAGAGGTAGATAGAGGTCAAATCATTTACAGAACTTACAGGAGCCAGGAAAGTAGAATTTGAAGAAGGGGTAATTGAAGCCAATTCCCACCCCCCCCAAAAAAAAATAAACAACAGGTGGATGAAAGCTAGAGAAGAAACTGTTTCAAGAAGAATTAGTATTATTCTGATACTATGTGGTTGGAAGTAATAACTCTTGTTGAGTCAAGAGAAGATGAGGGACAAAAACAAATGCTCACAAAATGGCCTAGTGTTTGCATGGCCAAGAATGAAAGGCCACCAGAATAGTTATTGGGATATAGTGCCATGCTTCAGAGACAAGGCTAATCATAAGTTTAAGAACTAAAAGAGCTAAAACTGTGGAGCTGAAGTCTGTGGCTCTGATGGGGTGCTGATGTGTGTCTGGACATCACTGCATTGGCGGACATGCATGTTGTGTCCTGTCCTAGAGCAGTGTTTAGCAGCATCACTGGCAGGTGTGATGGAAACCCTAGTGCTGGTGTACTAACCTGACATCTCAGTTCTGCACCTATTGTCAATGGAAGGAAGGCTAATACCTTTAGAATGAGGCAGCCACACATTTATAGATAACTTTTGTGGAATTAGAATGAAGATTAATTTAGTCTTAAGAAAGAGATGATGAATATCCTGAAAATTAGGACAGAGGGCAACTATTTAGCAAAAAAATATATAAAATGGCAATTATTACTTAACAAATAATAAAATAGCAATTAATTAAAATAATTGTAAATTATAAAAGATCTTATGTATTTGTATCCCAAATTTGTAAATTGGATAATACTAGTTTTACTCAGTTTTAAGCTTCATAAGAAAAAAGTTGATGCTGGCTTCATAAAAAGAGTTTGGGAGTCTTCTGTCTTCTTGGATTTTTTGGAATAATCTGTGAAGGACAGGGGTTAGCTCTTCCTTAAATGCTTTGTAAAATTCTCCGGTGAAACCATCTGGTCCAGGGCTTTTGTGTGACGGGAGTTTTTTGATTACTACTTCAATTTCATCGGCTTTTATTGGTCTGTTCAGGCCTCCTGCTTCTTCTTCATTCAATTTTGGAAGATTATATTTTTCTAGAAATTTGTCCATTTCACCTAGGTTTTCAAATTTCTTCGCATATAGTTCTTTACAGTAATTTCTTACAATCCTTTGTGTTTCTGTGGTATCAGTTGTAATCTCTCCTCTCTCATTTCTGATTGTGTTTATTTGTGTCCTATGTCTTTTTTTCTTGATGAGCCTGCTTTAAGGCTTGTCAATTTTGTTTATCTTTTCAAAGAACCAGCTCCTGGATTCATTGATCCTTAGAATTGTGCTTTTAGTCCCTATGTCATTTAATTCTGCTCTGATCTTGGTTATTTCCTTCCTTCTACTTGCTCTGGATTGTCTTTGTTGTTGTTCCTCCAGTTTGATCCATTCTGTCTCTCATTTAAATTAAAAAAAAAGAAAAAAAATGCAAAGCACATGGTTACTTAAATAGAAATGGAAATGCTCTGATATTTTATCTATTTCTGTCCTGTCTGGAGTACAGTTAGTCTTTGTTCAAAGATAATCCATGTATTTTACTACTATAATCTAAGTATGTAAATACTACCAAAATACTAAGCTTATATATGTGTATGTAATATATATGTATGTATGTATGTATGTGTATATATATGTATCCACACATATACATATACATCAATCCAATATCTCATGGTATTTTAAGGTGACCTAATTTTTGCCATCCTGAGAAGTTGAGATTCATCATGTTTTCAGTCTTAGATGAAATTTGAATACATTTCCAGGGTAATTCAAGCCACTATACTCCCCAGACAAGGAAAATATTTTACTGTGCCTCACCTTTCCTAAGAAGACAACTTTCTGCTACCAACCAGAGTTGAAAATGTACAGTATTTAAAATTATCTGATGGAGACTGTGTGTGTAATCCTTGTACTTATATTATTAGTTTGAATCATATAAAATTGCTATATTCTAGGGTCGCAAAAAGGTTAAATATCAGCAATTCATATGGCTTAAAGAAATACTCTTCCTACATATGGAACTGGTTTCACACTGTATTTGTCTCTAATATAGGTCCTGGGACAGTTGGTGACTCTGTATTCCTACTTGGAGTATCTTATTGAATATCCTAAAGTCCTGATTCCAAAAGAAATTAAGTCCGTGTCTTTAAAATTTGGCAACTTCAATTTGCATATAAGAAAAGTGGTGAGGCCAACTCATTGAGGCCAGTCTACAAATCAGAACCGTAACAAGTTATCTAACATTCAGTTTTGCTGCAGTGCCATAGAGCACACTTGGCATTTAAGTGTAATTTGATGTTAAAAGCAACTCATTCTGTCTGTTTTAGTTGAGGCCACAGAGGGTAGAACCAAACAATACACATCATGTACTTCCAAATACGATGGTAAACCACCAGTGAAGGACCTTCGGGGGCATTTATTTTGTCCTTAGCCTAACAAGTGACTTATGAGTAAATAAGGGGAAGATCTTAAGGAGCTGAGGAATTTCTTTATAAAATTTGTTGACAAAATACATTTTTTTCTTGTCTGCCAAAGCTTTCCATGGTTTTTTTCTCTCTGAAGATACTTCTGACCACTCTAGTCAGTGTTGCTGGCACTCTAACTTAGCCCTATAACTAGACTGCTTGCTTTATCATAATTTATAAGTAGTTTTCCATAGCACTTATCTCAATTTATTACTATTATTACTGATTGGTTTATTTATCTCCTCTATTAAGCCAGACTCCACAGGTTAGGGACTCTTTATCCATCACAGAGTCTTCCACCTAACACAACATGCAAGGCACAAAGGGGCAACAAGCAGGAAAGGATGGTTCAAAGTGACACATCTATCAAGCCAAATGGGAAAAATCCACATAATTATTTGATCAATAACATTGGCTATTTACCTATAAAAAGTACAAAAGGATTATAGAAAAATGAAAACAGCCAGCCTCATTAGCAGGTGACACAAATTTAATTATCAGCCAGCAATTAGAAAGATATTTGTTTTTTGGGCATGTAGACAACAATGTGGAAAAATCTCTTTGTTATCTTTTAAGAATTTATTATGAACCTTATTTTTTCCCACAATGGACATATATAATTTCTTTAGAATAAATGAAGTTATTTTCGCCTGGGCTGGTGTAGCTCAGTGGATTGAGCGCGAGCCTGCGAACCAAAAGGTTGCTAGTTCGATTCCCAGTCAGGGCACATGCCTGGGTTGCGGAACAGCTCCCCAGTAGAGGATGTGCGAGAGTCAACCACACACTGATGTTTCTCTCCCTCTCTCCTTCCTTTCCCCTCTCTATAAAAAAAAAATAATAATAAAATAAATGAAGTTATTTTCGAGTGTGACCAAATGATACCGGTATCAAGCTTTTACAAAGTCACAAGTACCTGGATCTGCCCATTATGTTTTCACTGAAGGGTTTACAGGCATGGACAATCTGTATCAGGGAAGTGATAGATGGGGTCATATGATTCCAAACTACGCGTGTATTCTTCCTCCTTCTCTCTGCTTTTTCTCCCCAACCTTCAACCCCATCATTTTCTCTCACTTTACCACTTTCTTCTACCTTTTCTTTTCTATCTCCTCTGAGTTATTGGATGGATAATCATATGGCTAAAACTTTGATAGAGAGTCTGTAAACTCTATGGAAAGTTGCCTTTTTTAAAAAATTGTGATACAGTGAATATGTGAACATCCTCTTTTCTGTGAAAGACATAACTAGAGACCTGGAGTGTGAATCTGGCCAGGAAGTCTGGTTTTGGCTCTTTGTTTCACCTTCTCTCTTAGCAAATTTATCACCTACCCCAACTCCTCAGTGCAGTTGCATGCAACTTAAGACAGTGAACAACCCCCACTCCTTCAGTGCCTTAAGCTGCTGCACCCACATTTCTGTGAGTTTGTATCACAGCCACGATATACCCACCATCACATTTGAACATTGCTTTTTCCTGAGTCACCAGTGTTGGGGCCCAGGGCAGAATGCCCCAAGATATTCTATAATGGCATATTGATTGTTTGGAACTAAAATCACCTAAGATGCAACAAGAGCAGGAAGATCTTTTTGACTCTCCTCTATCCCTCTAAAAGCAGGAAATAAATCTCCTTGATAGGTGCCTTCCCTGCTCCTGAGGGCTGAGAGTAGGAATCCAGAGTAGGAATCGTGTATAAACAAACCTCATAATGCCGTTACTAATTTACTACCAAGCCCAAACTTTGTTTAGATTCCTCACTAACAAATAACCAAACCTGCTTACATTCTTTCTAATGAGCACTTTCTTGCCCTGTCAATTTCTCACAAATTTATTGTCTCTGTTTACAAAGTATAAAAAAGGTGCCTGATTTGAGCATTTCTTTGAGGCTCATTTTATGACCTGAGCATCATATTGTGATTCTCCTGTGTGCATGTATGAGTTTGGAATTTTGCTCCTGCTAACTTAGTCTTGTGTCAATCTAATCATAGCTAGATCCAGTCATAAGATCTAAAGGAGTGGAGAGGAATTCTCGTGCTCCCCAACACTCAAACTGGGAAAGCTTCAGCATTCTGAGAACAGAACTCACTATGAGTAGGGATCAAGCTGTAGCATGTTGCCGACTTCCAATAAATCTTACACTAAATTCACATCTGTTCAAATTCTCCCCTAGCTAAAACAACCATTTATGTTTTTATTCAAAAAATTTAAATTAAAATTTACATGCAATATTATCTTGTATTTTTTCAGTTGTACAGCATAATAGTTAGATAATCATATTCTGTACTTTACAAACTGTTCCCCCTGATATTTCAAGTACCCAGCTGGCACCACACATAGTTATTACAGTATTATTGATGATATTTCCTATACTGTACTTTACATCCCCACAAATATTTTGTAACTACCAATCTGTAATTCTCAATCCCTTTACCTTTTTCACCCACCCCCACCAACACCCTCCCTTCTGGCAACCATTAGTCTGTTCTCTGTATCTATAAGTCTATTTCTATTTTGTTTGTTTATATTATTCTTTAGATTCCATATGGAAGTGAAACCATGTGGTACTTGTCTTTCTCTAACCGACTTATTTCACTTAGCATAATACCCTCCAGATCCACCCATGCTGTCGCAAAGGGAAGCCTCTGTTCAGAATCCTGAGACCATGTCCAGAAGAGAGGATGCATGTTCCATTTTTCAGGTAACTTTAATTGCTTCTGTAACAATAAAACAAGAATGTCAACATTGAATGAAGTTACCAGTGATGCTTAATGCTTGTCACACAGTGGCTACTCCAATTTTAAAATTTAATAGTAAATGCACAGGACTATTACCTTCATACACCATGTAAAACAAGATACACCCAACTTTGTACAGCACAGGACAATTTTATAGAAAACAGTAGGTTTGAAGCCTTGGCTCAAGAGTGATGTAAACCTGAGATTGGATCTAGGCTCTGCTACTAGCAACAAAATGACTTTAATCAGTTGCCCATCTTTTCAAAGACACAATTCTTTTTTCTGTAAAGACATATTTTTTTCATTTTCACCAATAACTTTATTGATTTGGATATTTTGAGTATGTCAGCTATCTCCTGTGTGGTATAATGTTGTCTTCAATTAATGTTTCAGTTTGATCACTATCAGCTTCAACTGGCCTGCCCAACTGTGAAGCATGATCCAGCAAGAAATCACAAACCACTTCTGACACGTTTGATCATTCATAGCACCTTCTCCATGTACAGCACAAATCATGTTTTCTGTGTTTCAGTTGTGTTTTTACCTTTCTTGAAATAATAAAACAATATGCTGAAAATGTTGCATATTTTCTTCTGTCTTCAATATTAAAATGGCTACACAAAATTCACTAATTTTGATGGTTTTTTAAATGTACACTGATATGACAGCTGATGTAACACAATCTAAAAAAATTCTTTCAAAAGAAGTTAAAGATAACTAAACACTACAAGAGCCATCTTATGGAAAACAAATAAACAAACTTTTTGGCCAACCCAATAATATTTAAAATAGACTAGGATTATTTTTGTGGGATTAAATGAGATGTGTTAAACTTGACTTAAGAACATATTTATAGTACACATTTAGTAAATTATAATAGTTATTCCTACTTAAATAATTAAATTTTACAAAAATTTTCTAATGGTGTATGGATGGCCCACAAGTGGTGTAATGAGTTAAATCAGGCAAGATACAAAATATTCTGTGGAAATATATATATATATTTTTGTCATCATAGTAGTTGTGTTAGTAATGAAATGCCACCCTCTTATATTCACCTGCTGACTCATGGTACAGAGTCAAAATTTTCTAAACTAATAATATGGCTAATGAGTAGGAATTTAAAATCCATTCAAATTCTATGTAATGGTATGTAAACTAGTTATTTGAGCCTGGTAGCTGTTTTGAAGTTTGATCTTCCCGAAGAATATTTTAAAACATGATTTGTAATCATCCTTTTCTTTTGCTGTGTAAGGTGATCATGATTGCAATTAAAGTTAATAACTGGTTATACTGCAGTACAGGAACATTGTGATAGAGAAGGGCTGTGATGGAATGCCAGGATTTAATCACTGGACGCAGAGGTATCTATATCAGGAAATGGAGAAAAGTGATTCATAAGAAAATAGAAATTAAGAGGTTACATGACTCAAAATCCTAGAGGATGAAATGTATAATGAATTTAGCTTATTTGAATAGGAGGAAACTTTAGGCTGAAAAGTATTTTTCACAATTAATGAAAAGCGGCACTATCTTCAAATAGAGGAAATACACAAGAGTTATACAAAAATAAAGACTCATTAAAGTATCATGGTAGTAAAGGAAAATTGGCCACGTCTAAATATCTAAAAATAATTAAATGATGAATGAATTCAAATATAGTCATATCATAGAAATTATTCATTCAGAGTGATGCATATGGAGAATAAGGTCACAGGAGAAAGTACTTATGTTTATTAGTGGAAAATCATGATAATCAAACTTGCAAATACTATAATTATAATTCTATAAATAAACAATACATATCTAAGAAGTACAAAGCACTAGGTCAATAATTTTTATGTATTTTCAGTCAGGACTCATAATATTTTCTCTTTAATCATTTCTACTGCTTATTTTTAATAAGCACATACTACTTGATTTCTCCCTTATAAGTGATAATACAGAATGCACTTAAGTATTCTATCTAATGCACCGAAAAATGCCCTACACTGTGGAACTCAACTGAGTAATTTTTTATACACTATCAGCTAAAGGTTTTGGGGGGTGGAAAAAAACAACTCAGGAAATATTCACTTTATTTTTTGCAGTTCCTTAATCTGATTTAGCAATTAGGATAATTTTAGCCTTGTAAATAAGGTTGGGAGCCATGCCCTACTCTTGAAATTTTGCAATAGTTTGAGAAAGAAAAGTGTTAGTTCTTCTCAAAATGTTTGGTACAATTCACCTATGAAGCCATCCTGTCTAGGGCTTTTGTTTGTTGGGAGTTTTTTGACTTCTGCACAAATTTCACTAGGTGTAATCTATTCAGATTCTCTGATTCT
>PVIA01002869.1:0-190692 GCA_004024845.1 Tonatia bakeri | reverse complement strand
AAAAAATATTAGGTCACTGCCTTATATTTTGTATAGCACAAAATAAACGTTTTCCTTTCCTTTTCACCAATCTCTGGCATTGAGAGATATCTTTCCTATATGGCGGCGGACAAGACGGACCCGAATTTCTTTCAGTAAGAGCATCACCGTCCCGGGCCCCTTTGCTTGTTTGGGTCCTTTTCCTCTGTAACAATATCAGCATATTTTAGATTGTGTGAAGTCTTGCATTATAGATACCTGTTTGGATTTGTTTAATGCAGTATTTCCCAAAGTTAACTTCCTCAAAATTAACCGCAGCATTTCAGCCTCTACCCCAACTTGCAAACCGCCCCCCGTCAAAGCAACTTTTGGAAGTTTGTGGAACTTGTCCCATAAAGCAAAGTTAGGAAAACTTAAGTGATTTCTACCTATACAGATTTTGCTGTCTGAACAAATGTAAGGAATTTTGAGTGACAATTGCACCCATTTGAATATAACTTTAACTGACTCCATAATTAGAAATATAAAATACAAATTTTTCAAAAGTAAATCGTCCTTACCATTTAGAAATGTTGCTGAGACTTATTTGGCTTTGGGTACAGTCCTATTACTTCCCACTACATCTGGTGTAGGTAATGAACTACCAAGGCCTGCAAGTATTGAACAGGTCCTATTAGCCATGGCTAAATTCATATATACATGAGCCTGACGATTTTAATATGACAAAAGTACTCTGAACGTTTTTTGATATATGCCTCTTCGAAACACCAGTAGTGAGTGTAATGGAAGCATCTTCATTTATATTCTGCACAAGGAGCATATTATGGATTCATGCTAGTGGGGTGAGCACATAAAGCCCACTGTTAGTGAGCTTCAAATGTGGCAGCAAAGAGTGAAGAGATCATCACCATCTCTAAATATAATGAAAACCTAACTTTACGATGCTCCTCTTAAATGAGCTTTTTTCATGCTACTTGGCCATGCATTAAGTCTTGGCATACATACAAAAAAATAAAAACAGTAGTTCTAAAGGTTCATTTATGCTGGCTAGATTATGAAAATTAACTCCTCAGATGTGGATGTAAAACAGTCATTGAAAGTGAATATAACTGAAAATAAAAACCTAAAAAATATTTAAAATCGATAGGAAAGTGAACAGATAGGATGTAGTGAGGACACCACTCTTCAGATATATATCAGTGTATGTCATAGAGGAATAAAAAGCTAAATTCTCCAGGGAATAGACATTTCTGATTCAGCAAGGCATATTTTCTGGGAACAATATAGTACAATCATTCTCATGGCAGAGGCACACATGCACAGTATACAGGTTTAATAAAATGTGAAGGTTAGGTTGCTTATGCTGAAGATGTATTTAAAATGTGACAAATTGGGTTTATTAATTCTCTAAAATATTCTAATCCTGGGTCTTATAGACAGCCAGGGCCTCTCTCTAAAGCTGGTGGCTTCTGTCACCTTACTAATTCACACAAATATTGTAGGAGACCATTCTGTGTGGCGTGGGCCCAGCTCCCACTCAGAGATCCACAGGACCCACTCCCCAGGATAGGTTCTCCCGTGGGGAATCAAGCCTGCAATGTACCTAGGCCACTTTGAGACATGCTTTTGCTAAAACTCCCTCACCCTGAATTGAGGCAGCAAACATCTGCTGCAAAGTAACTTCCTAAAATCCATGCTAAACCTTCCAAGGATGAGTGTAACTGGTTCAACCACTCTTCTCTTTTCATTTGTAAATATCCTTCTTCTGTGATGTGATTAGTGGCATCATCTCCTTTGTTTTCTGTATAAGGTAAACACCTAGAGTGAACCTGTGTGTAGTAAATGAGGACCATCATGTAATGTGCCCAGAAAAGAAATAAAGGCCTGTCATGGCAAGGGTGGAGGCATTTTCTCCCCTTGAGAGAAAAGCCATGCTGTCCCTTTTCTTCCACACGACTCAGTAGTCCGTGTGAATTTGTCTTGTATCTCATCCACAATGTGGCGGACCCCACAAGCCAGGGTTAGCATCAAAATATTAGCCCTATATTGAAAAGCAGTGTTACTACAAATGTGTATGCCACTGTTAACAATGATTTTAGGTGGGCCATGGAGTATGTTCTGTGTCAATAATGAAGGTGAATTTGGTGATACTCTAAAAACAGTGGCCATGTACTATGTGCTGCCAAGCAAAAATTCTACATTATTGTAGAATTTTTGTAGCTATGTGGTAGCTAATATTATTATCTCCAATGAACAGAAAGGAAATTGAGGCACAGAGAGGCCAAGTAACTTGCTCAAAGTCCCACAGCTGGAAATGGGCAGAGAAATAGATTCAAACTCAAGAAGCCTAGCTGAAAGTTCATGCTTTGCTCATGTAATAGTGCTGTAACACATAACTATGTGGTTTTGTTGGGGGCAGTGGTAAGGTCGACCTAAAGGTTAAGCATCTTTGTATAATGTGAAATGAATGTTAATAGGCAAATGACAGGCCAGAAACCTGAGTTAGGGTCCTGCTGCTGACCTTCTGAGGTAAAGAGTGCCAACTTTAAACTTAGCTGCTTCCGTGTTGCCCAGAAAACTCTTATGCAGATAGAAAATCTTTCTGCTTTTACATATTTTTAAGACACCACATAATCACATTTATATGGGAATTATAAATAATTCAAATGACTCTGAAAAAAGGTGCTTCAATTATTATATATTGCAATTTAAGAAAAAAAATCAAATTTAAGAGAAAGCTGACAATACGATCAGAAGCATTATAGGAAGTTTCTTGTTCATTTTCTCCAGAGGTTCAACCAGAATACTTTCTAAGAGGGCACAAGTTTAAGGTCTAGCTAGGGAATAAAGACATGTTTTGTCTGACACTTTCCAAGTCAAATTCAGAATTTATTAAATGCTTTTAAGTGCTGTATCAAAAAAAAAGAGCAGGAGCTGGCAACCTGGGTATATTAAGCTTGCATTATTACAAAATTTGTATTTAAAAAGCCAACATATTTGTTTGTAAATATGCAAGTGTTCCTCTGATAAATGTCTCTTTTTGTAAAACCACCTCTCACTAAGACATTTTAAATAACATTCCTATATCTAAAATGAAATCTTGGCATTTGGGAGTTTAAAACCTCTCCAAATTCAGAGGTGAAAAAAAGCTGCATAACTATAATTTATCTGAGTGCAAGTCATAATAAAAATATTTAAACCCCAAAAATAAAACCTTAGAATGGCATTTAAAACAAAAAAAATGTATTTATGGCATTTTAAAAAATTTCATGCAATTTGTTATTCATTAAATCAGAAGAAAGTGTGCACTACCACTTTTGATAAGGCAAACAATATTCAAAACTGGCATTAACTAAACACAATCAGCCACCACTATGTGAAAAAGGAAATGCTTTAATGAGGCTATCAAGAACAACATTTTGATTATATCATTGGATACATTAATATCAATCCATAATATATAGTGCTATGGACCATACAGAAATTATTGTTGAATCCAACAGCAGATGACTACATTACAGTACCAAGCGTCCGAAAGAGACAGTCATTTGTCTTTTTTTTCCAAGAAATAGAGTTTTTTAATACACTGTTATCAACATCAACTTTTCCCCAGTGCATTTAAAAAAATATCAATAAGTGCATTTCTTTGTGCTCTATTTTGTATATTTTAACTTATGTATTTTGTTTGTTCTTATTTCTTTATTTTTTAAAAAACAATCAGAAAACAACTCTTTGTCATTCTATGTATGACAGGTTGGTTGTATGGTTTTTGGCAAAGTCAGAAGGCTTGGTATTTCTATTACCTTACCAAGAGGCAGGTGGACAAGTTTGGCATTTTTGACACTCCAGGTGGAGGCTCAACCCCAAGTCACAATTTTGTACCCAGAGATGGGGGAGTGGTGTGGATCATTTTCTCATCACACAAGGCAAGCCCAAACCACTGCTTCTTGGCTTAACTAGTCCCTAAAACAAATCCATACTGTATTTGGCAAAAAAGAAATAAATAAAACCACCCCTGAAGTTGCAGTGTTTTCCTGGGTTACTCACCTGCCACTCCCAGAAACTACCTCTTAAGAAGGGGATGGGAAAGCAGGTGATGATAAGCTCAGGAGTTGTGAGACCCAGGACAGTGGCACGAGTTGCCAAGCTTTCTCTCCACAAAGCTTTCCATACTGTTGCTTAACCCTGGCCAAATTCCCTGGACCTTGGTTAGTCAACCTTGCTCTATTTTTAAGAACCCTCTAAATCAGTTAGAGAAAACTAGCATCATACCATTGCAATCTTACACTTTTGTACCCAGTTCCCCTTTCCCCATATAAATATGAAGAGAAAAATAGACAATGCTATGATTGTATCAATGCACACTATGGTACAATTAGCTTTTCATGCACCTTGCATCACTGTTCTAGGAAAAGAGCTATCTATACAATCAAGGAGGTTGAAAGAATGGGAACTAATTTTCCCTACCCCCTTAAGTAATAAAGCTATAAAACTGATAGCGTCATCAAATTTTCAAGGATTCTCACTGCCCAATGTGCACAGGAACTATGTATGCAGTGAATTATTTTCATGTAAGCCATTCATTCACACATTTGACAGTCACTCCTTCTCTCTAAACCTCCCAAAACCTATCATCAAATCACATTTGACATTTAAACTCATTTTCTTTTTTTAAAAAAAAAAAACCTTCCTGAATAAGGTTTCTTGATGAAAGAAGTTGGCACTCTGTCACTAAAATATATTTAATATTAAAAATATCTGAAGGAGAATTGGAAGCTCTTATATTGTCTACATAGGCACCATGTTACATGTTCCTGACTATAAACTTTCTCCTGCAGTATACTTCAGTCAGTGCTAGTTCCAAAAAAGACTACTACTATATTTAAGGCACTTCATTCTGAATCGATTTGCTTATGCCACTTGCTATTCAATTGTAGGCTGCTACTGAGAAATTCCATTCAACAGCCTGGCTCTTACCATCACATCATCTGTATAAAACACATAGGCCTGATAGAATACATGTAACACTGCTCTTATTGCATAGGACTATACAAGGAGATAATGCACGGAGACTACCTTTACAATATTGCTGCTTGTTAAACATTGTTACCAAGTACCAGTAATTGGCCAATACAGTATTTCTCCTTAAAAAAATTCAGCAAGTTTGCTGAAATAAACCTCAGTTTAAATGACAATAATGGGTACATTAACACTATGGTTACCAGTCTCCAAGAATATTGCTATTTTTATATCACTAAAAATAAATACGTAAGTTTATTCTCCCTAGAAAGCCAGTTTTACCTAATAATACTACATCTTAAGTGTGTGGAAAAACAGTTAAGTGAGACTGTAATATACAAAATATTCGCAAAGCTCTCTTTAAACACAAGAACTTTTCTTTCATGTGTGTACAAAGAATGCAGAAAACCATCAGTGAATTGTAAAAATATTGAAAACTTGCCATTTTAAGATGCATATTTTTACAAATTAACACAGACATATTGAAAAGAATGATGATAATAAAGAATCTGTACAAATCAAATGAACAGTAAAACATAATTTAAAAATAAAAATAGTAAAGCCAATTAGAAATGTGCCCAGATTGGTTTTCTTATCAAAAGTAAAATTGAAGGAAAAAAAAGTAAAACACTCAGTGCTCCTCAATATTTTACTTTGAGAGGACATTAATTTTCACTTCAAAATAAAATATATCTTATGGAAAATTGAATCATACTCATTGGTGAGGAAAATTATAACAGCAGAGAGTGAAGATTCAACCCCAAATTTCAAAGCCCTGATATGTTTCCCTGCAATTTCAGGGATAAGTAATGTTTCAGTTATTTTTTTTCACCAGACAATCCTCCCGAAAATGGTTATATTTCTTTCTTTTGCGGAATATAAGTATTTCTTTAAATAGTCTGCAGTATACTGATGCTAGTGGGTACTGTGTCTTTAAGGCAGTACCAATGAACACATTTACAAAATGGAAAAGGTTAGTCTGAATTTCTTCTTTTCTTTTCTTTTGTCTCTCTGCCTGCCTGCCTGCCTGCCTGCCTGTCTCTCTCCCTCACTATTTATTTATGGTTGCTTTGTACATTCTTCCAATTAAAATTTATGTTTAATTTCCAAGGAAGTCACAGGCATAAAAATCTCCAACCTGTTTCACCCAAATAAGAATGGACAGAAATTTCCATGATGCAAAATCCTCTTACTCAGAAAGCTAGTATCTAGGGTGAATTCAGTTCAGAGATATTGTACACTTATTGTACAATACTTTGGAGGCATTTGTAGCTGTAAAATAGAATATACAAGTCTGTTTCACAAAATTCAAAAAATAAAATATATCCTGGGCTATTGATAAAGCATGAAAAAAATTCATATTAAAGGGAAATTATCAAGACAAACCCTCAGGTCAATTACTAAATCTACTGATCAGGAAAGAAGCAGCTGTGAGAACACAGAGCAGGGAAGACTTCGCTAACACGCATGCTCGGGTTCCTCCATGCTCATACTGCTCCTCCGGCTGCTCGTTTTGGAAGCTCCTGGGGACACTGACGAAAGAAGTGGATCAGTTACACCAACAGGAGAAAGAGTATCATCCATCAGGATGTCTTCTAGTTTAGAACCCATTTTCATCGGGACACTATAGGTTTGGCTGCTCTCAGCTCCGGTTCCGAGGCTGTTGTTGAAGGTGATGGTGCCGTCTGTGAGATCAAGGGTTGTTGTACAAGTCAGGTCTGAAGGATGCTGAAGGAGATCTTGGCTGCAGTTCTCAAGAGAGGGTTCTTGCTTAATGATCCGATTCACCAAATCTGGAGAGCAGAGACCCGCGGATGGAATAAGGGAAAGTCCATGAGCTCGAGCCTGCATCTCAAGTTCCTAAAAGAAAAGTCAAAATTAGACACTGAAACAGAGCACAGAGAGTTTCAGTGCAGTGAGATTACTACTGTACATGACACTGTAATGATAGATCTATGTCATTACTCATTTGCCCAAGTTGGCAGATGTACAACCCCAAGAGAAAAACCTATTGAAAGTGTAGGGATCTGCAATGATAATGACATATCAATGCATGTTCATCAATTACACCACATTTTGGTTGGAGATATTAATTGTAGGGAAGGCTGTGTGTGTGTTGGGGGTGGGTAGGAGACATATGGGAAAGTTCTGTACCTTCTCAATTTTCCTGTAAACCTAACATTGTTCCAAAGAATGAAATACATTTAAAAAATCACACTTAGAGAGAAAACAATAAATAGTAAAATATTTTGTTCTTTTCAATTAATAATGCCATATTTTTAAAAGCAGAGTGTAAGTGCCACTGGCAGTAAATGGAAGGCTTCAGGCAGTATATGGATTTTATTATGTATTAAATACAGAGACAGTCTCTCACAGATGTTATGTCCACACTGAGGATAAGTTAAAAAGATATCAAAATAAATTTTCAAAATGTGAGCCTCTTAAAGAAAAATATTGTTCTGTGGTCCCTAAACTGTGCACTCAGGTATCCAGGGGTGCTGCAAAGAACTCACAAAGCCCTGGAGACAATTCAACATTTCAAGGGAAATGGTGATACTACTGTGAGAACCATCAAACTCGAGGTATTTTACCTTTTCAACATTTCATTGTGCTATACGCTCTTCTATTGCATCTTACCACAAAGCTGGATTTGGGAAGATTATTTTGATAAACAACAAGTACCAATTGGAAAACCAATGTGCAATGAAAAGCGTAAGTGGCAGTGTCAAATCTGATTCCAACATTCAGGCACACATGTCCCATTAGTAAGCAATTTGCTTATTCTAGAATAACATAAAAATGCTATTTTTCTTTTAATTTGCATGTTTTATATTTTCAAATGGCTACTAAATCACTAGGGCCTAACAGAAATGGTAGATATTTCCATTGGTCTAGGGGTGCAGTGAAAAAGTACCTTAGACACCAAGGGCAGTATGAACTAAACGTCTGGGTAGTAATGGCAAAAGTTGTAAAGGTTCTACACAAGTAACTGAAGTTTGGAAGCATCATTTAGTCCATCTCACCTTGAGAAATAGAAATTATTTTTAATTCCAGAAAAAAGTTCTTTTCTATAAGATGAATAAGTCTTTCCTACACTTCCTTTACCTTTTGTATGCTGAAATCCTAAACTCTAGTACAGTACCTCAGAATATGATTGTATTTGGAGATACTGTCTTTAAAGAGGTAATTAAATTAAAATGAGATCATTAGAGTGGCCCTAATCTAATACCCAATAGAACTGGTGTCCTTACAAGAAAAGGAGATTAGGAAAGACACACAAAGAAGGATGACCGTGTGGAAACACAGGGAAGACTGGCTGTCTACAAGGGAAGAAGAGTGGCTCCAGGAGGAACCAACCCTGCAGACACCTGGAGAAAACACTGAGAAAATAAATCTCTGTTGTTTAAACTGCCCAGCCTGTGATGTTTATTATGGCAATCTGAGCTGCCCAATTAAATTCCTGTGCCAGAGGCCTCATTTCAAAATGTCTTCCAAGTGGGGGCCTTTACGACCTCCTTCCCAAGTATCCCTGGGCCCTCCCAAAATGACTCCTAGAGACACCAATAGATGTCCCAATGTACATTCTACCTCCACATGCAAATATTATTCTTTCTATGTTTGTGATACAATAATACGGTAACAATAGAATATAAATTTGAAGCAAGTCACCTTGCCTCATCAGAGAGGGAAGGGTGTTCCCAACACGACATGGTCTCTCAACCATTGCCCATCAGTGTTCTGGAAAAGCCATGTTTAGTCTATGTTAAAGGTTGTTTGACCCAGAGGATCTTTCTTTGGATGCAATATAAGGAAGAAATGAGAGCCTGAGATGTCACAGAATGTATAGAAACGCAAGTCTCTCAGGCATCATTTTAAAGCCCTGGGCTGTTTAATAAAATGGGAGTTCAATGATATTCAGGCCTCATGCTCTTTCTTCTGTGGAAATTTTTGCATGTATCACTTAAAATTAAAATGAAAGGAAGTCCTTAGGTCCAAGTTGAGAGCATCCACTCTCGTAAATCTAAACCAAAGTGCTAATAAGAATAGCACACCCACACATGTAGTTTGTCTTTTCAAACAAACAAACAAACAATACAGTTTGATTAAAAGAGGCAAATATCTTACTCTTACTTTTTGTTATTTAATTTTTTAAATATTTATCAGCTGACTAAAGCATTGCTCAGATTTCTGAATAATGTGATACATCTCATCTGCAGGCCTCAGGCTCAAGGTACTGCAGATCTTTCCTAATTAGGAAAGATCATATGTCCATGATACAAAAGTACTAAAGGCTGCCTCACACGGTCACTGGAGGAAACCCAAGACATTGCCACCATGTAATTTCCAATTCACATATTTTATAATATTCATATTTCACACAAATAGACATACCTGGAAACTTAAAATAAAACCTAGCCTCTTTCAAAACAATTATATTTTAATATTTGAATAAGGAAATAACTCATTAGTATAAGCTGCTTTTATAAATTGATATACTAAATTCAACAGATTGAAGACCTATGGCTGAAGAAGAGGATACAGAACAAACAACAAAAGCCAAGTGAAAAGAAGAAGAGGAAAGGAAGATTTTTAAATTACAGCTAACCCCTACTTCACCACTGAGATTCTAAAATGCACCCCCTAGAGCACAACTGTCTTCACCTCTCTACCCCATGGCTGAAGATCACTGCACTGAGAGATGTGACATCTAGAAATGCCAACTGTGCTGTGGGACACTAAAAAGATCAGAGACCATTATTATCAATGAATTACTCTGTTAAACACATCCAGTGTCTGGGACTCACATCGCTAGAGGGAACATACTTGTCTCTGAGGTGTCACATTTTGCACTGCCATTACATAAACAGTTGCCTTGAAAACCTGAAACATAACCACTGCTTTACAGCAAAATCTGGTAAAAGGTGGGTCCATCTACTTAAGAAGGAGGTACAGTATCAGTGACTCTTGCTGGTGGGCTGATTTCAAAGTTAGCCAGTAAATTAAAAATACTCTAGCAAATTCCTTTGGTCATTAGCAGACTCAGTTGTCTTTTTCAAGGTAGCTTCAGAGGTAGTTGTGTCTTGGCACTCAGCATAAGAGGTCTAGTGCCTAAGGAAGTACCAGGAGCTATGCTAAACAGGGAACTCCCATTCCATGCTTATACTGGTATGCATATTTCCCAAATAAAATGACAGATGAATTCTATGTATCATTAAAATTAGTATTTCTTCCACTAAGAACATACAGTATAAGTTAAGGATACACATGGTATAATTTCACTTTTTGTACTATTTCTTAAATTTATATCTTAATGATAAGATTCTCTGTGTGACCCTAAGTTCCCTATAAACATGAATTTTGACCATGAACCATAACCCCCCTAATACAAGGCATCTTTGTATTAAACAACTACAGTCAATTCTCATTATTCACAGTAAATATTGCTATGAACTGAATGTATGTGCCCCCCCAAAAAAATTTAGATGTTGAAACTGAATTCCCCAATGTGCTGGTATGTGGAGATAGAGCTTTGGGAGGTGTTTAGGCAATGAGAATGGAGCCTTCATGGATGGGATTAGTCCCCTTATAAAAATATACCCCAGAGAGTCCCCCTGCCTCTTCTCCCAGGTAGGACACAGCAAGAAGATGGTTGTCTCTGAACTAAGAAGTGAACCTTCATCACCCTATACTGGTACCTTAACCTTAGACTTCCCAGCCTCCAGAACTGTGAGAAATAAATGTTGTATAAGCCACTAGTCTATGGTATTTTTATCATAGCAGCACAAATGGACTGAGGTGGTATGTTCTACAAAGTTACTGTGAACACTGAATAGTGAATACTGAACCACTGCTACTAGAGGAAATACAGGGTTGGTTCCTGCAAGCCTCTGGTCATATTATCATAATATAGCCTTGTTTCATGTTTCTGTTTAAAGACACCTTATTTAATATATAATGTTGACTCATTAACACTGAATTCACAGCGAATAATATTGCAACTTATGTTGGAATGAAATTTAACTCCATACAACACATCACAGCCTTCAGTGCTTAGGAACACTAGGCAACACTTCAGCATGATACTTAGAGGCCACTGCAAACAGCAAAATAACCCACACAAACCACAAAAATGAAAAACATAGAACTAAGCAGACTACAAAAAGGACACTGGTTCACAGTAGGAGCTGAAAGAAGAAAGCAGAGCCTCACCTTATTCCACCTGAGCAGAAAACGAGTTGTCAGGCAACACATATTTTTGCTCTGCACGTGTCTGAGAGTGACCACAAAAGTGCCACAAATGCTGATTTGGGTTACAAACAAGTTTTTATGAGTGGGAAAATTCAAATAGGGAATCCACATATAATGAGGATTGACCATATCAGGATCATGTAAGTCAGGAACACACAGTAACCTTTGCAGAACACATGCCCTATACCTGTATTCTGAGCAACAAGTGACGGTTTGCATGCTCCAGTTTTTTCTGACGGTTTTCAAGCTCTTTGGCACGCTGCTGTTCTCGTTGCAGCTTTCGGATATAGTCCACAGATGCTTTTAAAATGGTTCCCTTGTTCCAGCGCATGTCTCTGTGATGAAAATGCAAAGAAACACACTTCTGTATGTTTTCAGGCATATTCAGAGCATTTAGTTTCTAAAGATGTCATAACAATTGCAAGTTGATAACAGCTATCATTAATTTAGCACTTGCCACATGCTGGACACTGTCCACCAGCTAGTATACACTATCTTACTTAACTCAGACAAGAACCTGGAAAGGGAAGTAGGCTGTGCATGAGTAGAAATGGAGACTATTTGGCTTACCCAGGTCATAGACCTACAATAAAGGTGGAGTCAGGACCTAAGTTTAGTTCTGCTGATTACAAAGTCAATTTTCATAACATTATATTAAATAGTTATAGCTTTCTAGGACTATACAATTAACTCAGGCAGCCAGAAAAAGCTGAGATGAAAAAAAAAAAAAGATCTTTCTCTACTTGATTGTATCAGGCATAAAAGTGTCATCCTTAAATTTTAGCATGAATTTTCATGGGAAGGTTATCTAATTTGTCTTTATTTTCTCATCTATAAAATGGTGATATTATACTTGTAAAAGCAGCCTCATAGGTATGTATTGGAATCAAAGGAGGCACTTTATATAAATACACTGTGAAAAGTTTAGAATGCAGTTCAAATAACAGAACAAACAATGTGTTAAAGGCTGAATATAATTACTATAATGGCTATCTTTAAATAGCATTTACTATGTGCCAAGTACTTTTTCAAGAATTTTACATCTTATTTAATCATCACAACCTCAGTGGGTAGGTACTAATATTATCCCCATTTGACAGACTGGGAAACTCAGTCACAGAAAGGTTAGCTAATTAGCCCAAGGTCACACAACTGGGAAGCGGTAGAACCAGGAAACCTAGGATTTCTGGCTTCAGACTCAATGCTCTAAATTACTACTATTCTGCTTATGTGACTGAGTCCTCAAAACAATGAAACTAGGTAGGAGTATTTTGGTTGCCCCCTTTTTTAATAGATGAAAAAAATAAAGTACAAGAGCTCTAGTATCGCCCCCAATCTAGTCAGGCATTGCTTTGGAATTCAAACTCAGGCAGCCTGAGGTTGGGGCCTCTCAGTTTTTAACTACTATAACTCTAATGTACTCGTATATATGAGAAAATTTAAAAATGCCATTAAAATGCAGGTAAAATTGAAATAAAAAATTTAGAGCACTCCAGAAAAATAATTAAGAATAAAATTATAATTACATAAATAACATTTATATAGCACTTTAAATTAATCTGACCCCTTTTATAGACAATATTCATGGTGATAATGATATAAACAAAAGCAACTCATTGTATGAAAAACCTCCTAAATCATAATCTATAGCTGCTCAAAGCAGATTGGAAGTATCAGATGGGCCATGTGAAAGGAGGACCATTAACACAAGTCACCAAGTAATTGATCCTCACATAGGTTAGATAAAGAACAGAACCAAAGTTCTCCCACGAGAGGAAGAGTTACAGCCCTCTGAGAATTCCAGGGGTTGGATTCCTGGGGTCTGAACACCAAAGATGGCAACCCAGGATGTATCCTGAGATTGAGACAAGTTGCTTAATGTTCAGGGTTAGTTCAAAGAAACAGAAACTTTAGCAGCCAGAGAGAAATGTAACTATAATGAAGGATGCCTTAATGAAGCCTGCAAGGTAAAAATCTAGTTACACGGCTACACAGTTTTTAGGAAGTGATTATTTTAACAAATTACCTTGGGGTCTGCTTCTTTGTGAGACCCATCCAATTATTGTTCTGGACTTAAAAGAAGGGTTTTTAAACTTTTTTGTTGTTGTTGTAATGAGAAAGACCCTATTTCACAGAGATGTGCACACAAATCTCTAATGTACAAATCAACAAACGAATGTCTACGCTAGGGAAGCAGAAGTATGGGGCTGAGACACTGATCAGCTAGACTGTGTCTCCATAGCTGCCCTGAAGTCTACTCCAGAAACCTGGTATGGGAAAATCCCCATAACAGACTATAGTCTATTATGTCTTAAAACAACGCCTACAGTGAAAGATCATTATCAGTTCAGATTATGAACATATGTAACCAAATACAATGGGGAAAGAAGATATGCAAATGAAGGCTTTCACTCCAGCCCCATAATTTCTTATGTTGCTACAGAGATTCACATTCTACAGTTTAAAAGAATATGCTAAAAAGTGAAAGCTGATAAAGAACAGGAAAATGGGAATTCAATTTCAACTATCATGCAAGACTGACTATAGAAAATGAAGGTCACAGCCCCTTAGTAGGATAAATTTGTGCTGCAGAACTGAGAATGTGAATGTTTTGAGTTTCAAAACGGCTTTCCTTGAAAAACCTGGGAAGTACAATGTCAATGATGGAAATTGTGCTTGAACACTCATCAGAACCACCTTACAATAGGCAATAGTTTATATTTTATTTTGTCATGAATTCCCTGACAATAATACGAATAGCAAATTTAATAAGCTTTGCATGAATAATACTTGATTTCATCTTTACATTTTATTAGGTAGCTAAAAGGTCATATTCAGAGTTTAATTTCATTAAATGCCTGTGCATGCCATTAAAGTGTATACATCCCCTAACCCCTTACTTCAAATGGGTCAATTTCTAATGGATAAAAATTGTACATTTGTTGTCTTATTTGCTGATGATGCTAGCAGGAAAATTATCTTTACAACTGTTATGTCTGAAAGCAGTGGAAGGGAAGAGACACTGAAAGCTGAAATCCCAATTAGATGACCTATACTTAGAAAAGGACTAAAAATTACTTTTTTTTTCTAGAAGGGTAAAACATATAAAGAGCAGGAAAGTTTTAAAAAAACAATTGAGCAAAACTGTTAAACTTGAAGTCTCCAATATCAGCTCTCAGTGCCTACGGATATTGTTCAAGTGGAAAACCAGGCAACAAATTCTTGCTTCAGCAGCTACTGAAATCACTGTCCTGCATAAACTGTTAAAAGTCATTTTGTTTAGCATCTTGCTGTTTATTTGCCAAGGATTCTCTGATTTCAAAAAGCTACCTCCTCACACCCAAAGCTGTATCTCATATCCAAACATCCTTTTGTAGAATTTGGTGTCCTTATCTCAGAATCTTTGATGAGACTAATCAAAAGCAATGTTAAGGAGTACTTAGGATGAAAGCAAAAAGAAGGGGAACTTTTTCACACTGGTTTTTAAAATGGCGTACTTTTTACAACATATGGTAAAACATTAAGGTACAAAACAATTTACAATGCAGATTAACATGCAATTGTACTCACGGATCATTGGACTTGGGAATCAAAGTACCTAGTTCCTTAATGCGGTCATTTATGTTAAATCTTCTTCTTCGTTCAACTTCAAAAAAAAGCACAGAAAGAACTATTAGTAACTGTCACATTCGAATTAACACATCTCATTAAAGACATGCATGTATAAACTTTACCACTTAGGAACATGGAAACCTGAACCTATATTTCTGTTTTTACCATGGTTTTGGTAATGAGGTTAAACTCCTTTTTAAAATGAGCTACCTTTAACCTTTAACAAAGCCCTGAGATACACATTTCTCATCTCATTTAATCCTATAACAACCCTGAAATTGGAGTTACTATACTATCCTTAGTTACAAAAATCAAAACCACCAAGGAGACATTAGGGACTTGACTAGGGTATCCAGCAATAAATGGGGAAACGCCAGAACTGAACCCTGACCCTGCAGACTAGGGCGGCGAACTCTGCAAAGGGCCTCCCACTGAGTACTTCTGGCTCTGCTGGCTAAATGGCAACAGTTGAGGCTATTAGGTAGGTCGTTACATAACAAGAAAGAACAGTTTTCTACAAGATCAAAATAGAGTAATACTGACCCAGTACAATTCTTTGCGAAGGAAGTCTACAAATGAGAAGCACTGGGTGCCAAAATCTGGATTTTATATAATTTTCACATATCCCAAAATATTATTATTGATTTGATTTTTTTAACTTTAAAATGTAAAAAACATTCTTAGCCCATAGGCCACACAAAAAGTCTGGTTTCAGCCCAGTGCTACCCAACAGAAACATAATGCAAATTACAAATGTAATTTTAAATGTCTTAGTAGCCATATTAAGTAAAAAGAGGTGAAATTAACTTTAATATTTTATTAAACCCAATATACCCAAAATGTTATCATTTTAACATGTAATCAATACAAAAATTTACAAACTCGGTATTTACATTCTCTTCTTTGTACTCAGTTTTGGAAATCCAGTGTATATTTTACACGGACAGCACATCACAGTCTCACCTGCTAAGTGTTTGGTGGGCAGACCTGACCGGTGGCTGTGGTCCGGATGACCACCCCCAAAGTCACACCAGAATCTTTAACTATATCATACATCCTAACAGCATTCCCATGATATAAACTAGCTGTTTGTTCAACTAAACTATTACCTTCTTAGGGGAGCATGAAGTAGCAAAGCATACGAGTTAATAAATGTTTCTAATTTAACTACAGTCTGCCAAGTAAACTGCAAATAACTTAAGGTCTAATAAACTGAATTAAAGATGTTAACATTTTACTTTGAACACACTATAACCTAACACATATTTATTATTAGGTTATTCTGTATAACAATACATATTTATATTTGACCCACTTAAATAAAAAATGTCATTCACTACTTTCATAATTATGAGGGAGAATCCCCCAAAACCCACAATTTATTTATTCTTACATGTTTAAACTTAATTCACCTTCAAAAGTACTCTCTATTTGATGTAATACACATATCAAGACTTTTTTCTTCTGCTCAAAATAGTTTTTAAACTCATCAATTTTGATGCCTTTTAGTGCTTCTGCCATTTTTTGTTTCACTTCTTCCACACTGGCAAAACATTACCCTTTAAGGAATTTTTTCATCCAGGGAAATAAAAAAAAAATGTTACTTGGGGCAAGAATTGGGTGAACAGGGAGGGTGGGACATGGGGGTCATGCCATTTTTGGTCAAAAACTGCTGAACATTCAGTGCAGTTTGGGTAGGTGTGATCATAAATCACCCACCATGAAATGGGCAAATGCGCTGACTCTTCAAAAAAATTCACCAAAGCCCAACACAGCCTCTCACAACACGACCAGCTGGTACACTGATACAGATGGGTTCCTAGAATAGTCACCTAGCAGGGGAAGCCTGTACTACAAGGGGTCCACCCTTCCATGTTTGTTTGGGTCCCTCCTTGTATATGTTATCTTATTTAAGTTGAGTGATTATTCTCTCATTAAATCAATTATATACATATATAATATATATATTTATATATATTATTAATGTCTAATCATTAGGATTTTATAAAAATAGAAATAACAAGTAATACACAATGGTTCTGAAGAAGAAAAATTTTGCACCTCTGATCTTCTAGCCTCTTCTAACCTCCTCTCACAATGTTTTCTTACTTTTTCACAGCATATAGTAATCACAAAAATTCAAACACTACTGAAATACACAAAGTGAAATATAAGTCTCCTATGATCCACATACAACTACTGTTAAGAACCTTATATATCTGTGGTAATCTGTGGTAATTGTTTTTACACTCTAAAAATAATCACACACATGGCACCCAGGCCACAGCTCTTCAGCTTCTTCAAGATCCACAATCGCTTCCTAGTGTCTCATTTTGTCTCATGGTTTTGAATACCATTCATGTGCTGATGACTCCCATAGTTACATATCTAGCCCAGACATCTTCCCAGAACTCCAGACCTGTATATCCAACTACTTGATGTTGCCAGAAGGAGATCTAATAGCAGCTAGACACTCCAAATTGAGCTATTGCTCTTCTCTGCTTAGACAACTCCACTCACAGGTTCCCCCACGTTGCTTAATATAACTCTGCCCTTCCAGTTCCTTATAACAGATCCTTGTAATCAACTGTGCACTTTCAGTCTTCTCACATACCACATCGAAACCATCATCAAATTTTGTTGGCTCTACCTTAAAAATATTTCTAGACTCTGTCCACTCCAATCTCCACTGCTACTAATAGAAGCCATCATAATCTCCTGCTGAGATTATTACTGCAATCCTATTAACTGGTATCTGTCTTCAACCCATGCCCATCACTTCCCATCTCCTTTGGACAGTTCTGTGCTGAAAACCTTCCAGTTACTTCCTATCTCACCTAGGCAAAAGCCAAGTCCTGAAGGCATCCAACAAGCACCTGGCAGCCTCTCATCCTTCTTACCCCATTTTCTACTCCTCTCCCACCCTGACCATATCTTTTATCATGACTCATCTGTGTTCCCCTCCTCGGAGCATGAACTTCTTGGTATTCCTCAACCACTCTATAGTGGACTTCATACTGCTATTATCCCTGCCTGAAACACTCTTCCCTAAACATCTGAATGGCTCTGGCCTCACCTCATTCAGGTACTGACTCAAACTACCCTATTAGCTTTCCTTAACCACCCTATTTAAAACTCAACCACCACCTCCCATGCCCATCCTGACACTCTAGCTGCACTTTGTCTCCTCACCTAATATCCACATAATTCATTCATTGATTCATTTATATAACTTTCTACCAGCTAATGTATGTTCTTCTGCATGTATGTGTATGTTCACTGATGCATTCTAAGCTTCTATATGAACCTGGCACATAGGAGGCCTCCAGTAACTGTGTTATAAATAGTGATACAATTACAGTACAAAAATGATAAATATGATTCTGCATCTACCTTTTCTCACTTAATAGCATATTGTTGACATCTCTCACTGTCAACATTATCACATTTTATTTTTAATTCAGTACCTTCTCATCCCAATTATTTTTCATTATAAAAGTGATACAAGCTCATAAAAACTTACAAAACAGAAAAGTATATAAAGGAAGAAGTAAAAGCCACTGTTTTACACCATGGAACACCTATATTCTTGAAGTCATTGTCAACAATAAAGATGACTCCAAGATCCTCTCCCACTAACATGCATCCATACACACACATGCATACACACACATCCCTATACAGTATGTACTTCTGCATGCACATCCCTATACAGTGTGTACTTTTTGCATAATGGGATACTATACACACCATTCTGACTTTGTTACTCAGTAACATCTTGTAGACATTGTCTGAGTTAGGTAGACAGATGAACACCATTCTTCTTAAGAGCTACTTGAGTAGACCTTATTTGGATGCACCACAATTTATTTAAAAGTCTTTCACTGATAAATATTTTGACTGTTTCCAAGTTCTCCCTCTTTTTTCAATGGTATGAGAAATACTTTTGTCAGGGCTTTCATTTACATTTTATGCCTATCATAACACTTATCTTATGCTGAAAACACCACCTTAATGTATTGGTTTGCTCCTGTTTTCTGTCTGTCACTGACTTGACTGTAGGGTTGTAGGGGTGGGAAACCTGTCTGGTTCATGCCTGACGGAAGCGCCTTACATGTAACAGAGCACAACAAACACAGGGAAGAAATGAATGTGTTCTTCTGCACATTCTGGCAAGTATTGTTATAAAAAAAATTCCTAGGAGAGGAAGAGGTCTGCCAACGGGCAATCTAGACTTGAGTATTAATTTCTAATGGTTAGATGAGATTTTGGGGTCATTTTGTGGCCCTCAGAATTTAGGCTAACCATGTTTGCACTTTGTCGGGAACCATAAACTTGAGAGATCAGGTGCCTAAGTAAAGGTGAATATTGTTTTTAACAAGTTTTGGATAATGCCTAATTATTTAATTTATAAAGAACTTTAAAAGGATAAATATTTAAAAAGAAGATTACTTGGAAGCTGAAGGAGACCTTAGAAATATTACTTCAAATCTTGTGGTTAGGAGATGAGGAAAGCTGTTTAGAACTGGCCTGGGAACTGAGAAGAGCAGTATCCATTAGAAAAAAATTGTCCCTGGGACCCAGCAATTCCATTCTCAGCAACTAACCTGGGAAACTAACTCCCCTGGTTGTAAACCCAAGGGTCCTTATGATTTTGATTAAATTTAGCTTTAAATCATAGCTCCAGAAATCATCTCTCCATGTGTCTATACCCCTCAGAGACCTAGCCTTTCCCCCAAGTAGTCACCAATGCCCCAGGCAGCAGAAGACAGGAGCCCAGCCCTGACTAATGGTCACAGGGTCTGGACCTCTGGCACCATAAAGACAACATCTTGACCTAAGTTATGTTTCAGCTCCTGAGCCCTAAGATGACCTCCTGGTTAGTTTACCATGAGACTGGAAGGAGTGATGTCAGAACAAACCTCACAGATGTCAAGATCTGAAGAAATGATTCATTACCTGTACCTCGCCTCTGACTAGTCAGCTCCCAGTACAACCCTGAACCACTAACCCACCAGGGGGCTCAGGCTTTCCAGCATTAGCTTCCCATTCTCCTGGGTGGCACCATTTATAATAACATAGCCAGTCTTCCTCCACTGCAGTTCTCAGTACTTAGTGTTTGGCTCTGCTAGTAATGGGTGGACAGACTCTTTTCTGTTTTATGACAAACATAAATGTTCACGGTGGCTTGTTTACAATAGGGAAAACTGGAAACAACACTTAGCAGTAGATAGTCCCAGTGTGGAACACTTAAGCAACAATTTTTAAAAAGTACATAGACCTAGATACTAACTGCAAAATGTCTTCAGAATATGCTGTTCAGTAAAAAAGCAAGCAGCAACAAATATTGTCCAATAAAATATTGTTTGCATTAAATCACACACAAGATAATGCTTTTTATTCTGTGTGTCCTAACTACATACAAAATGGTTGGGGACACAAACAGAAAACTGAAAAAGAAAGAATTATTCCAATGATCAGAAGAGAATTCTGGCCTTATTTTATCATTTTTTTTTTAAGGACAAAGTATTTATATGTGACTTACATTCTTAAAAAATCAATTTAGGAAAAAGAGGATAGGAGGCCATAAGATAAAAAACTGACATACACGCAACCGTTTCCTGCCTCTAAGCCTAATCCTTTTTGTTTTTTACTGTCCAGCTTCTTTTGCTTGTTTATAAGACAGAAATCTTAACTTTTGATAGGAACGACTTAAATATTTGATCAAGAGTAAATTACACACATACAAAAATTTTAAATGTTAATTTTTTTTTAAAGTAACAGGTAAAGTCCGAAATTTGGAAGGCTGCCTCCCCCATTGATTGACTACCCTCTAGATGTTTCATTTTCTTTCTTTCAAGTCTCACTGGAGAAGGTGGTTCCACAATTCTGTTTTGTTAAGTGTGATCAACACTTATATAAGTGGGTAGGTGGGGATCAAGTCTCACACTTACACATACACATGCAAACGCAGTCCAATTCCATAAACAAATGAAATGGTCTTTAGGATACTGAAAAAAAAATCATTTTGATCTGAGATAAAATATAGGAAAAATATATATTTCTCTGTCAACGTCAATCTACCTTGGTTTCTCTGAAAAAACAAACAAACAAACAATTTTCTTCCAGGTAATGTAACTTTAATGACAGATCAATTTCCTTCTAAAATTTCTGGAAAAATTCTGATATATAGGGGAATATCAACTCCAACATCAAATATCACAAATGTAAAACAAACTTACTCAAGTTGTGATTGTCCTTTTTTTGTCTCTCTTTAGCCAATGCTCTCGCTTCAGATTCTGTGGGAAAAATACACGCTGTGCACGTGAATGAAGTAATTAGAAATTGGAACTATTTGAGGCACACAATAATATGAAATACAAATATCTTATTTTCTAAATGTCTAAATGCAGGCAAACTTATCTGACTTGACTCTAAACAACACTAGAGTTTTCAAAATTATGACTTTCTAAATATTGCATATTTCAATACCAATATATACCAAAATAAATGCACAAACTTCTAGAAAATGGTAAAAACCCAGTAACAAGTATGTCTGACACAATGTAATCATACAGGCACAACCACAAAAAATAAATAAATAACTACAAAACTAATATTCTATTACCGGAAGGCAGTTTTTTTTTTTCAGGAAATAGACCTCTTAAGTCTTCTTTGATACCTCTGTAACACACCAACACAAAAACTTATAGTTGGTGAAGCAAATATATGTATACATATTTGTTAGATGTATATTATTACATATACTTATATATGCATAATTCAGAAACTGAATTATTTCAATTGGGAAAGTTAATCCATATCACTTTCTATTTTTGTTTTTACATAAAAGCATGACAGGCAGCTTTTATGTACACGCCCTCTACTTCAGTATTTTAATTTTTTGTTGTTGTTTGTTTGTACTCAGCTTACCAGCCCCACTCCATGTTTCTCTGCCTGTCAACCTCCACTGACCAACTGTGGACCAGCTCTGGTCAAGGTCACCTAGTGAACTTCTGTGCCATCTAGCTGGCTGTAACCACATCCCTCCATTGAGGTTGAACTCTTGGCCCTGGAGATGAGGGTATTCTCCCAAGCTTGGGTACTCTTTTGTACTCATCTCCTTTCAGTAGCTCATTGCCTGTACATGGTTAATGAATTGTTATTTTAAACCTCTTCCTCTCTGTTCAAATCACTGTATGGTTTCTTCTTCTTTTTTAAAGATTTTATTTATATACTTTTTTTAGAGATAGGTAGAGAAGGAGAAAGGGAGAGAAACATCAAAGTGTGGTTGGCTCTCATGCAACCACAGGCACCCAGAAACCCAGGCATGTGCCCTGACTGGGAATCAAACTGGTGACCCTTTGGTTCACAGGCCAGCGCTCAATCCACTAAGCCACACCAGCCAGGGCTGTATGGTTTCTATTTCATGCCTGGACCCTAATACAGGTGGGAAAACTGGACTTAATGAAGACAGTCCCTCCAGCCCTTCTTAGGTCAGATCTACTGACTTCTATGCCTGTTCTCTTTTGGCTATATCATGCTGCCCATTGACCTATCAGTGGTCAGCACCCCAATTCCTGTCAATTTCTTCCTTTTCTTGGCATTTTACCCTTGTCCTCTTTGGATGAGTCATTTTCTAAGATATAAGTAACCCTAGAGGTATATTGTCCATTATATATGCTTTTTAAGAAATTTAATAAGTTTATACCCCTTTCATCCATTTCCCCCACTTCTCACCCCCCACCTCTGTTGTTTTCTTTTGTTTTTGAAGACGCAATTATATATATAATTGAAAACTCCACTTTGCACTCAAGTAGTAAGAATTTTAATCATGTCCCTCTAATCATATTTTATCATTATTCAATATATATCTCATTCAGCAATAGTTTCTAAAACTTCATGGTCCTTTTATTTCCTGGTAGGGTACCTACCTATTTGTTGGCTCTTAAAGGTTTTTAATGTATTAATTAATTAGTCATCTTTTTTTGACCCAAATCAATGATTCTTTTAGAATGTCTTTCTCCTACCACAATTTTCTGAAGTATTTTTTTTAAAGACACCCTTGAACAGAACAAGAATTTTTTGCACCAAATCTATTTTATATTCCAAATTCTCAGTCTGTTCACCCAAACCCGCAGGATGCAAGGACAGACTTTTAAAAAAGGGGAATGAGGTGAGGACCATAAAACTCAGCATGCTAGAATGCCAGTTCTAATAGTTTCATTATGTTTGAATGGCCAATGTCATCCCTAAAGTGTTAAAATGGCAAAACAGGTAATTTCACACTCTCCTCAAGGACAAACAATACTTATTGCTCCATTTTGTAATTTCTGGTTTTATTCTTTATAATAAATCTTTTGCATTGATACAGAGAAAATAACAGAAGGCATCTGAAGATATAAGAAACACATTATTTCTTTTTTAAGTATATTTGATTGATTATACTATTAGTTGTTCCAATTTCTTTCTCCCCTTTATCACCCTCCTCCCTGCACTGCCACCCCAAACCTTTCAACATTTCCTCCCCCACTTAGTTCATGTCCATTGGTCATACATATAAGTTCTTTGGCTTCCATAGTTCCTGTACTATTCTTAACCTCCCCCTGTTTATTTCCCTGTACCTTTCCCCCCTATTCTCCCCTCTCCTTCTCCCTGCTGATAACCCTCCATGTGATCTCCACTTCTGTGAATCTGTTCCTGTTTTAGTTATTTGTTTAGTTTGTTTTTTGTTTTTGTTTTGTTTTAGGTTCAGTTGATGATAGTCTGAGTTTGTTGTCATTTTACTCTTCAAATTTTTGAATATCTTCTTTTTCTTAGATAAGTCCCTTTAACGTTTCATATAAGGGCTTGATGATGATGAACTCCTTTAACTTGACCTTATCTGGGAAGCACTTTATCTGCCCTTCCATTCTAAATGACAGCTTTGCTGGATAGAGTAATCTTGGATGCAGGTCCTTGCCTTTCATGATTTCGAATACTTCTTCCCAGCCCCTTCTAGCCTGCAAGGTTTCTTTTGAGAAGTCAGCTAATAGTCTTATGGGAACTCCTTCATAGGTAACTGTCTCTTTTCCTCCTGCTGCTTTTAAAATTTTCTCCTTATCTTTAATCTTGGGTACTTTAATTATATTGTGCCTTGCTGTGTTCCTCCTTGGGTCCATTTTTTTGGGGACTCTTCTGGGCTTCCTGGACTTCCTGGAAGTCTATTTCCTTTGCCAGATAGGGGAGGTTATCCTTCATTATGTTTTCAAATAAGTTTTCAGTTTCTTGCTGTTCCTCTTCTCCTTCCTTCACCCCCATGATTCAAATGATGGAACCCTTAAAGTTGTCCCATAGGTTCCTAAGGTTCTCCTCATTTTTTTTGCATTCTTGCTTCTTCATTCCGTTCCAGTTGGATGCTCACTTTGTTTTGTCCCAAATTGTTAATCTGAGTCCCAGTTTCCTTCTGGTCACTGTTAATTCCCTGTATATTTTCCTTTATTTCAGTTTGAGTAGCCTTCATTTCTTCCTTCATTTTGTGATCGAGCTCTACCAATTCTGTGAACATCCTGATTATCCTCGTGCCTGTCTGGGCCCCTCTGCCCAGTGTGGATGAACATTCTTTAACTCCTTGGTTGCTGGACTTCCATGAAAATGATTTTCTGGCAGTTCTGGTTGTTCTTTGCTTTTAAATTGGTTGTTATCCTTCTTTTGGTTGTACAAGGAAGTAAAGTATTTCTGCCTATGCCTCCATCTTGGCCAGAACTCTTACAAGAAATATATTCTTACTCTATCCCAACTGCAGGCTCAAATGTCTTTCACAGGAAACTTCAGACCAGGATTTTCAAACTCAAATGCCTCCAGGGGCTTGGTGAGTAACAACACCGGACTGAATAGAAACATTTTATAACTGAAAGTGCTGTGTGCTGCCCCCACCTCAAAAATCAACAGTCATAAGGCACCATGACAGTTGTCACAGAGTAAGGGGTCCCAGGGAGTAAAGGCAGACAGCCCTAACTCCCAGTGTCTCAAAAATATACTAGAGACCAGGATTTTCTAATATAAACTCTCTATCTTAAAATATGGCTCAATGTTTTAACCACTGCATAGATTTTTAAAAGGATGTCTGTGAGTTGAAAACAATCTGGAGGTGACTATTTTGATAACCATTGATCAGAAAATTAACAGAAAATCTGCAGTATGTGGCACATTTGCTGGGTATTTACCTGTGAGTTCCCTTTTTATGTTGGGAAGGTTGGCTGGACAGGAGTTGCTGATGGTCAGGCCTGGGGGTGGCAGTCCTTGATTGCTATAGAGATCAATCAAGTTTCCAGACACAGGTAACTGGAAAGAAAAAAAACAATAACAAAAACGAGTTGTTGAATAATTTATAAGTTATTCAGCTAAAAACCAGATCCTATACCAGACTTTATTGAAAAGAAATAGTTTGATGTAAAAACTCATATTTTAAAATCAGAAAACACAAGATGTTTACTTTTTTACTCACTCAGACACATGGTCCCCTTAGCTAGTTCCCTTTGCAAGAAGAAAAGGATGCAGAATCTCACACCCACAAATGGTTATAGGACCAATTTGTAGGTCACTCTGAGCATGAGATAATGGATAACTTGGTGGATTCACTCTCTAGCTTGTTGAGTAGCACAGAGCAGGTATCCAATGAATGTAGGCTATTTCTGTGAAATAGGGTTCTATATGGCACGCCTTTTACATCCAATTGGGTTTTGCGCCAAAGTCAATTCCTTCCCTTTCTTCTTCTTCCTCCTATTATCTCTCTCTCTCTTTTATAAGGAAAAGCAATGAAAAGTGTTTTCTGCCCTGACTGGTGTGACTCAGTGGGCTGGATATCATTCCGCAAAGCAAAAGGTTGCAGGTTTGATTCTCTGTCAGGGCATATGCTTGGGTTGCAGACTAGGTCCCCAGTTAGGAGTGTGTGAGAGGCAACAGATGGATGTTTCTCTCCCTACCTTTCTCCCTTCCTTCCCCTCTCTCTAAAAATAAATAAGCAAATCTTTTTTTTTTTTTTCTTAAAAAAACAGTGTTTTCTTATTGGAAAAGGAATGGTTTCCTTATGGCTAAAGAAAAGCTATTTTCCTTGAAACTGAAATCTTTCACAAAGCCACAAGGGGGAGCTCACTGACTTTAATAAAAAAATAAAAATTTACACACACAAAAGAGGAAGTATTTAGCTTTCTCAAGATAGCTTAAAAGTGGTTTTCTCTAACTCTGAATTAAATATTTTAAAGTAGTGAAATTATTTTTCCCATCATTGACTTCCTTTTTCTGTATACACATTTATTTCCCTATAACTAGTTCACGGTAGGAGTTTGATGGGCCCATTTGTATAGATACAAATGGTCCAAGACATTTCTTTTCCCATTCCTTGAAATAAAATTCTAAGTATAATACTAACTATGGGAACACAGTTAAGTGACCTCACTATTTCTGCCACAGAAATTTCCCACTTTCAGCTAAATTCAATTCCTATAACTAATATTATCCGATAAGACTTCATATCACCAACCCTGCCCTTCCTTGATTACACACCCTGAATTGCAAATTTAGATAACATTTAAATGTGGTTAAAATGTTTATAAGAGGTATTAAGATTGTACTGCATATTCTACTTTTCATTCTCTTAAATAGCCACTAACGTACAGATGACACACAAAATAAAGGTAGAATCAAATGTGTTTTTCCTCATTGGTAGCCATCAGCCATCTATTCCTTTCAGGGCTACTAAATATAAACTCAACTCCCAGCTAAAGAGATGGAGGAAGGCTCTACAAGAATAGGATTCTTTCTGACAGGTTAAAATGACACTAGCTTTGATATGTCTGGGTTGGGGGCAAGGGCACAAGTCCAAAAGCAGAACGCAGATCTCTGTTTTCCACTAGCCTTTTGCTCCTTTTTGAAGGCAAGATTAAAATTATTTAAAATGTATATAAAATGCAATACATGTATCCCACTACACAGATGCACATAAACAATGCACTGTGATAATTTAAAATGCCTGGGACCACATTTCAAGGCTCTCTACCTAAGAAACTGATAAAAAGTGACTTTGATTATTAGCTGTCAACCTTGTGTGTGTTCAGTTTTACTCTTGTCTAGCCTAACATGCACACTGAAGGGTGAACAAATGTCTCAAATACAGCATTGTAAAGAGTAGAGTAAAATTTAAAAGGTGCTATAAAATTTCACAACCCTCCTAGATTCCAAAAATTTATCCTCTTATATTTTTGAAGTTTCAGATTTTGGGAGAACTATTGGGTATTAATAAATCAAGACAATGATTTTAAAATTCGATGTAATATAACAAGCTAAAAAATTATTTCCTTTGTTCTAGAAATATAAATCATATATATTTTCTTTTTTAAAGGTTTTTTAATGTTTTCTTTTTTAAAAGATTATTTACGTATTTATTTTTAGAGAAAAAGAAAGTGAATGAGAAAGAGAGGGTGAGAAACATCAATGTGTGGTTGCCTCTTGCATGCCCCCTACTGGGGACCTGGCCTCCAACCCAGGAATGAGTTTTGACGGGAAATTGAACCAGCAACCCTTTGGTTCGAAGGCCTGTGCTCAATCCACTAAGCCAAAGCAGCCAGGGCTCTTCTTTTCAAATGTGAATTGTTAACAAACATGCAATTGTGTGATAATGATTTGCTAGGGAAAAATAATAGGCAAGTGATTTGTACAGATACCTTTAAAAAATTCTCTGTCATCAATAGATCTACGTTAAAGGGACATCTAATTATAAGCTTATGCAAGGCACAAACATATGTATTTTCTAACCATTATCTAAAGGAAAGTGATATATATATACAAATAATAAATGCAGAATCACAGAAAGAGAGTGAGACAGGGTGAAAGATTAAAAAACTGGAAATAAGACAGAGACAGCAGACACAACGGGTGGGGTAAAAAACAGGAAGAGAGTGCCACACACAGACAGAAGGGACAAGGGATGGAAAGGCAAGTGGACAGACAGGTGGGGAGGTGGAGACAGAGAGCCAGATTTGGGGAGATCCAGTGAGAACCAGACCGGGAGGCTGTGATAGCAAGAACTGACAGTGCACACCCAAAGGGGCC
The DNA here is from genome assembly GCA_004024845.1 of Tonatia bakeri. Classification (NCBI taxonomy): domain Eukaryota; kingdom Metazoa; phylum Chordata; class Mammalia; order Chiroptera; family Phyllostomidae; genus Tonatia; species Tonatia bakeri. The sequence continues at coordinate 162,744 of PVIA01002869.1, read as the reverse complement.
TCAAATCTCTATAGCAAGATGCCTCACCTTACCCACTGAGGTCAGATATCACTACTTGCAGTAGAAGAAGCAGCTTATAACCCTCTCTCTGTTCTCTAAGAAATGTCCCATTTCAGCTGCTTTTCCAATATTTGCAATTAGGAGTTGGCAGCATAGAGCCTACAATAATATTTTGCTAGGGATAATGAATTTTGTGGAGGCTACTCTAGGCCAGGCACAGCTAACTGGACAAGCACTTGTGCATATTATCTTACTAATTTTACAGAAAGAAAAGCCACAGTTCTAACTGTTTAAATGGAGATTTTTGATAGGAGGTTCATGTCCTGTGTTCACAGCAGTATTGGTGGTGGGGGCTGGTGGGACAGGATCAACCTGATGCTAACTAGAGACTGAAAATTTCAATTAATTTCCAACTGGACCCAAGCAATTCAAAACACAGTGGCTCACTAGCCAAATATGTATAGTCAAATTTACAAATTAATAACGCAGTACTTGTACAGCCTGGGTATAGGAGTCAGACCAGGAAAAACCTGCCCTTGTCACTGACCTGCTGTGTGACATGAACCTCTCTGAGGTGTGGTGTTCCTTTCAACAAATGGCAGCCATATCACTCTGCTCACAGGTTTTGTAATAATTAAATGAGATAAAGTGTATAAAACAGTGCCTCTTAAGCAAACAGTAAGCTGCTGTTTAGTAATATTATAATTTTCTAGAAGGTAGTGTATACCTAGTGTACAGTTTGGACACTCAAGATAATTTCCATTTTGATCCACAAAGCCACTCGCCATGTGATCTACCTACCACTATGCCAACTTCATCAGATTGCAGTGCAAATCTAAACACAGGAATGGGAGTCTGCAGGGCTGAGGTGCTCACTCAGAAACCTAAATCAGTGTTTCTCCAGCGGGCATGATTTTCCCCTCCAGAGAACTTGTGTCAATGTCTAAAGACATTTTTGGTTGTCACAAGTGGGTGAGGGGGAGGGTGCTATTGATACCCAGGGTGGAGGCCAGAGGTGCTGCTAAATACCCCACAATGGATAAGGCAGTCCCCATAGCAAAGAATGATCCATCTCAAATGTTAACAGTGCCAAGGCCAAAAGACCCTGTCCTAAATGGTGGCTTATGTTTTTTGTATTAATGGCTGCAATTCACTGAAGCTACTAAAAGGAAGGTTGATTAAAATAGTATGGCTTTCTAATTAAAAATTAGCAAAAGAGGGGGAAATGGGGACATCTGTATTAGTGTCAACAATAAAAAAGAAGTATATTTCAATGCTAAATAATGCTCCCTGATAAAATCTGTAAAAGTAATTCTTTTCTGAGACAAGTTGGTGGGAAAAATATAATTAAAAAATTAGTCTCTTGGCCCCACATATTTAAGAAAGGATTCTGTGGTTCTCCTTTTGGGTTTGAGAAATCCCCCCCTAAACACAGTGAACAACATGAAAATTAATTCTTCTGTTAATACTGACATGTTGTGTCTTTGATTGGTTTTTATCAGACAGAAGTGAAATCTGTCTACCTTAACCTGATGGACAGACTTCACTTCCAGCATAAAGGCTGTACAGTGGATCAATGAAAGCCACAGTTACCTTGAGACAAAGAAAGTGAAGGCAGCCTCATGTGGGAGTGTGATCCAAACTTGGTCTGAGTTGAGTTTTTCAATATTCTAATCCACCACAAATGATTATTTTTCCAAGTAAATGATCATTGTAAAATATTTTTTCCTTCTGGATGGTTCTTCTCTCTGACTATCAATTGGGCACTGTTAGCACAAGTAAACTGGGACTTTATTCTTTGTTTTTGATGCTACAAGAGGGCTCTTGTGCTCTCAGAACAGTTATTTCTAGATTCCACTTCCCTTAGGATAGTTTCCTCTTTAAGTATTCCTTCCACTTTTTTAAAGCTAATTTGAAACAAAGATTTCAAAGAATCAGAGAAAAGAGGAAAATGCCTAACACGAAGAACATTGTTTAAACTTTACTATGGAAAAAAATTAAAATATTAGTAAGTTGTAGTAGCTTTGTTATTTCATTTTGATGAGAAAACCCAAAGTTATCAAGAATAAGAACTTAACTAACATTTAGTGAGAGCATATCAGGGCCAGGACTGTTTTAAATGCTTTTTTGTAGATTAACTCATGATTCTCACATCGATTCTACTGTTTAGATGCTGTTATAATCGCCGTTTTCCAGACTAGGAAAGTGAGGCAGAGAGGTCAAATAACTTGCAGGAGAGTATGTGTTGAATTCAGATCTGTGGCTCAGAGTTTCTCTTCCTCACCTCTATGATACATTGTCATACACCTAATAGCAAAATGCTGCAATAGCTTTCTTGTGAGAAGACCATCTTTATTTAGCCTTTTCCAGGGTGGGAATAAAGAAGAGAAATGAACACCGGGACAAAGTCAGTGACTTCTGAGGGTGGGAATTAATTCACCTCTGCCCAGGGGATCTTTCCTATCTGAGAACTCCACTGAGATGGTCCTCCTGCTCCTAACTGATCCTTTTCCACTAAAGACCTGAAGTGGTTGCCCCCTGCAGCAGGTGAGCCCCATTCTCACAGCCAGCATGCCTGACTCATCTGTATTCACAGTGCCTCACCCAGTGCTGGTCAGGTGTAAGGCATTTAATAAATGCTCAATCAATCTCAACTTTACTCCAGCAGCAATCAGACAATGTAGATGGACTGAGGAGATATATGTATTTAATCTAAAGGAGAGAAGCAAAGGAGGTCATGACAACTGTCTTCAGAGCAGTTGTCATAGGGACAAGTTCTCCAGGAGGCAAAGTGGGGCACATGTCTAGAATTTCCAGAGAGACTTACTGTAAGGAATGTCTGGATTATTAAGTATGCTGTTATTTCAACATACAGCTGAACACATTACAAGGGCTGAATGAATACCACCTGAATAAAATACTATTACAATTGCTTGATATTATAATAAATTACACAAATAATTAGATATTGTTGAGTACAACTTATGTTTTCCAATGCTAATTGCTATAAATGCTTTATGGAATGATCATGTGAGGTCAGTCCCATTTTACAGATGGGGAAATGCAGGACTTCAAGAAGCTAAGTAACATGAAAGGTCACACCATAAATGGCAGACTTAGAATTTGAACTCATGTCTGATCACAAATCTCCAAATCTTAACCATTGTGCTTTACTGTTCTTCTTGTGAGTTAATGCATATCCTTCATTGGAGGCTTTTAAGAAGCTGGATGTCTGATTTTCTTGTGGGGGAAAGAGAGGATATGCAAAAGGAATTCAATGCAAAGAGTACTAGGTTAGCTCAGATGAATTTCAAGTCCTCACCCTTGGAGAAAAACAAAAGCAATGATTTTTTTTTTTTTAATTATATCAATTCTACAGTCCTCCTAAATGTGCTCAGGTATCTACTAGGCACCACTGGCAGAGCGAACACCCTTTCCAGCAAAGTTCTTTTGGGATGATTGGGCCATAGCTAATTAATGCTGCTGGGCATTGAAAACCTTGTAAACGTGCCCACATCTTTGGGTATGTTTATAAATTCCCTAGGGCAAGCTCCCCCAGGTATTTTGTTCATGTTCACCTAGGATCTTGACCACCAAGAAGTGTCATCTGTCTCACAGGAAGCACAAAGTTGGAAATGCAAGGGTTTCACAGAAGCCAACCAAGGGTTCAAAGAGGATGGAGAGAGTTTGGGATGAAGACATTTGTCAGAATGGCAGAACATTTAGTTCTTTCAAAATCAAGGGGTAAATTTAAATGGGTAGGAAGTTGACAAAGACTAAAGATCCTAGAAGAGGCTTGAGGTTTCAAGGGGTGTCCTCATCCCTCCAGACTCCAAGTAATTGAACTCGATGGAAACGAAAAGAAAACACTGACCATAAAAATTTAGCTTACTAACAATTTGGGTGTAAATTATTAAGAGTTATCATGTTCCCCGGCCAAGAGAATTATCAGAATTTAGTCTTTAAAATATATTTATTGTAGTAAAAAAACAACATGACATACACCATCTTAACCATTTTAAGTATATAGTTCAGCAGTGTAAAGTATATTCACATTGCTGTGAAGCAGATCTCCAAAATTTTTCACCTTGCAAATTTGAAACTCTATACCAGGGGTGTCAAAATCATTTTCATCAGGGGCCACATCAGCCTTGTGGTTGTCTTCAAAGGGCCAGAGGTAATTTCAACTCCTTAACAATTCAGGAGTAGTTACATTTATATAGTCCTAAAATTATTTCAGCCCTCTGAAGGCAACCATGAGGCTGATGTGGCCCCCAGTGAAAATGAGTTTCACACCCTTGCTCTATACCCATTCAACAATGACTTACTTCCCTTCACCTCTACAGAATTTAGCCTTTTATATACAAGTTATTAAGGAATATTGCTTTCATAGGAAACAGACAAGGACTGGCTAGGCATACAAAGACCTGCTGAGGAGCCTGACTCTGACACATCTATGCCATGAAATCCTGTGCAAGATTAGCTAAACTTTCCTAATACTAAAATAGCAGCAAATGATACCATCCCAACTTGACTCACAAAACTCACAGAATTACTGCTGGGACTAAATACAATCTGCAAATCTGCAATAAGCCTGACAAAACAGTAATATAAGACACAAATATAATAAACTACACAGACAAGGCTCAAAATTATAGAGAGAAGTAACATATGAGAGCAAATAGTTCCACTGTTTTATTAACTAAAATTGGGATAAATTTTGCTGTTGCTGTGCATGGATAATTCGACCATTCCTCTATCACCTGTGAATAGTAAGACACTGCCTTAAAGGCTGAATTATTTTTCCAGGTGAATTAGATTAGTGCTGTACACAGTATGGCTCGTAGGGTTGCCCTTGGCAGCAGTGTACTAAGCTAGTGATGAACATCAGGGAGTTTGGAAGGCCTAATGCCCTACTGAAAGTGGGCTTGGATGTCAGGCAATGTGGAGCTCTGTAAACTCATGAAAAATTCTTAATTTCTGATGTACAAGTCATTTATTTGTGGTCCTGAGGTAATTGTTTTATTATTAATATATTTCTCAATTAATCACTTGCAAAGATAAACTAAAAGTTCAGGATAAGGGAGAGAACAATGAAAATAGTTCAAGATTTTCTTTAAAAAATGTCATCAATACCGTATTTGCCATTTGCAAGGCAGGATCCATCAAGCTCAGGATTTCTTCATTATAACTCGATTCAAGGCTAATGATGTCATCAATAACATCATCCATCTGCAAGAAAGAGGTCAATGGAAGAGAGACAGATATAAGCAAAAACTGTACAAAGCAACCCAAAAACCGATCCAAGGTCTTTTCTTACCCAAAGCAATAATGCTCTTTAGTTAGATTCTAAGTCTAAGAAGTGTCCTCTTCTTCCTCAAATGTGAACATTACTGAAGATCATTAACACACCTAGGTGACAAGGATGACATCTACAACTGACACTTTGTGAGTGATTAGTAGGTGCCAGGCACTGTACTCAGGACTTTTTACCAGCTAATATTTACCCCAACAATTACCCAAACAGGGTAGGTAGTATTATCTTTTTTCCATGTGAGATACATGAGAAGCAACTACCCCAAAGTCACACATCGAAGAAGGCTGAGAGCCACAAGTCAAACTAATGCTCTTAACTACTATGGTAAACTGCTTGCCCTCAACAGGAAAGATGAACTAGGAAACCTCATCTTGAATGATAGCTGCCATTTCCTTTTTTTCCTCTAAAGACTACACCCCATACCCTTCCTAGACCTTTCTTGGAGTAGGCAGACACAGTTTGTGATTCAGCCTTTGGCTACCCACAGGGCCGTTTTGGGCCCTGTGGTTCTCAGGCCACCGGCTAGCCCTGCATTGACCTTGCAGTGACTTGTGAAATAAATTTCTCCCTGTACAGCTGCCAGGGTGTTTGGTACTCCCTGAGGATACCACGACAAGGTTATCATTACAATCATGGAGCTGACATTCACACTAGATCAATTTTATTTCTGTAGTACCTAAACATCAGTTACGATAATAAACAGGAGTGATTACAGTTATATTGCAGCAGTTGGAAACAAGTCTATGAACACATTTCTTAGTAAACACTTTATGTATCTGAGCTAGTTTGGTGTGTCTCTGGGTTTGTGTGTGTGTGCACAACACATGCTTGTATCTTAAGAGTGCTTCCTGAGCACACAACAAAACCTCAGAACTTGGAAACATGCTCCTTTGAGTCTTTTTTTTTGGTCACTTCCAGTTAAAGAGGACAGGTTCCAATGTCATTGGACTTGTTGAACTTCCATTCTGCCATTTTCTGTACTAGAGGCAAAATCTCCGATCTGTAAGAACTTCAGTGGGTCAATCTATAAAATGGGGTTAATAACACTCATTGCCTTCTTGGATTCTTGTGAGAATTCAGGATAAACCATATAATGTGCTCAGAGTGCCAGGAATATAGTGAACATGAAAAAAATGAGCATTTTAGGTGGTCCCCGAGAAGAATAATTGGAGGTCAGTTTTGAATAATTGCTAGCATACTATTTATTAAGTTCCATTTCTAGATACACCAGTTTTATGTTATATTTGTTTGTTTTTAAGAGATAATTTTCTAATTATGCTAGTGAATAGGCAAATGGGCCAAAGAACTTATGAACAATCTCTCTTTGTGAATTTAAAATTTTATTTTTAGTGAAATAAAAATTAGAGGGCCTGATATGATAGAATTTTTCAAATAAATTTTTCTCTTATAAAAAAAGCAATGCAAGTTGATAATAAAAAATATAGAAAAGCAAAATGTTTCTCTTATACATCTATATACACATTTTAAATATATATTAATAAATGAATGTAGCATAATTAAATATTTCCATTAGGTAGAATTCATAGAACCTTTAATTACTTGGGAAAATATCCATGAAATATTGTGAAATTAATAGTTTCAGAATATCCAAGAGATTCTGTTCCATGAGATTCCATTTTATAAGACAATATATAGATTACACATGTACCTTGGTTTTACTAATAATAGCCTATCAAAAATTGCTACCCTACATGTTTATGTAACACACACTAATCATGGTACCTAAATGAATTATAGCATTTTAATTTTGTTTATTAAAATTTATGTATTTTAAGCACTATTTAATAACTTAAAGCGACATAGAGAAAATGCTTTTTAATTCCCTTAGTAATATTTAATCATGAGACACTATAAAGAAAATGACTGTTTATAGCTTTCTATCTTAAAAAATAAATCAATTGGAGGGGCCCTTAAGTCATTAGCATGGTGTGATTAGCCACAAACACAGATTCTCATTCCAAGGTGTTTCATCTTGGGTTTCGAGTCATTCAGTACCTGCATGCAAGATGCTCGGGAGTGTGTGTTCATTGTTGGGCATTCACTCTCCGCCCTGTTTTGTTCTTCAAACTTATAAAATCCCTGTGAAAACACAAGAAAAATCATCCCATGACTCAGATTTGCAAATGATTCTTCAATGACATGTTTACAAGAAGCTCATTTTGTAGCAACAAGATGAACTAAGCTTTCAAACAGTGTAGAATCTGACCAAGAAATGAAATAACGAAAAAAGAACTTCCATAAAATTAGCCTGACAGATGACAAATATAGACATGGAAAAATAAGACAGGTGGTTTAGGAACAGGGGAAAAAAACTTGGTCCCTTCAGAAATTAAAATCAATCAAACTTCAGAAAAGTCACCTCTGAAATCACATAAACATTTCAGAGTACAGTAAAACTCTATTAATGAGTCTCATCATCTCATAATTTGGAAATAACAGGTATTAAATCACAACTCTGCTCTCAAGTATTTTTATGCATCAAATTTTGATGCAATTAGTGTGAGGTGTGTTTGAGTCTTGTCTCCAATCCAGCCTTTACAAAAGCAGATTTCATGGGCAGCAATTTTATAATAAAACTGAATTTATCTAGCAATTAAACATTTGCTTTTCTGTTAAGATTCTCATGTACTTTATTATTCAAATGCATCCATACATATTCTGTACTTTTTTTCCACTTAGAAATAAAAATAATATTCCAGACACTCACAATAAGGGGAACTTCTAACCGCCTGTCCCACACCTTTTCTATTTTTGCTCTTCCTTTTCCACCTTCCCTCTCCTCTCTCTGCATTTTCACTGCTTTGTAAATAGAAAGGCATTGAACAGAAGAGAACACTCTGCTAATGTAGTGAAAATGGCAGGGAGAGAGTGTCCTCACCTCCATGTTGCACTCAAAGTGGCCAGGTCTCCATCCTGCACCATAACCCAAAAACCCAGTGATGCTGACAAGAGGCTAGGGGGTGACAGCCATGCTGGATAATCTGGGACAAAGGCCAGTGAACATGGCCATGCAGACAGACTAGAGTCCACAGTCAAGTGCAGGAGTAATATCCAACAGACAGTCATTTAGTGTAAGAAAACAGGAGAGGGGAGGAGACATGAATTACCTCTTTTTCACAGTTGGAGTTAAGTGTAAGCATAGCCATGGGGCTGTTGGGTGCGCTGCTCCCCGGCACTGGTGGCATGACATGATCGCCAGGCTGGTTTGGACATGGCAAGCTCAGGACTTGGTTGGCATGTTTATTTGCTAAAGTGGTAGAAAGGTACTGCTTTACCTGCTGCCTTTGGGCTTGCTGTATGTGGTACTTGGTGGGGTTTTCGAGGTGGGTCTGCACCTGAACATAGCCATGGAGGGAAGAGAAGACAGCGCTGTTATTTGTGAGTTCAGACACCTCTTGTTTCAGGCATAAAAATGACGTGCCAGTCCATTGACAGAATAAATAATAGTCCCTGTTGTGTACTAAGTACTAGGTTCATGGATTTTTGATATGATTGAAGTTCAAAGTCTAACTCTTAGGATTTGGGCTCATACTTTGCCCTGTTTTATTTCCCTGCTAATGAGTGGCATATCTCTTTGAAATCCCTCTAAGACCCTCTTTTCATGTCTAATAACAAAAAATGTGCAATTATGCATAGGGCAAAAATTTCCCCAACACACACCTGAAAGGGTTTATCAAAACAATAATCTAGAAGGAGCACATCTCAATTGACTTCATTTTCCTTGTCAAATGTAACAGTTTTTGTTTAAGAAAAAAAAAAAAAAAACTCCTTAAGAAACAACTGTCAAATGGTTGTCTAAAATAAACAGAAACATTCTGATAAGTAAATCAATTACTTGTGGATTAATTCCTCCCACTTTCACTTGAACATGATTATTCAACATTTTAATAAAGATTGTGAACTCAATCTAAAAAGTAATTGCATATTAAGCAGCTTCTTTCAAAGTATTAACATTTGCACGTATGTGTTTTTAAATGCACAAATATTAAGCTATCACAATATTTTTCCTTTCTTGGTTCTTATAAACATTAATACAGAATCAGAAATATATTTACTGAATGTAAAGTCACTTTTTCTTGATAAACACAACTCAGTCTTGTGAGCCAAGCACAGGGGCTCATGGAGAGAGCACAGCCATGCACTAGGGAGAAATCCTAATATTTACTTTGTTTAAAACTAAAATTGGATTACTTCTTATGGAATCAAACAATAAGCAGCAACAAACTATACTTATTTCAATAATTATTGAAAATAGTGTGTTTATTACAATAAAAGGTAAACCATTCAATTTACTGCATTATATTTCAGAGACTAAAAGGAATAAAAATAAAGCTCACCTGATAGTGATTATATTCTAGCATTTCCAGCATAACAACGTTTTAGGTGGCCCCAATCCAACGAGAAATGGTAGACTATTCACTCTCTCTATTTCTGTAATTCCGATTCGGAGACTGACTGGCATAGAGAAGGCACTATAAACAAGGTATCCTGAGACACCACCGGAAACTTTGTCACAGCAGCCCTGCTTATAATAACCTAAGCCAATTAGTTATGCATGTAAAAAACCCATTCACACAAGGGCTTTTTCTTTTTTTTTTTTTGGAAGCCCCATGAGTTTGGTCTTAAATATTGATATCAATTTCCCCCCTGGCTTGACATCATGCTTTTTTTCGTAAGTATAAAAGGACCTTTCAAAGTGATGAGCTATCAAAGTCAAACTCACTGTCAGATCAAGGCCAATTCACTATTCATCTTTAGTTCCAGTAGTATTAATAGACAATGGTATTTCTCTTTCAGCAATAGGTTGAGCGCTAGATGTCCCCTTTGGAGAACACACTGCCTAAAAGCTGATGTTACACATGAGATTTTCCTAATGGCCAAATAACTGCCACTTGGCCAAATAAGACTACAGGAAGATGGTGTTTTTAGTGTGGAGTCTGTACTGAACCTGTAGGTCCCTCCGCCTCATCTTATATCCTGTTCCCAATGTGCATTTTACCCTTAGCTGGACAGATAAGTAACCTACCTCTTAACCTCACATCAGGAAGAGAGGGAGCACTCCTAAGTAAAACTGAAACATGTGCATGCACATGCACACAACTGAATATATATTTATGTGGATATATATTATTTAAGTGGAATAAATTCTCCCAATTTAAGCCTCAAATTAGAAAGCATGAAAACTTTTACTAAAAATCTCTTAATATAATTCTTGGACCTAGAAGAATAAGAGTAATCATATACAAAACTGATGCATCTATATATTTAATTCATTTATCTATTCCACTATTTACTGCTACTATGTTCTAAACACTGTGCAAGTCATATAATATACATTGTGAACAAACAGGTATGACGGCCAGCTTTTAAAGAGGCAATGGAAGAAAAAGGCTATCAAATATACATCTAAAATTATGACAGTGGTTAATATTCACTGGTGAATTGGGAGCTATTTTAAGCATAAACATTTGCAATTTAATAATTCTATCCAAGATACGTGCAGAAGGATGAAACTAGACCACCTTCTTATACCACACAAGAATAAATTCAAAATAGTTCAAAGGCTTAAATGTTAGACCTAATACCATAACAATTCCAGAAGGAAATATAGGCATTAAAGTCTCAGGCATTGCTTGTGGCAATATTTTTTTTTCTGATATACCTCCTTAGGCAAGGGAAACAAAAGAAAAAATAAACAAATGGGACTACATCAAACTAAAAAGTTTTTGCATGAAAAGGAAACCATTGAAAAATAAAAATACAACCCACTGAATGGGAGAACATATTGGCTGATACATCTGATAAAGTGTTAATATCCAAAATTTATAAAGAACTTATAAATCTCAACACCAAAATCAAACAATTAGATTAAAAACTGAGCAACAGACCTAAATAGACACTTCTCCAAACAGGATATACAAATGGCAAATAGACAGATGAAAACATGCTCAATGTCACTAATCATCAAAGAAATGCAAATTAAAATCACAACGAGGTATAACCTCACACCTGTCAGAATGGCTATCATCAATAAATCAACAAACAAAAAGTGTTGGCTGGAGGATGTGGAGAAAGCGGAACCCTTTTGCACTGTTGGTGGGAATGCAGATTGGTACGGCCACTGTGGAAATCAGTATGGAGTTTCCTCAAAAAATTAAAAGTAGAACTGCCTTATGACCCAACAATTCCATTTCTGGGAATGTATCTGAAGAAACCCAAAACACGAATTCGAAAGAATATAAGCAACCCTACGTTTGTTGCAGCATTATTTACAATCACTTACATTTAGAAGCAGCCCAAGTGTCCATCAGTAGATGAGTGGCTAAAACAATTATGGGAATACTATTCAGCCATAAAAAAGAAAAAATTACCCTTTGGAACAGGATGGATGGACCTGGAGAACTTTATGTTAAGTGAAATAAATAAGCTAGTCAGAGAAAGAAAAATACCATATGATTTTACTCATATGTGGAATCTAAGGAAAAAAACTGAACTAACAAGCCAAATAGAGACAGACTCATAGATGAGAGAACACGCTGACAGTTTAGGGTGTGGGTGTAAGAGGGTGGAAAATCGAGCGAAAAAGAAAAAGGACACATGGACAACAGTGTGGTGACTGCAGGGAAGATGGGAATGGGTGGGAGTGAAAGAGGGTATATAAGGGGTAAATGGTAGTGGGAAAAAAATCAATTAAAAATAAATAAATAAATAATAATAATAATTCTGTCCACATGCCCAGGATAATGAAGTTCTTTAGGTTGACAGTCTCAAGTTTTCAAATGACTGGTCTAACATGCACACAGAGGTTGAGAGAGACATTCTAAGTTTCATAAAGGTTACTGACACAATAATGAGGATAACAGACATTACCAAAATAAACATTAAATGAGGGCAATGAGTGTAAAGTGCATACTTCACAATTACACTTAAAAAAGAAAAGGCTGCACATTTAAAAATAAATGTTAATTCACTGACGGATCCTTATTTCTTAATGAATTAGAATTCTATGCCTTTGTAAGGAAAGAAGCCACTTCATCTTTATTTAGCTTTGTCAGTGAGGTCTTCATTACGTCCAGGTTGGGGTAATCAGAGTGGGACGTCAGTGTATTTTTAGGTTTCAATTAAGTTGAGAACAGATTGGCTTTAAGCACTAAGCAGTAGACAGACCATCTACAGCTGTTTCCAATACAAACACCTAAAATAGGAAACATAAATGAGATTTACACCCTCCAGGCAGTAATAGGGAGTAGTGAGGTCTGTGGCAAACTAGAGGACATACATTTCACCTAAAAAGAACAGCTGAGATAAGCTTCAGCCACTATGGTAATATGGGAAAATTAGACCAATATAGCTATTTAGCTGGCAATCTGAACTTCAGTAAAATTTCCCAGATTAAAAAAAAAAATGATACCTAATTGATTTTTCACACTGTACAAAATAAATCAAACATATCTGTGGCTGGGCTCAGGCCAGAGGCCACTAGAATGTGGTCTCTGCTTTCCACTGTTCATAAGGACAATCTTCACATCTACTTTCCCTGGGGGTGAGCCAGATTCTGAGTTCGTGTCAAAATTCAGGGATTTCCTGGGGCTTCTATGAGAGGCGGTGTGTGTCTGACAGCATAGTTGGCAGAATAGTTAAGGATTTGAAAACTGGGCTCAAATTCTGACTTAGCAAGTTACTACTTATGTGATCTTCCACAAATCAACTTTTCCAGGCCTTCCTTTCCTAGGTGCTGAGTGGGGATGATAGTGGAACTCGCTGCACAGAGGTGTTTCCAGAGATGTAGCAATGTATCTGAAACAGGTGTTCTCAAATTTCTTTTATCTTAGCACACTTTTTTAACTTTTCAAATACCTCTTGATATTATTATGAAAATAGTTTTGACCTGGCAGGACCACTGCAAAGGTCTTGGAGACTCCCAGGACTCTCAGATACACTTTGAAAACTGCTGATCTAGAACAATTATCTAGCATTCTCACCATGCCATCCGAGTCATGTCATTCACCACTTGGATGAGGGAAGCAGGATGCACAAAGGATGTCAATTGTCACAGAAGATGCTGGAAGAAGACACTAACCCTGCACTAACTTCTTCATAGCATTACTATGAGGTTCTGTAGTCCTCTGACTATTTAAAATCCATATAAATATACTTTTCTGTCTTCAACAATCCTAAACTACAGCTTTTTAGTTAGTGATTTCCCCTTCATTAATTTTTAAATAGCCAACAAACAAGCATGCAAATGAGAACATACATGACATTAAACATCTACATGATTTCTTGATAATTTTTGCATATTTGACCTTCAAACCAACTACCCAAGTTGAGGAATTAGGATAACAAAAGTTAGGTACTGGTTAGCACTTTATGGCACAGACCACAAAATAAAGCTAGGAAAGTTTTCACACTGTATCATATTTTATTGATAAAATTTTTATTTCACGTGAAGAATGATAGCTATCTAGATAAAGTGCAAGAAAAACAAAGTATTTGAAACTTTTCTTCCTTGTTAATGTGCTGTGTTGCATGTCCTTGATTCAGTAAAGACCCCTGGCAACTCTGTGAATGAGTGGCATCCACAATGTCCTGTCCTCAACAGTACTGCTCAGCTCCTATAGACTCATGTCTATGGCTTCTTTCATGCAGTCAACGAGTCTTCCTCTTTCCCCACTGCCTTCTATATTTCCCAGCATTATTCTCTTTTCCAAAGGACCTTGCCTTCTCACAGTGTGCCTGAATTTGGACAGCTTCAGTTTTGTCTTTTTTGGCTCCAATGTTTCAGGATACTATCTTTTTGCCCTGTTTCCCTTTCTTCATTCAGATATTGAATTGATAGCAAGAGAATTGAAATGGATCCTCTTCTAACTGTCAAACTTTAGTTTGCCACTTCCCAAGTGGCAATTACAGATTATTTTTCCATCAGTTTCATTCTAAAGACATTCAAGAGCATAACTACATGAGATGGTGCCAACAGATACTAGCATCTTAGCTGACAAAATAATTCACTGGAGGAAAAAAAAAAATCCCTATCTGATGTCCACTGTTCTACTCCTTGCACTACTTATAAACCAGAATATAAATAAAATTGAGTGAAAATTCCCACAGTCCTTCATAATTGATTTTATTTTTTAACAAGTTAACATAGTATTCAGATTTCTCATTTTATTTTTTAAACAGAGAATGTGTTCTGTTGCTCAGTGAATTTAAGAAAAATTAAAGGAATTGTAATTCAACAAATTGCTACCCACTGCCACCTCCACACCACCATTCTTTTCATACTGTTTTCTAAATGACAGCTTATATAGATCAATTCCTTGAAAAAAAAATGGTAAAACTGAGAATGCTAGCGTCCTGGGCAAAATGCTAAATGACCTTGGCAAAGACTTGTGCAGTGTCACATCTGGTAGGTGTCAAAGTTCTTTTCAGTTCCACAATTACAACGTTACCACAGAAAAAAACTCAAGCCCAGAAAACATGCTCTCAGGCACTCAGTCATATACAAAGCTATCCTTAACGGACAATAAGGATATGAATCCTTACCTAAGAAAGAAGAACCAAATCAAATACAAAGAAAAGCTAAAATAAAGACTACTTAAATCAAGAAAAGTCAGAAGTGACAGGTTGATGAGCCCAAGTTATTTTCCGTATCGCAGGGAATCTGCATATTAGTCCAACCAGACGCCCTCCTGATTTTTTAAGGCCTATAAAATAAGAATAGATTTTACATTTTAAATGGTTAGAAAAAATCAAAAGAAGAATAATACTTCATGATACATGAAAATTATATGAAATCCAATCAGTGTCCATAAATACAGTGTTCTTGGCACACAGCCACACCCACTTATTTACATGCTGTTTCAGCTGCTTTCACACTACGCAGGCAGAGGTGAGTCCTTCTTGCAGATCCCCCACAGTCCCCAAGTACAACATATCTGCTATCAAGATTTTCACAGAGAGTGCAAACCCTGGCTCTGACAGAAAATTTAACTAGAATTCAGCTTCCCTATTACATAGAAGTTCTGGCAAGATTTGAAGAAAAGAATAGGGTAATTTTTCTAGAAAGAAATAGTACATATCTATATAATTTTGTATAGGTGTTTTTCCAAATACGTATAAATCAGACAAGAAACCATGAAAGAACCCATTTTAAATATAAAGAAGCAGAAACTTTGAAAAGTAAGTTAAAAGACTTCCCAGGCTTAGAAATCAAACCAAGGTCTTCAGCATTCTATCCCCAGTAGCAAATAAGGCCAACTTCCAGTTTTGATCTAGGGCATTAACTGAGCATAGAAGAAAAGATGAAAGCATGTAATTCCAGAAGTGTATTCTCATAGTCTGTGTATGTACACGCAAATACAGATGAATATACATCCCATTTTTATTGGTCTGTATATTTCAACCACTTCTTGACGTATTACTTTGTAGGATCATTAGGCTTTTAAATTCATAAATTTGAGTTGTGAATGTGTACAAAAGGAAAGGATAGCAAATATATTTTTCTCAAATGTTGATGTTGCAACATTTTAAACTAGACTAACCTTACCAAAAATTCCTAGCAAGTCTTTTATCTTTAGCTAATGACTTATAAACCATGTGCTTATTATAAACCTCAAGGTGGGAATGCTTTGGTTTTGGGACAAACAATATTTAGTACCCTCAGGAAAAAAGATATTATCATAAGAAAACTCCTCATTTATTGGCAATTTTTTCTCTCTCAGACTAAAATAAACTAAAAGTCTGAGAACATCAAATTTTTATTTTGGCCAAATAGAAATAAGATTTAAGTGTGGTAGCCATCTGCCTACAGAATATATGTAATCCCAGAATAAAAATGCCACTTTCAGAATAAAATTCCTAGGAGAAAAGCAGCAAGATCTAATATACCATTACTCACTTTGGGAGAAAACTGTGCATTTTACAGATCCTACACTCTGAAGATCACATAGGTCACTATGCTTGGGTATGTCATATAGCACGATTTTGGACTTTTGTCCAAGATGGAAGCATAAGTAGATACACTTTGCTACTTCACACAATCAAAAGAAGGACAACAACAAATTTAAAAACAAAAAATAACCAGAACTGCCAGAAAATCGAACTGTATGGAAGTCCAATAACCAAGGAGTTAAGGAAGAAACACTTATTGAGACTGGTAGCTGGGGCAGAGATGGGCAGCCAGGGCAGAGAGGATGCATGGCAAGGCAGCAGCTGGAGCACTGGGCAGGCAAGGCAGTAGTACATGGAGGACCGGGACTGGCAAGGCAGCAGCTGTCAGACTGGGGCAGTCCCACATTTGAGTGCAGATAAACCAGGAGTAACAACTGGGGAGTGAGACCATGCAACCCAGAGTTCCAGTGTAGAGAAATAAAGCCTCAAAACCTTTGGTTGTAAAAACTTATGGGGGTTGTGGCAGTCAAAGAAACTCCCAGCCTCACAAGAGAGCTCCTTGATATGACTCAAAGGGTCCTAGAACTTACACAAACCCACCCACCTTGGAATCAGCACCAAAAGGCCAGAAGGGCCCAGTTTGCTTATGGGTAGTGGGAGAAATGATTGAAAGCCGGCCAAAAGCTGAGCAAGCAGCGTTGTTCCCTCTCAGACCCCTCCCCCACATACAGCACCATAACAGAGTGAAGGGGGTTGCCCTGCTCTGGTAAATACCTAAGGCTTCACCCTGTACAATATAACAGATGAGCTGAGATGAAAAAAAATATGGCCCAAATGAAAGAACAGATCAAAGCTCCAAAAATAGAACTAAGTGATGAAGAGACAGGCAACCTATCAGATGCAGAGTTCAAAACACTGGAAATCAGGATGCTCACAGAAATGATTGAGAATGGTTGTAAAATAGAGGAAAGAGTGAAGGCTATGCAAAGTGAAATAAAGAAAAATATACAGGGGACTTCCGGCCAAGATGGAAGTGTAGGTAGACACACTGTGCTGCCTTGCACAATCAAAAGAAGAGCAACAAATTTTTAAAACAAAAAAACAATCAGAACTGCCAGAAAATCGAACTGTATGGAATTTTTACAACCAGAAAGTTAAAGAAGAAACATACATCCAGACCGGTAGGAGAGGTGGAGACAGGCAGCAGGGCAGACCCAGCGAGGCAGTGGATTGTGGACTGGGTGGTCCCACATTCCCATGCAAATAAACTTGGAGAAACAACTGGGGAGCAAGACAGACCATGCAACCCAGGGTTCCAGTGTGGGGAAATAAAGCCTCAAAGTCTCTGACTGAAAACTCCTGTGGGGGTTGCGGTGGCAGCAGGAGAAACTCCCAGACACATGGGAGAGTTTGTTGGAGAGACCCACAGGGTCCTAGAATGTACACAAGTCCTCCCTCCTGGGAATCAGCACCAGAAGGGCCCAATTTGATTCTGGGTAGCAAAGAAAATGACTGAAAGCCAGTAGAGTGCGCACCAAGCAGCACTGTTCTCTCTCCGGCCCCTCCCCCACAGACAGTGTCACCAGGAGCATCACCCACAGCGTCACAGGGATGTGGGCTGCCCCACCCTGGTGAACACTTAAGGCTCCACCCCTTACTACATAACAGGCACGTCAAGAGAAAAAAAAAGTAGCCCAAATGAAAGAACAGATCAAAACTCCAGAAAAAATACAACTAAGCAACGAAGAGATAGCCAACCTATTAGATGCACAGTTCAAAACACTGGTAATCAGGATGCTCACAGAACTGATTGAGCTCAGTCGAAAAATGAAGGAACAAATGAAGGCTACTCAAAGTGAAATAAAGCAAAATATACAGGGAACTAACATTTTGGGGAAGAAAACCAGGATTCAAATCAACAGTGTGGAGCAGAAGAAAGAAAGAAGTATTCAACCAGAATAGAGTGAAGAAACAAGAATTAAAAAATAAGGAAAGGCTTAGGAACCTCCAGGATATCTTTAAACATTCCAACATCCAAATCATAGGGGTGCCAGAAAAAGAAGAGGAAGAGCAAGAAACTGAAAACTTATTCTGAAAAATTAATGAAGGAGAACTTCCCCAATCCGGCAAAGGAAATAGACTTCCAGGAAGTTCAGGAAGCTCAGAGAGTCCCAAAGAAGTTGGACACAAGGAAGAACACACCAAGGCACATCATAATTACATTACCCAAGATTAAAGATGAGGAGAGAATCTTAAAAGCCGCAAGAGAAAAGGAGATAGTTACCTACAAAGGAGTTCCCTTAAGACTGTTAGCTGACTTCTCAAAAGAGACCTTACAGGCAAGAAGAGGCTGGAAAGAAGTATTGGAAGTCATGAAAGGCAAGGACCTACATCCAAGATTACTCTATCCAGCAGAGCTGTCATTTAGAATGGAAGGGCAGATAAAGTGCTTCCCAGATAAGGTCAAGATAAAAGAGTTCATCATCACCCAGTCCTTATTATATGAAATGTTAAGTGGATTTATCTAAGAAAAAGAAGATAAAAAATATGAACAGTAAAATGACAACAAACACACAGTTAATAACAACTGAACCTTAAAAACAAAGACAAACTAAGCAAACAACCAGAACAGGAACAGAATCAGAGAAATGGACATCACATTGAGGGTTATCAGTGGAGGAGTGGGAGAGGGAGAGAGGTGGTAAAGACACAGAGAATAAGTAGCATAAGTGGTAGGTACAAAATAGACCAGGGGAGGTTAAGAATAGTACAGGAAATGGAGAAGCCACAGAACTTACATGTATGACCTGTGGACATGAACAAAGGGGAGGGAATACTGGTGGGAGGGAGGTTGCAGGGTGGAGGAGAATAAAAGAGAGAAAAAAAGTGGGACAACTGTAATAGTATAATCAATAAAATATATTTTTAAAAAATTTTAAAAATTAATAAATAGCAAGATTTTATAAACTATAGACAACAGAATTAGAATCACTCATTCAAAATTATTTACCATGTACCAGACACTGTGCAATTTATATTCATTCCTAGCTTGTCAATTAAAAATAAAACAATAAAGTCACCTGAATAACCATATAAAATATTCTTGAAAATCTCTTCACACTGTTTTTTTTTTAAAGATTTTATTTATTTACTTTTAAAGAGGGGAAGGGAAGGAGGGACAGAAACACCACTGTGTGGTTATCTCTTGAGCACTCCCTACGGGGAACCTGGCCTACAAACCAGGTAAGCGCCCTGATTGGGAATTGAACCAGTGACCCTTTGGTTCACAGGCTGGTGCTCAATCCGCTGAGTCACAGCAGCAAGGGAAAGTTTTTTTTTGTTTTTTTTTTAAGATGTTTTTAGAGAGGGGAAGGGAGAGAGAAAGAGACGGAAACATCAATATGTGGTTGTGTCTTGTGTGCCCCCTACTGGGGACCTGGCCAGCAACCCAGTCATGTGCCCTGACTGGAAATCAAACTGGTGACCCTCTGGTTCAAAAGTGGGCACTCAATTCACTGAGCCACAGCAGCCAGGGCAGGACAAGTTTTCCTTTTTCTTTTTAGTTATATAATGTCAACTGATTGGATATAGAAGTAACTATAGAAGACATCTGATCTTGATCGTTTTAACCTCTTATTTTGATTCATTGACTTCTGAGAACATTCTGTGTTCTCTTGATATATACATAAAGAACTAAATACAGGATTAGGTGCAGACCTTAATGTGTATATAAATCACCTGGGATCTTGTTAAATGCAGCATGATTCTGTACATCTGGGATGGGACCCAAGATTGTGAATTTCTAATAAGCACCCAAGGGATGCTGCATAGTCCCCACCACACCAAGCCTTGAGTTCAAGGCCTCAGTACATTCTCACCTGGAGTTCTGCTCTCATGAAGAGAGTTATATGTTCACCATTCATTCAACAAATATTGCTGAGTACCCACCAGATGCCAGGCAACCATCCTAACCTTCCACAGGCTCTTCAGGGACAGCTTCACCAAAAAGGTGACATTTGAGCACAGAACTCAAGCTGAAGAGGAAATGAATTAGGCAGATTTCGTGGGAAGAGAACCCTAGCAAGTTCCAAAGTCTCCAGGTGTGAAGAAGGCTCACATATTTGGGCAACAGCAAAGAGACTCTTACTACATGTTCCTTACTTGGCTCTAATTTTCTGCACTCACCTGGTTTTCCTCTCAGATCTTTATCATTTCTTTTCAGTGTCCTTTGTTAATTTACCCTTTTCTCCTCCTCTTAAATGTCAAAGTGCTTCAAGGCTCTGGGCTTGATTTTCTCTATCTGTACGCACAGCCCTGGTGATCTCAGCCAGTCTCAGAGATTGAAATGCCTGGCCCACATGTCTGAACTCCAGATTTATCTTACCTGCCTACCTCACAGCATCATTTGAAGGACTGTAGATGTTTCAACCTCAATATGTTCATCATTCCCTCTAAATCAGCCTCTCCCACATCTCTGTCTTAGTAGATGGGAACTACATCCTTTTGTTAGGCTGAAACATGAAATTGCCATTTATTTTTGTAGGCCAAAAAAATGATCTTCATAAGGTTCAACTTAGTCGCTCATTTCAAAAACCTTGGTGTTCTTTGACTCTTCTCTTTTCTTCACGCCCAGTATACAATCCATCAAGAAGTATTGGCTCCCTCTGCGGAATCCATCCAGAATTTAACTAACATTCACTATTTCTACTGTTACTTTCTGACCCAGCCATCATTTCTCACTTGGACACTGAAAGTCTCTCAACACTTATGTTTCTGTCTTTGTCCACTTGAAGCCTATTTTCAATACAGTGACTGGAGTAATTCCTATAAAACATGTCAGATCATATCTCTCCTCTGCAAAAACATGCTCCGTAATGGCTTCCTGTTTATCCTGAGAAAACACAAAGTACATTCAAAGTCCTACAAGTCCCTAAATCACTGCTACTCATGGCACTTGCTGGAAATGCACATTTTCAGGCCTCACGCCAGAGCTACTGACTCAGAACCTCTGAGTGTGGGAACCAGAAATCTATGTTTTAACAAGCTCACCAAAGTTTACAGACCCCTGCTCAATCTGCCTACTTCCCACTCCACCCTGGGGTCAGGACTTCTCTGATCTTATCTCCCACAACCATCTAAGAACTTATTCACAATTCCAAACACACCCTGCTGGTGTTCCTGATTCTCGAACGCTGCTCTACTTTGTCCATGTCCTGGCACACAACAGACACTCAGGAAACATTTATGAATCAATGAATGAATGGAGTCGATGTGGCTGAAGAGCACACACAGATAAGGAGAGAACAGAAGCCAAGAACAAGGGGTCCAACTATGTCAGCGGTTGTCAGGGTTGGAGGCTGGGACTCTGACAGCCTCTGCAAATGTCCTGAGGACACGGAGATGTGACATCTCCTGGCTCTTCGTGACTAATTCAGAATACTCTGGAGAAAACTAAGTCTCTAGGCTAGGTAGTGATTCATAGCCTGACTCCTTACTCCTAAAGATAAAGCTTGCTTTTCTCTTAGGGTTTGCACAAAGATTGCCATTTCTCACAGCTCTCATCTTTGAGGCTTAGGGCCCTACAGATCTAAGACACATGGCCAGGAGCCTACAGATTTGCCTCCCTCTCTCAAGATGTACACCCCTGGATAAGTCACAGTTAAAGCAGAGGTCCCTGAGAAGGTAGCTCTTGGGAACAGTCCATAGGTTGTGGCTTACTGGCCTACCCAGTATTTAATTCCAGTATTTAATTAAAAACAAAGTTTTCACACAAAAGTTTAGATTTCTGGTTTTCCTGGATAAATCAGATCTAGCAACACTGAACTGCATTGTAGTGAGCCCACCAGGGAAAGAACTACAGAGCAGCTTCCCTCTTCTGAAGAGCCACCTGCTCTTCACTCACCAGCCTCATTCTGATGCTGAGAATTAGTCTGCCTCACTGGGCACCTGCCTGACTCCTAAAGGCACCTATCTGAGTCAGCAAACCTGTGTTATCCTTTCACACTGCACATTTGGAAGCAGTTCCAAACCTGACGGAATGGTGGCAGTGTATGTATGCTTAAAAAGAGCCACATTACATGAACAATCTACACAAAATAGGTGAGCAAATAAAATACATTGATGTAAATTTTGATCATATACATGTATCAGCAATTATACTTTTAAGAACGTTGCTGAGGAACTCATCAGATCTAGCAGTGAAGATTTAAGTTCAAGGATGTCAGGCAAAGCACCTTCTGTAATATGAATAGTCAAATTACTATCCTAGGGCCCTCTGCCTGGTTTGGTAAAAGGTTTTATGGGGACACAGACATGTCCGTTTGATAGGGGACTCAAGAGTTAGAAAAATTTTAGTTTAAGGTAAATAGTTAATAGGTAATAGTAAACTAGGCTTAGTAGGTAATGCACATGTTAAAGCTATTGTTTCAGGAACTGCAGGTATAGCCCACCACT
Source organism: Tonatia bakeri (assembly GCA_004024845.1). NCBI lineage: Eukaryota > Metazoa > Chordata > Mammalia > Chiroptera > Phyllostomidae > Tonatia > Tonatia bakeri. The sequence goes on along the minus strand of PVIA01002869.1, from coordinate 140,063 downwards.
CCAGGGAGAGACAGCCAACCTCCTGGGGCACAGCTGGAGACATCTGAGCCATTGTGTTCCAGGGAGAGAAAGACATTGCCCACCTGGGGACAGCTAACTGCCCAGGGTGAGAATACTGCAGTTTTTTAAATCTAATTTTCCCTGAATTTTAAAACCCCTTACCACACTCTGTTCTCTGTTATAAAAAGGCTGGTGTGGAATGAAATGTAAGATGGTCTGTTAGGGTATAAACCTGCCATCTTCTCAGATCACCAGCCGTCTTAATAAAGTGCCTATGAAGATTCAATCCCTGTCTCTGCTTATTGGGTTCTGTATGTGACAGGCAGCACGAATGCCAGTTTTGTTTCTGGTTTCACATTTATTTACAGATAATATGTGACTGCTTTTAAGATACAACAGTGCTGGAGCAGAGTGGAGTAACAGACCTTATATTCCCTAATGTATTCCCTATTTATTATCTGGACCTTTACAGAAAGTGTACCAACCACTAATCTCTCAAAACAAAAAATTGGAAACAGCCCAGGCTGTGTGGCTCAGTTGGTTGAGTGCCGGCCCATGAACCAAAGGATTACCAGTTCAATTCCCAGTCAGGGCACATGCCTGAGCTGCAGGCCAGGTCCCCAGTATAAGGCACATGAAAGGCAACAACATACTGATGTTTCTCTCACTTTCTTTTTCCCTCCTTTCCCCTCTCTAAAAATAAATAAAAATCTTTTTAAAAAATTGGAAACAAATACCTAATAATATATAACAGATTAAATTAATCATGGACACTATTGGCCCTAGGACCAGATCCTTCTTTGTTGTGGGGCTGTCCTGTGTATTATAAGACAGTGAACAACATCCTTGGCCTCTACCCAGCAGACGGCAGTAACACCAATACCAGTTGTGACCACCAAAAATGTTTCCAGACCTTCCAAATGTCCTGTGGGACCCAAGCTGCTCCCAGTTGAGAATTCTGGCAGATAGCTAGATACAATGCTGTATTAAAATCCATATTTTATAAAACAATGTAGTGAGGGGAAAGTTCATAATGTAAGTAGAAACACAAAGCAGTTTAAAAATGGTACATACACTGTGATCCTAAATTGGCTTAATAATTTTGTTTCTATATATGCATAGACAAAAAGACCAATTATAAATCATTCTGGAAAGTCTTAGTCATGAGTATCCTGGGATGATCAAATTATAAGTGACTATTACTTATTGATTCTTTTCTGTATTTTCTATAATGTACATGGCAATATTTTTTTAATTTTTAAAAATCTATCAATTACACAAAAATTAAATTCTGCAGATCTGGACAAATAAAAACACATTCAGGCAGAATTCCTCTATTGAAAATTTTGCAAGCAGCAAAGGAACTCATGAAATGGGTTCATTATAATGATAAAATTTGCCTCATTTCAATTTTTCTTTAAGTACTTGATCAGATTAAGAGGATCCTGTTATTTATTAAATGTTTACTGTAACATTCAAGCCCAGATAGTTTGTATAATATTTGACACATTTTATGTTTTGGTAGAGGGCTGTGATTCCGTGGTTCAATAGTGGCCATATAATAGTGCATTGTAAGCCCCCCTCCTAACAAAAGATGTGAGTGTGGCATTCCACATGCTAGAACTTTTCCATGTGCCCATTTAGCATTGCTTCAGAATTGCAGACTCCTTGTTTTAGCATTTCCCCCCCAAAATGCCCCCATTGTTTGTAGTTTATCGGGTATTAGAGATTATTCTGGCACAGGCAGCTAAACTCCTTTTCATAGGACTGACACTCCTAAAAAACTGGCAGTGTTCTAGTTTGTCAGAGATAAAAACATTGCCTTGGGCCTAAGCAAAAGGTCACCCAGAAATGAAAGCTGCATGCTGCTAGTTTGAAGATCAGGTCCGCAGGAGCTGAAAACTAGCAAAAAGCAGCAGCCTCATAACAACACAGACTTTAGGACCTAAATCACGACACTGAGGGGCCTCCTAGTTTTTGAGAAAGTACATTGTCTTGGGCAATTCCAAAGACTTGTACAGATACGTAAAGATGAACTTCCAATTTTGACTCAACAGCCTAACAATAACAGTAACAGTTTAAGAGCACTTTCATGGGCAAAAACAACTAGGGAGATAGAATGTGGGAGGTGCATAGGGCAAGGGGGAGTAACGGGGGGAAATGGGGACAACTGTAATTGAACAATAAAAAACAAACAAACAAATAAACAAAAAAGAGCTTTCTGAATGTGCTATGGCACTGCCCAGGGTAACTATCCCCATTTAATAACTCAGTCATTCATTCAGCCACCGTTTACAGGGGCACCGAGCATACAGCAGAATGAAAGGGAAGCTCCTGATGCCACAGAAAACCATGTTTCAGTTCAGAAACAGAGACAAACACAATGGAAACAAATCGACACATAAGAAAGAAATTCATAGTGTAACAGCAGTGCAATACAGAAAAGAAAACAAAGACAGTCATTGGGAGAGAGCAAGGCTGCTCTACAGTAGTGATATTCTAGCTGAAACCCAAATGATGCGAAGAGGCCAGCTATGCAGAGCACCAGAGGAGCTTCAAGCCCAAGGTGGGACATGGCTGGGCATACGGGAGGGACAAGGACATCAACAACAACCATGCCAGCAGGGCTAGCACAGTGGCCAGGTCAGTGCATGGCCTGGGAGAGGCAGTTGGGCCAGACGTTGTTTACGGAGCTCTGTAGGCCTCTGAGGGAATTTTATTTCTCTCCTCCCATACTTAAAAGAAGCTTTTCAGAGGTTTTAAGCAGAGAAGTGACATGATCTGGTGGCCATATTCTAGAACATTACTTGGATCAGTGTGGATGGGAGTACAAGTAGATACAGAAAGGACAATTAGGAGGCTCTTATAGCCACACACATGAGAGCTGATGATACCTTAGAGTCATAGTAAGATGAAGTTGGTCAGCATCAAATTTAATTGAAGGAAAACACATATATTAAAGGATTTTCTTATGCTCATCATATTATTCTTCCTATTTTTGTATCTATTAGAAATTTTCCATAATAAGTAGTTTCTTAAAAAAGAAAAAAGTGTAAATAGTTCTTAGACATACAAATACAAATATTGCCTTGGGTATTTACATAATTTAATCTTCATGATTCAACAAAATTCTTTGCAGTCTCCAAGAATCTATTAATTGATCTAGTGTTTTGAAAACAGAAAAAAGCTCACAGTAGAAATAGCACTAAACAACATTCTTCCCACAGAGTTTTTGTCTCAAATAATGTGTAACAGGAAAGCGCAGACCCAATGACCTTCAGTAGAGTCTTACTTTTAGCAAAATGACTAGTTTCAACTGCCAGACTGAAACTTCCTTGTGTCATGTGTTTTACATAGGTAGCACCTGGAAAATGCCTGCACTGCGGTGACTGAGTGTTCCCTTCTCCTCCTTCTTCACTGAATAATGGAAAGATGTACTTCTACCTTTATCTTCCAATAGGCTTGGAAAGTAAGCCTTTGCCATAAAATGGTGACAGGCAGAGAGAGAGAACTCACACTTGCTTTCTTAAAGTAATAGAAACAATTAAGGAAAGCCATAATGAAAGGCCAGACAGTAAAATAATTTTGGTTTGTATTATATAATATGTGATTATTTACTCAACAAGCCACACAATTTTCCATATTCAAAATGGTCTTGAAGGTTATGAGACTGATTTCTAACACAATTTTCACATTTTCTATTCAAAGGAAACAAGATTAGGGAAGAAAATTAACTTCTCTTGAACCTCTCTTCCATGTTAAGGCATATTATTCTTACTTGATGCTCACAATAAAGCTAAGTGCCATTGCCAGTCTGATTTCACATTAGAAAATGGAGAGCCAGACAAGTTAAATAACTAGTCTGATGTCACTTGACTGCTCTCAGATAGTCATAGAATCTACACCCTGGGCTCCAAACCAACCAAAATAAGCAGGAAGTACCATGGCTTCACTTCCCGGAGTGAATAATGTTCTGCATCAAGTGACATTGCAAAAGACCTACAACACTGTCACCACAAACAGAAACGCACCAGGGAATGATCACTGAGGGAGTTTATTGAGCTCATTATTGAAGTCAAATCTAGAGACAAAAACAAAACAAAACAAAAAAACATGACTTTCTTATTAAATATGCAATATATATGGTTTGAGAAAATTTAGAAACTAAAAATGAGCAATAGGAAAGAAAAATATATATCATAAAGCATCCCATATTAAAAGATAAACCCTGAAAGAAGTATAGAATTTATCTCCCCATTCATCAAAATAAAATTTTGATATGGTCACCAGGCAACATTAGCAGGACTAGATCAAGTAATCTTATTCAAAAGGACCAAGGCTCCATCTTCCCTAAAGGTGGATTTATGCATATCTCTAAAACATACAACATACCAACCTACCCAATAAAGTCCTGCAAGATGACAGCAAACTCAATCTCTGAGAGTAGAGCTCAAATTTGGATTATAATATAAATTAAATTTTACCAATCCTGACTCTTTGTAGGATCCCAATTCTAAGGAACATTAGGACTACAAATAGCCCTCTCTAGGCTTCAATGGAGTAGAAATGGAATCATCAATTGGAAGAATATAAGGAATATGATTTAAAAAAAAGACAATGCTAAACAAATCCTAATCTTTCCCTCAACCCTTCCAATTTCTCCATACTAATGTATTTTGTACATTGTGCCTTAAAGGTAACCCCCTTCACCAAAGAGCAGAATTATAACAGTTCAGGTTAACAGTGGCAAAATGGGGTCGGGTGGGCAGCAAAAACTGTATCATGTCAAATATCCCCATATTTCAAAATCAGGGATGATGAACAATGCCTGAGAACTTTCCAGACCTGAGTCCTCAAACTATATATACTAAATACCAGTAACTATTTACTAATGAGAAAGATTATTTTTGGTCATTATCTCTAATAACAATCTACTGTGGTTTTACAAAAGCATCCATACATATACATTTCCAGACTATAAAACCACCTACTTGATGTAAACTCCTCGACAGGAAAACAGGATATTTTGTTTTCCTGTCAATTAAAAAGAAATGTTATTTAGTAAATATTTGCTTAACAAACATAGCTTGACTACATAAAATGTTTTAAAAAGCTTAAAAAGCACCAAGTTTAACTCATTCATTCAGAAACTATAAAATTTTACTAGAAAAGGAGTCAGAATCTTCCAAAACTAAACCATGAAGAAATACAAAATCTGAGTAAACTGATTACTACATTAAGGAGATTGAATCAGTAATCAAAAGTTACCCATAAAACAAAAGTCCAGGACCAGACAGCTTCACTGGAAAATTCTACCACACATTTAAAACAGATTTAATACCAATTCTTCCAAAAAACTGAAGAGGAGGGAATACTTCCAAACTCATTTTACAAGACCAGCATTTCCCTGATACCAAAATCTTACAAGGATACCACAAAAATGTTATAGGCCAATAACCTTAATAAACATAGATGCAAAAAAATCTTTAACAAAATATTATCAAACAAAATTGAACAATACATTAAAAGGAATCATACACAATGATCAAATGGGACTTATACCAGGATGCAAAGATGGTTCAATACCCAATCAATGTGATACACTGCAATAACTAAATGAAGGGTAAAAATCATATGATCATCTCAATAGTCACAGAAAAAATCATTTGATGAAATTTGACATCTAATTATAATTTAAAACTCTCAACAAAGTGAGTACAGAGGGAACATACCTCAATATAACAAAGGCAATGTATGACAAACCTACAGCAAACATCATACTCATGGTGAAAAGCTGAATACTTTTCCTCTAAGAACAGGAACAAGTCAAGGTTGCCCACTCTCATCCCTTCTATTCAACAAAGTAGTGGGAGACCTAGCCACAGAAATTAGGCAAGAAAAAGTAAGACATACAAATTAGAAAGAAAGTAAAATTCACAACTTGCAGTTGACATGGTACTATATATAGAAAACCCTAAAGATTCCACCAAAAAGCTGTTAGAACTAATGAATAAATTCAATAAAGTTACAGAATAAAAAAATCAATACACTCATCTATAGCATCTCCAAACAATAACAACAAACTATCAGAAATAGAATTAAGAAAAAAATCCCATTTACAATTGTATAAAAAAGAATAAAATACTTAGGAATAAATTTAACCAAAGAAGTCAAAGACCTGTATGCAAAAAACTATAAGACACTGATAAAAAATAATTGAAGAAGACACAAATAAATGGAAAGCTATCCCGTGTTCGCAGAATGAAAGAATTAATGTTGTTAAAATGTCTATACTACTCAAAGCAATCTACAAATTCAATGCAATTCCTATCAAAATTCCAATGGCATTTTTCACAGAACTAGAACAAATAATTCTAAAGTTAGTATGCAACACATAACATCCTGAACAGCCAAAGTGATCTTGAAAAAGAAGAACAAAGCTGCAGGTATCATGATCTCTGATTTTAATCTATACTACAAAGCTATAGTAATCAAAAGAATATGGTACTGGCATTAAAAACAAACACACAGATCAATGGAACAGAATACTGAGCCCAGAAATAAGTTTATGACAATGGGTCCAGTACATATAATGGAGAAAGGGCAGTCTGCAATAAATGGTGTGGAGAAAACTAAACAGCTACATGCAAAAGAGTAAAACTAGAATACTATCTTACACCATACACAAAATTTAGCTCAAAATGGATTAAAGACTTGAGAAATGATAAGTGTTAAGCTCCTTGAAATCACTCTTAGAGATGATTTTATAGATCTGACTCTAAAGGCAAGGGCAACAAAAGCAAAAACAATCAAATGGGACTACATCAAAATCAAAAGCTTCTGCACAGCAAAGGAAACCACCATTAAAACAAAAAGCAATACACTAAATGGGAGCAGATATTTACAAATCATACATCTATTACTGGGTTAATATCCAAAATATATAAAGAACTCATAGAACTCAACAATAACAAAAAAACAAACAACCAAATTAAAAAGATAGGCAGAGAATCTAAATAGACATTTTTCCAAAGAAGACTTACAGATGACCAAAGGCACATAAAAAATGTTCAACAGTGCTAATTATTAGGGAAATGCAAGTTAAAACCACAATGAGATACTACTTTACATTTATTAGGATACAATCAAAAAGCCAAGAAACAACAAGTGTTGGAGAGGATATAGACAAAAGGAAACCTTCATACACTGCTGGTAGAAATGTAAACTGGAACAGCCATCATGCAAAACAGTAGAGATTTCTCAATAATTTAAGAATCAAACTACCACATAATCCTGCTTTTCTACTTCTGGGTATCTATCCATAGAATACCCCAAAAAACACTAATTCAAAAAGATGCATGTATCCCTATGTTCACTGCAGCATTACTTACAATACCCAAATATGGAAATGATCTGAGTATGTTCAGTGATGGACCTATAAACACATCACACATATACACAATGGAATATTACTCAGCCATAAAAAAATAATGAAATCTTGCCATTTGTGACAATGTAGATGGACCATATGATTTCACTCACTGGAACCTAAAACAAACAAACCAAATAAACTCATATATTGTTGGTGACCAGAGAAGGGGGTTTGGTGGTGGACAAAGTATTTGAAGGGGGTCAATTGTATGGTCAGAGATGATAATTAGATTGTTGGTGGTTAACATTTTGTAGTGTATACAGAAGTTAAATTATACTGTTGTACACCTATAACTTTATGTAATATTATATACAAAATTTACTTCCACTTTTTAAAAAAAGGAGCCAGTAATCTGTCTAAATTTAAATCAATTAGAGAAAGGTGTAAATTAAGTATGCTGATTTTTCTTATTGGAGAATAAAGAGCCAGTAAGATTTCTCTCTGGGTTCCTAACTGCCAAATCCAATGTCCAGATGACAAAGCTTTAAATATGAACATATTCATCACAATTTTTTACAATAATAAAAATATATCTGTAATCTCTAACATTAAAATAATGACAAAATAAGTACATGCATTTAAATTATTATGTGATTATTGGAAGTAATACATATGGGGAATACACAGTAGTTTATAAAAGCACATAATACAGAAAGTAAAATGCTGATGTAAAAGTATAAAAGCTGTGAATTCATTGACTCAAAAATATATTAATTGAAAACAATAAGAAAATTGTGTTTTATAATAATTTTATATCAGAACAATGAAGTATGATATTTTCATCTTTTCTACCTTCTAAACTTTATGGTATAATTACTATAGTAACAAGTTACCATTACTTACTTACTTATTTATTTATTTATTTATTTATTTATTTATTTAGGCTAGAGAGGTAGCCTCCTACTAGAGAAGTCGGAAAATGTAGGTGTTTCTTTTCCAGCCTCCCTTGCAGCTCAAGAGTGAAAACATGATTTAGGATCCTACAATAAGATGTACCCAAAGTGGACTCAAGTGCTACAGGTAAGTAGCAGGCACCACTAGGGATGTCACATTTCAGGAAGAAAGTTCCTGGTTGGAGTGGGGCAACAGAATAGGTTTCAGTAGTTAATATCCAGACCAATTCTGTGCTGTGGTTTGAGGTACTGCTCCTGGCTGCACGGCTCCAAGCTTGGTTCTTCTTATAGAATATGTATATACTTAAGTATGTCTATATATTTACAAATATATTTATTTACATGTACATAAAAAGGAGTTATCATTTATTAATTTTTATGTAGAAATGTCTAACACAAGCAAGAACCATGATATGATTCATTGTTACTATGCCTAATTATGATGTACACTTCTTATATTTAAGGGAACATAGGCTCTGGCTTAGAAAAGAATTCTACAATATGGAATCTCAAATGAATAGATTCTCCTAAGATTTCTTCCCATTAGAAACAACTGAAATAAATTGCTAGCATTTTTCCTCTGGGCTTTATCTTATAATTAAATGTAATAATACGGAAGCAGGTAGTATATCTATTTAAGTTTGCAGAAAAGCATAACTGATTATGTTTAACATCCATGTTTATATCTGTCTTATGCAGTGACTAACCCACAGAACACAAGAGTTGTTTGTTAAATAAAGATATACACTGTAAGATGTTTATATATAATTAGAACCTACTAAACTAGGATTTACATCTTCTATGATTAGTACAATATATTATTTGTAGCAGGTGTTCAATAAATATCTGTTCAAATACTGAATTGATATGAACTATCCTGAACGGTCTATTATCTTTACAGGTTAAGCCCCACCAGAGGAACTCATGCTCAGGGCTCCTTGAGAGCCAACTATCACAACCCATGCCTGTGCACAATACCCAGCCCTTAGCAACCACGCTCTTTACTCATCCAATACTGCACAATGAGAGCATCTATACCACTGCCCCCTCTAAAGTGGGTGGAGTATACCATAGTCAGAGGAAGCAACAATTTGTTCAAAAATAGGCAGTAGATTTACAACAAAGTGTCAAGTTTATCTGCTGGAGAGTTCTCATTGCATGGCCCAACTTCATATCCTCTTCCGAATTACAAAATTGTCCTATAAACTGACATTTTTTAGTTCTGTTGGCAAGTATTGATGAGTATGAATTGCGTGTTGTCTATGTGTCTGTTTAGAAAAGGAGCAGGAGAGGAGGGCAAGCACAGCAGAAGCAATGGAAGGCCATGAAAACCACTTTCCCCAAGAATAGGCATTTTGTTAATTCACATTTTAAAAAGAGAGAGAATTCTCATTTAAAATGCCATACTCTATCATGTCACAGTTAATAAAAATGTAGTATAAAATGTATACTGTGTTCCCGAAAGCCACTTACAGTGACCTGAATATGGAAAGGTTGACTGGGCACCACCACCAAAACAATTTGAAGTTCTTTGTTTTATCACGCTATTTTTAAGATGATATAAAAATCACTGGTTTAGTGTACAATATAAAATCACAGGCTTAGTGTACATGCTGATGACACCATCGAATTGCCTGGCTCTAGCCTTCTGTCCAATGAGCTGTGCTATTATTTGTATCTAAAAAGCGTTGGCTGCATTACCACAATTGAGATGCAGCCCATCACTACACACAATGATTAAGTACCCCAAGGGCTAATTCTGAGTCACCTTCATGCAAACTCAACTACACACTGGAACCTTAGAAAGTCTTAACATTACAAACGTAGGGCAAATGAGAGCTCCCAAGGAAGACTTCATCCTCTAAAGACAGATAATAGCAGACAACATGAAATGCAATACATAACATGCTACCTTCCCATATTCAGACAGAAGTGTCATTCAAACATCAGCAATACTATGGTGTTCATTACACAAGGACAAAACAAGCTCATTAAAGAAACTGTAAAGACAAATGTAAATACAGACCACAAAGCCCCATCTCATTCTTTTTATTTCTGCTCCCTAGAATTAATCAATTTTGGAGTTTACGTGGATTTTCTATATTTCTAGGCTAATTCAAATAGAATTAAATAAAATATTATTGCATATATATGTACTTAAAACAAAATCTGGATATATAATGCAGATGTTTCTGCAGTTTGCTTTAATAATATAAACTTTCCATGTCAAGACACCTAGTTCTACCCCTCTTTTTAAAAAGTAGCTGCCTTGTGTTCCATTCTATTAGTAAAATTTTTAAATCATTTCAGATTGAGGGCCATTTAGGTGATTCATAATTTTCACTGTTATAAGTACAGCATAATTACATATACTTGCATTGATGAACATACTGCACTGTTATATGGACTTCTGGGGTGGAATCTTTAAGAAAAAAGATAGTTGGGTAAAGGGAGTGCCTGTTTTACATTTTGATAGATTATGCCCAATTCCCTACAAAAAAAAAAGGCTATTCTTTTATTCCCAAACAGAGGACCCCAGTGCCCATTTATCCTCACCTTCACCAATACTGACTCCAACAAGTTTCAGAAACTTTTTTAAAAAATTTGTGAGCAGCTAACAAAATTACTGTCATACTTTCTTTGGGCTATAGTATGAAGCTTGAATTCAAGGAAATCATAGGTAACATACTGCCTTAAAGATAATTACAATGGAAAGAAAAATCAAAACATAGAAGATAACTAAAAATGTCTAAGACAGCGTTCAATCAAGACAGTGATGACAAGCTTCTGAGATTAACACTTTGGCGGTATCCTTAGTTGGGATGTGCCTTACTACTTTATTATTCCCCTTAAAGTGTTCTCTCATTTAAAAATTTAAATTAATTAAAATATAATTGACATATAATATTACATTAGTTTTAGGTGTACAGCATAATTCAACATATGTATATAACATGAAATAATCACCACAGTTAGTCTAGTTAACATCCACTGCTACACATAGACACAAATTTTTTAATTTAATTTTGAATCCTCAACTAAGTATATGTTTATTGATTCTAGAGAGAGGGGAGGGGGGAGGGATGGGGGAGAGAGGGAATGGGAGAAGGGAGAGAAAGAGAGAGAGACCAATGTGAGAGAGAAACATCAATCAGTTGCCACCTGTAAATGCACCAATCAGGGGATAGAACCTGAAACCTGGGTATATGCCCTAACCAAGAATTGAATCTCAACCTTTCGGAGCAGGGACAATGCTGCAACCAACTGAGCCAACCAGCCAAGGCTTATTCTTAGTTTCAAAATTTGTGCAGAATGATATAACAGCCATCTTTCTGTCCCCCTGGAATGAAAAAAAAATGAAAATATTGCCTGTTTGCTTTGAATTAAATATTGGAGATGACAGTAAGTCCCTCAGGTTCCCCTGTCCAGTCCTGTTCCCCTCTCTAACTCTCCAGGGGCAACTATGACCTAGAATTTGTTGTGTATCAATCCAGTCCATGTCTTCATACATTTGCAACATAGCAGCTACGTCATACTTGCTATTTTGTGTGCTTTTCTTAAAAAAAAAATACATAAATGTTGACCATATATATGTCTGAACCAACTTATGTTATTTAAAAAAAACATTTTATTTTATTTTTGATTTTAGAAAAAGGGGAAAGGAGGGAGGAAGAGAGAACAAGGAACATCGATGTGAAAGAGGAACATCAACTGGTTGCCTTCTGTATGAACTCCAGGGGACCGAACCCACAATCCAGGTTGTGCCCCGAACAGGAATGGAACAGGCACCTTTTTTGGTTCAGGGTGATGTCCATCCAACTGAGCTACACCAACCGGGTCATGGACCAAACTGTCTTTAGCACTCAGTATTACAATGGTGAGTCTATCTACATGATACACACACACCTACTTCACTTATTTTCTTGATGTTCAGATAGTCCATGCAATCTATTCCCTTATTGACTTTTAGGTTAACTGCAATTTGTTGTAAACACATATAATGCTGCAGTGCATGTCTCCTTTAGGGTTTTTTTAGGTATAAACTTTGAAGTAGAATTGCTAGTTCGTTAAGTTCCACATATTGTAAACTTTATTAAATGCTGCCAAATATACCCAAGGTGTTGGTACAATCTATGCTCACACTACCAATGTATGAGGGTCCTGATTTCCCTGTTCTGTTCAAACACAGTATTATCAGGCTTTCTAATTTTTGCCAATCTGTATGTAAAATAATATCTGGTTATAGCTTTAATTTGCAGTTCCTGATTACAAATCAGGTTGAGCTTCTGAGAACTGTATATACTCTTTGCACTCTTTTGCAATAAGAAAATGATTTCCAAGAGTTCTTTATACATTTTAGGTACTAATCCTATGCTGTTACTTATGGTCATCAACATTGTTTTCCCAATTATTGTCTTTTAACTTTGTGTTTCTAACTACATCTATCTTTCTTGAAAAATAAGTAAAAAAATAAGCCTTAGGAAGAGCTCTTCCATCTTCATGTGTCCCAATGGCACTTGCGCTTTCATCAGTTTTCCAAAGTAAAATGAACACGTTTAAAAAAATAAAGCATAAATTCTAGGTGAGATTTCAAACAATATTATTTTTAATAATCTTATTAGAGAACTAATCCATAAACATAATAAAATTGCTAATCTATAACATTTGGCTTGTGAATATTGGAAAATTGCTTTTTTAAAGAGAACTTTTGTATACGAATAGATTCACTATTTAGCCACAATCACTAACTACGATATTCAAATTTAATACTGAAGATTAAAACCTTATATTGTGGCACCAATTCACCTTTTCTGTTAAAGGTCATACAATCATAACTTTTATGTCCCAACTTTTACATACCTTTTTCAGAAAGTAAGGTTAGAAACTTAACAGAATGTAGCAGCTGGTAAAGAAAATCACCACATCCTATAACCAGAAGCATCAAAGACATATTTTCTAAGTATTTATTCCATCTTAAACACATTTGACCACATAGACAATCTACCTCACATTAACAATATAAGTATCAAATGCAATAATTCATGTAAAGCACTTAGCACAGTAACCAACTCATATTAAGTAGTTAATAAATAAAATATTGTGAACATGTGGTCAAAGCAGAAAAGGGATTGTGTTGATAGTTCCTATTATAAATCATACCCGACAGCCTATAGGTTTACAGTCTCCTCTCTAGGCCCATTCCACTTGGGCACCTTATAAAAATAAGAAAACAAAAACCCAACCACAGTCTTCCCAGGCAGATCCATAATCCATTTCCAAATCTACCAGGGTTTGTGACAAGCATTCTGAAATCACTGCTTGAATGTTAAGTAATTATATCATTAAAGACTGTGTAAAAAGGAAAAAAAAAAAGGAAAGGTAAAGCAAATGAACTTGTACATAACTTATCCCTCTGCTCTTTGGAAAAATTCTGAAATGTCTCAGATAAATTATTTTAAGAGAAACAAAACTGGTAGAATGACAAATAATGGCATTTACTGACCAGAGTGATAAAACAACATTTCAGTTTTACCTCCCAAATGCTGACATCATATACATAACTATTAACCATTAAATTTTACTTTAAAAAATAGAAGAACAAATTGGAGGCAGATATTACTTGATTTCAAGACTTACTATATTTTGCTGAGTATAATGTTCACTTTTTTGCCCACATTTTTAAGGGAAAAATAGGGATGCACATTATGCATGGGCAGTACTGATTCTGTATCTATATAAATGTTTTTAACTATTTTATTTATGTTTACACTTTAAAAGTGTAAATCTAGAAAGCAATAACAATATCTGTATGCAAAATAACACCCTGGAATATGATAATCAGCTTTGTTTCTAAATATAAATACACTAAAATTGAATTAAAAATACAAACCAAAAGATTTTTTTTTCCTCAAAGTTTGTGCCAAAAACATGGGTGCACATTATACCCAGGAGCATGTTATATATGACAAAATATGGGAATAGAATGCTACAAGAATTTAAAAAATTAGGTATTGGTGTCAAGACATATCAATGGAACAGAATAGGGAGTACAGAAATATACCTACACATACACTATCAAATGACAAAAGAGCAAAGGCAGTACCACAGAGAAATGATGGTCTTCCCAATAAATGGTGCCCAAATAACTGGACATCCATATGTAAGTGGATGAACTTCAACCCATATTTTACAACAATACAAAATGTACCTCAACATAAAACTCTAAAAATGTAAAACTTCTAGAAAAAAACATAGGAATCTTTATGATCTTGGGTTAGGCAAAGAGTTCTTAGATATGACACCAAAAGCATTATTAATAAAAGAATAAATGGCTAAATTTGGTTGCATCAACATTAAAAACTGCTCTTCAACAGACAATAGAATGAAAAGAAAAACCACAAACTGGGAGAAAATATCTGCAAAGCCATATACCTTTATAGGACTTTAATAGTACAACCAGTTTGAAAAAAAGTTTGGCAGTTTCGTATACAGTTAAATGTATGCCTATTCTATGATTCAGCTGGTCTCCCAGATGATCACACAAAAGAAAGGAAAGAAGGCATTTGTAAAAAGACCTGCACACAAATGTTTATAGCAGCTTTATTTGTCATAGCCCAAGACTGGAAACAACCCCAAATGTACATCAACGTACATTCAACGTACAACAGGTGAATGGGTAAACAAACTATGGTATATCCATATTAAGGAATACTACTTAGCAATATAAAGGAATGAGCTATTCATCTATGCCACAACACTACTGAATCTCAAATTAATTATGCTTGAGTGAAAAGTTCAAACCCTCTCACTCCCCCAACAAAAGACTATATACTGTATAAACCCATATTTATTAAACTCTAGAAAATAAAAACTAATCTATAATGACAAATCAAATCAGTGGCTGCCTAGGGATGAGAGAAGGGCTGAGCTGGGTGGGAAGAATAATCAAGAGACACAAGGAAACTTTTTGGGGTGAAGGTATGTTCATTATTTTGATTGTGGTGATCACTTCACAGGTGTATAAATATATCAAGATTTATCAAATTGTATACTCTCACAATGTGTGCAGTTTACGATATGTCGATTATGCCTCAATAAAGCTGTTTCCTAAATTAATAATAATTAATAGTTATTGAAACTGTACTATTAAAGTGCCATGCTAACACACACACACACACACACACACACACACACCATATTTCCTTACCAGCCTGTGAAGTAGGTATTATGTACATTTATCCTGTTTCACAGAGAAGTGAAGAGAGGGAAATACCACTTTTACACTAAGATTTCTTTCTCTCTTTCAATTAACTCCACATCATACCGACTACTTAATATATACGAGCAACTGTTTTAAGAGCCAGGGTCATGCAACGATGTAGAAGCCATGTGGTTCCTTCTGTCACATTACTTATAGCATATAAGTATAAAAATAAGTAATGGCAGTATCAAGGATAAACTGTTTTGTATAATAAGTGGAATACAAGGAAAATTCTAGAAAGGAGGTAGGTGGAGGGTGGAGGAGAGCAAGTTGGAAGGGAGAAGAAGTCAAGGAACACTGCACATGGAAGGCAGTGTTTGAGCTGGACCTTATAGGTGGGCAGGTTTTGGCCAAAGATGGATGGAGACAGAAGGTAGAAGCACAGACTAGGAGAAGACATAATGAGCAAATTCTCTGCTTTCTGCTGCTTTTTTAGCTGGTTAGTGCCTGATGTGTCCAAAAAAATGATACAGCCTCTCAGTTTTCTCACTCTTCAGTATGCTTAAATGCTAGTATTACTAAGGGACAATACAATGTCATTTTGTAACTATCATTTATGTTTTATCTCTTTTATTCAATGGGATCCCTGGTGCTTAGTACCCTGCTTGGCACGTAGTACTAAATAAATATTTGTGAAATGCAAGAATGAATAAAAATTCTAGAGAGGAGAAAAGAAGACATTAATTAATGAACAATCATGGGCAATCCTGCTTCAATCCAATTATAGTAAGCTGTATCTAGAACTTTTATTAAAAATGTATAGTAATAATAGCAGTCATTAACATTTGCTGAACACTTACTTTTTTGTATGCACTGGCATTATCTCATACATCCAACAACCTTACATCATTATTATTGCCACTTTGCTATGTGAAAGAGGTTAATTTTGTTGCCAAGATCACATGCCTCGCACACGGGAAAGGCAGAATCAAAACCCGGGCAATCTGATTCCAGCGCCTCTTGATCACATGTTCCTGAAACACCTCTCACATCAAGGCAGAGTTAGCTTTGACTTCCAGAAGACAGTTAGGTTTCTGAATTCTAGCTCCAGTGGAAACTGGAAAGGACCACTGAGTCCTTGTTAGTGGAAACTCAACGAAACCCCTGTGTTGAGCATTGATTTAAAAAAAAGATAAGAGCCCCCAGTGACAAGGCTGCTTTTTGAGGCAGTTACCAAAATGAGCTGCCTTTAGAGAAGACGATCCCAGCTTCCTGATCATCCAAAGGTTGGTCAGGGTCAGAAGCAGATCTCAGGTCATAGACTTAAAAGCACAATGAATACAAACAAATCATACCCATGACCTTGAACTCACAGGGTGCTAATCCAAACTTTGCTTATCATCACAAATCACTAGGTAGGTTTTTGTTTTGTTTTAAAATAAAGATTGAAAGGGCCCTTAGCACTCTAGGTCTGGGCCCAACTATCTTTATTTTTAAAAGCTTGACAGGATATCTCAATGATTAGTTTGGAAATCACTATTCTCAGCCACTGGACCCACATCTTAGGGAAAAAGTGTTCTTATGATACACATTAAATTTTCAACTCTACGGTTTCATAATTGAAACTAAAACCCATAAAATGTGGTCAACTTAAAAGGGAAATGTAGTTTCTAAACTCTTTGAAGACTCACAGACCAGAGCTTATAAACCTATAAACAAAATTGGAAATGATAAAACATGACAATATTTTAATTATTTTAAGAGTAATTTATTTTAAAATTCAAAAACAAACTCATTTGGATTTTTTGGGGGGTTGCCTTAAAAAAAATTAAGTACACATTAAAATGTCCAGAAGCTAATTCCATCTAAGTACCATGAATTGCCAATAACCATGTCAAAAGGCAAGATTTCTAAAAAAAAAAACAAAGAACTGAATGTGTTACCATCTCAATGTTCCAAAGGTTATGGGCACAGCTAAAGACTACACAGTCAGTAAAAGTAACATTTTCGTCAGAAGATCAAATTAACGTCACATACTTTCTAAAAAAGGAAGCCTCAGGCTGGTTTTCAAAGGCATCTATTTTATACAAGAAAAGCCTCTCGGCTATCAGTTTAACTTTTTATTTGGAGGAAAAAAAGAAAATCTTCCATACAAGCCTGTTGGACAGCTGGGTCGCTCACACACAAAAATCACGGGTAAACAGTGAGTCACGAATTAAACGTCAATTCCATTTAATATGCATTAAGCCCCTGGTATTCCCAGTACTCTCCTAAGTGCTATGACTCCAGCAGTGAGCCAAGCAGACAAGATCCATGTTCTCATTCAGTTAAAACAGCTTTAAATATAAACATATTAAGCATGGAATAGTTATGTATTTACATAAATAGAAAGAAGAAGAGGAAGCACAGTGAGCTATCACTGCGGGAACAAAAGAAAAACTACAGCCCTGGCCGGTGAGATAGTAAATTGGAGTGTTGACCTCACACACCAAAACTGCAGGTTCCATCCCTGGTCAGGGAATGTATGGAAGGCAACCGATTGATGTTTCTCTCTCACATGGACATTTCCTCCTCCCTCACCATCCTCTCTCTCTACATATCCTCAGATAAGGATATTAAAAAAAAAGAAAAGAAAAGAAAAGAAAAACTACAAAAAGGAACAACCACACAACATGAATGTGTTTCTTCCTAATGGACTGCTAGTGGATATGATAACTTATGAAAAGGTCTCACTCCCACTCCACTGATGGCCAACTCTCCATTTCATTTCCACCAAACTTGGGGGACACCATATGAAAGGAGGGCTCCCTCATCTTCCAGCTGGAGTGGGCTACCTCTCAATTTCCAACACAAAGTCAATGACACTATTACCACTTGCTCACACCTTGCAAGCCTGGGCCAGGGCTCCACCTCCTTCTGCTATCTCCACGTTGGCACAGAATGGATGCCTACAGGTTTGCAACACTTGACACATGCTGAGAAAAATGGGCTAATTGCCTACACCACATAAACTCTTAATGATATAGGGATGGGAGGTTACACTTAGCATACACCACATCTCACAGGCTCAAAGTACCACCCAAGTTTTTCTGCACATCTCTGTATTAGATAGGAGGTGACACGTTCTCAGAATTTACTATAAAAATAACTGGTTTCTTCATCTGGTTATAATGTGTGCAGAAGTGGGGAGCTACTCATAGGATAGGCCCAGCTGCCCTGTCTTAAACTGACCATGGGCTATGAAGACAAAAACAATTAGGCAATAACTGACCTTCATGGGTCACACAGTCAATTCACTTTGACAAAGATGGTCTTAAAGAAATATGAGCAATGGGTTGGGAGAGAAACGGAGGATGAGCAGAATCACAGAGTCAGTGGCATAATGGAAAAACAAACAAACTACTTAGGTCCTTATATTGAAAAGACTGTACTCAAACCCATGAAATTTATCTAAACCTTGGCACAATGGAAATAGTAAAAAATGTTATAAAAACATAATTTTAATAAAGAAACAAGCCAGTTGCCTTATTAACAACACGCTATTCCTACTCAGGAAAAAAAAAATATATCTACATGAAGCTAAATACTACCACTACTGCTGTTAACCTGGATACAGGCACTGGATTTTTAAAAAATCACATGGGTTCATATCACTGCTAATCTGGTTAAAGAGCAAGTCCTTTTATCTAGCTGGTATAGGAGTATGCTGCTTGAAATTACAATCAACCCAAGTCACCAATATACAGTAGCAACTTTCATCCAAAGAGCTCAATGTACTCACACATATCTCATTTCTTCCTCACAGGTTTGGTTTTTTTTGTTGTTTTTTTAATTGAAACAACTTATCTGGAAAGATTTAAAAGGCAGCAGCGGCGGGGGAGGGGGAGGAGCGGGGGGAGCTCTTCTGGTGCTTAACATATTTGAAGCCAAGTTTTCCTTTGTAGCTATTACTTTTCTAAACAAATTATTCTAATTTTAATAGGTAAAAAAATCAGGACTTTCAAAAAGTACTATCTCCGCAACAGTCATCATAAATCACTTTTTACTCTCTCCATCTATCACATTATCTTTAATAAGCATTACTCCTATTCTTGATTTGCCTTAATTATGTTAAACTTTTATTCTTGAGTAAGTTATCTAGTCAAATATTCAAAACATAACTTCCTCCTAATATATTCACCTAAGCTGATTCCTCTGTATTGAAATAAGGGCCATCTGCATGCTTTCGTCTACCCTTTTTTATTTTCTATCAGTTTTTGTCAACTCTAGCTGAAAAGAAGGTCACTGGTTTGCCAAGCACCAATCAGTGTCACCTCCCAGAGTCAATCGGGATGAGCACAAAAACAGAGATGTAGGAAGTGTCTGGTTAGTTAAACTGCCCCAGAAGGATGAGAAGAAATTTAGGTAATTGTACCAAACACATTATGCAAAACTAATTAAGGAGACACTCTTGGAAAGAGGAGGAGAGGTGTTAGAAGGGAGAACAAAGGTAAGAATAAGACAGGGAAGTATCAAATTTTTTAATTCCGGATAGAAAGGATGTCATCAACTGCAAAAATAAACCTGCTGCAATAGGGCTGGGTGAGGTGAGGAAGGGACCACCCACCTGCTGGGATCACAGTGTGGCAGAGAAAGCCACAGCTTCCTGCCTCAGCCCCACTAAGGCTTGCCATGTCTTTCTCTGAAAATCCATCATTTTTCCTCCCCCTCCAGGCCAGCAGTAATCAAGTCCTCTTAACATACACAGACTCCTTGGGGTGAATCACACAGCAAGTGACACTTTGCAACCTTCTCGAATCAGCAAACCTAGGAACAGAATAATATAAAAGTGAGGAGTTTGTATAAATGGCTTTTAAAGGAGGGGGCTGTCTAAAAACACATCTGATTTGGCATCGTGTCCTCTGGCATACCCCAAGGACAGATGTCATCCAGAGGTAACTCAAACTGAAAGCTAGTAGTTCTTAAAAACATTCCTGTCAGAAGTCACCTGCATTTGTTTTTCTTTTGCCTAAAATTGGTTGATTCAGAAATTCAAGACTCCTAAAATAAGAGATGTGTAGTCAATGAGGACATTATTGTCCTCAGCAGAATTTTCTCCTTGTGACTTCAGGAGAAACTTTCATGTTGTTCACCAAGGCAAGCATAGGTTGCAGATGAGCTAGAATCTCCCTGAGAGCTCTGTATAGCCACTCAGACAATGACATTCCCCTGAGATGAGCATCCTTCTGAGGACTGTCTGCCTGTATGGGTCCAGAAAAGTACAATAGCTTCACACACTCTCTACAAATAGTAGACTACACTTCTTAAAACTCAGGCTTGGTTAAGTCTGGTTACTCTGATCCATGGCTTCCCACTGCACTTGGAATAAAGACAAGAATCCTTAAGATGGTCTATAAGCCTGTGATGCTTGGGTCCCTGTCTACCTTCTAGCCTGCCCTCACTCTCTGTACACATGGCCCAGACTTCCATTTTTTGTTTTCTGCAGCTGCTGGACCCTCTAGCACCACAGGGCCCACCCACAAACTCTTCCTTTATCCTCAGGCTTCAGAGTGAACACCTAGGTCTCCTTTAGCTCCAGAGTCACTTAGAGAATTCTTCCCTGACCAAGTTCTTGCCCTTTCCTTTGCCATGTATTCCCATAGAACTTTCTTTTGTTGCTTCATAGTATTTACCTTAGTTTTTAACTGTCCATTCACTTTTGGATGGTATTGGGGAGACTGTTTCACTAAGTGTCCATCTCCCCCTCTTACCAGGAGAAGTACCAGGAGAAGAAGGACTAGGTATGGTTTTGCTCAGCACTGGACCCCTGACACACAGATAGTCAATAACTATTTTTTGAATATATGAATCAATATATACTTGTTTCTATTTTCTTTCTGCTCATTCATTCAACAAACTGGCATTTCCACCCTTACTCTGGAGCTCTCCCAAATCTATTCTTTCAAAGGTCACAGTGGAAAAACCCAATGACACTTCTTAGGCCTTAACTTTTTGAAAATGCAGGCTATATCTAAAATGGATCCATTGTTCTTCTACTTCAAAATTTTTCTGCCACACCAGGTTCCTCAATTTTTTCCCCTCATTTTTACCTTTCTTCATGGGTTCTCCATACTCTGTTCTCCTCTCTACTGGTGTATTCCAGGGTTCTTCTCTCGGCCCACATCTTCTCTCACAGTATTCTCTCTGGTGACCTGATACGCTCCCTGAATTAACATACCAGACTACTAAATCCCAAATGTGTAGTTCAAATTCAGAATTGGCTCTGGAATCAGATGGATTCCCCTATCCTAATTGCACAAACCTGGTCTATTTCTCCAGTCTCACCCCAGCATAGCCAGACTTCTTCTAGTTCTTTGCACACTTTCTCCTGCCGCAGGACCTTTCTGCATACAGTTCCCTCTGCCTGGAATACTCTGCCCAAGTCCCTTTGCCAAATTAAAGTCTTTCACTCTTCAGACTGCAGGACAAGTACATATAGAAAAACCTCCTCTCATTCTTTACATCAAATCCTCTCAGCACCAGCTCCCATCACACTGTGCCTTCTCTTTTCTAAGACCTGTCAATGGGGCAACCCACATTCATTTCTGTGATTATTTGATTAACATTTGTCTCCTTTGTTAATAGTAAGCTTCACAAGAACACATAAAAATCCTCAAACTAAGAACAATGCCTTGTATTTGTTGGCACTCAATAAATATTTGTTTTGTATATTAACTTCTACTAAACATGTTTATAATAATCCAGTAAAACTGTGAACAGTATAGGCTGTGAAGCAAGTAGATTTAACTTGGCTACTTCATTCATTCATTCATTCATTCATCCACTTACATTCAAGAGTTTACTGATGAGGGATTACTATATTGGACACAATGTAAAATGCCTAGGATCAGAAGTAAACAAAAGAGATATGAGACCAACTCTTAAACGTATACATCTCAGATCCACCAGTTATTAGTCATGTAAATATACCAGTGGTCAGCAAACTTCTATGAATATCCAAAGAACAATTATTTTCTGCTTTTCAGGCCATGAGGTCTCTGTTGTGCTACCCAATCTGCCATGCTAGTGTGAAAGCAGCTATAGATCATACGGAAGTGAATGAGTATGGCTATGTTCTAATAAAACTTTATAAAAACAGGCAACAGGAAGGATTTGGCCTGTGGACATTGTTTGTCACACCCTGGTCTAGAGCAATTTCTTAACTTCTATTATATTCAGTTTTCTTCCATATAAAATATATAGTATTATATATTCTTCCTTCTCCTTTCTATCTAACAAGGTTCCATTTACTTTTCCTCTTAACTTTATTTTAACCATTACTTTCTGGTAAGCCTCCTATGACTTCTGGATCAATGATATCATCATTTATTCCCCAAATGATTTTGATGGCCTTCCATCCCCAATCAAGTTCCTCTAAAACCCATTCCCCATCTCCACCAGCTCCCAGTAGCATCTGCCTCTCCTTTTCTAAAGTGAAAAAATTAAATCATCAAACACAGGCAAACAAATGCTAATACAAGTCCTCAGTGGCTGCTCAATACCCACTATACCAGCTCCAAACACCTCAGCATCATGCACAGGCCCTTTTATACTTGGTGACCACCCAGCTTCACCTCTCACTCTCTCAGTCCCATCTTCTACTATCTTGCATTTCACTGCTTTACACCACAGTCCAGAAAGGCACTGTAAATTAATTCTTCTCCTCATGCCACACCTCTTTATGCCAGTCCTGGTAGGACCCCAGCCCTTCTTCTGTTCTTCCGGGTTCCACTTAATATGAAGCACTCTGGGATAACTCTCCTTCCCTTCCGAGGCTGAGCTATAGACCCCTGTGTGCCCACAGCACTTCACAGAAGAGAGAAAACTAGCTAATACTGATCGGGTGCTTTTCTACTTGTCCTTCAAGACTCCACTCAAAGGCACCCACCTCTGGAGCTGCACCTCCTACTTTACAGACATTAATTCACTAAATTTCCCCAACTCTGAAGTTGGTTCAGGTACTTCTGCTCTAACTTCATCTGTTAAATCCTGAAAAATGGCACATTCTGCAAAACCATGCACTCTGATTAACAGGGCATTTAGAAGAGAAGGTTAGGGGAAACTCTGGAAAAGTTACGGGCCTTTATCACCAGTGCATGAAGAGCAACAATTAGGAAAGCCTAATTCAACAGTAGCAGGCTACACTTCTACTGACATTTGAGCTGGTTTCACAGTTTTAAACCCTGAGATTCTTTCCACCTCCCTTCAAAATGTAAATTTTGGATAAGTGCTTCTAATGTAGATCAATTCTTTAAAAAAATAAAATCTGATCCTGGATATTGCTTTCTTTATGGGAGCACTGTATTACTACATAGAGAAATGTGTCTGCACTGCTTCCTCTGCATGCTTTAGCTTCCCCAGAGAGCCGAGCATGATGGGAAAGCAAGCAGTGTGCAAGCCCAGATTCCACTGACCCTGCAGGAGGAGTGATGCTTTGCAGACTTTGGTTTATTTAGTTCAAGTCCTTATATATGGCTAAGGCTTTCTCTTTAAATAACATAAATATAAAATGAAGCTTGACCTTAACTGCTTCAACCATTAACATGCTACAGAAAATTACCAAAAGGAATTTCATGTTACTCTAGCATTTGTTCTTTACTTACAAATAACATTTGAGGTATTCACATTAATATTCTACCCATATTTAAAACAAATTTGTTTTGCATATTTAAAACAAACCTAATGTTTTTGGTACTTACAGCCAAGATGGAGGCATAGGTAGATACACTTTGGCTCCTTGTACAACCAAAAGAAGGACAACAACAAATTTAAAAACAAAAAATAACCAGAACTTCCAGAAAATCAAACTGTATGGAAGTTCAACAACAAAGGAGTTAAAGAAGAAACATTCATCCAGACCAGTAGGAGGGGCGGAGACAGGCAGCTGGCATCATGAGGGCTCACATTAAGGCAGCAGCTGGAGGACCTGGCAGGCAAGGTGGTAGCTGGCAGAGCAGGTGGTCCCACATTTGTGTGTGGATAAACCAGGAGAAACAACTGGGGAGCGATGCATATCACACAACCTGAGATTCCAGCACAGGGGAAATAAAGCCCCAAAACCTTTGACTGAAAAAACCTGTGGGAGTTGAGGAGGCAGGAGAAACTCCCAGGTTCACAGAAGAGTTCCTTGGAACCCCCACAGGGTCCTAGAATATACACAAACCCACCCACCTGGGAATCAGCACCAGAAGGGCCCATTTGCTTGTGGGTAGTGGAGGAAGTGACTGAAAACTGTCAGAGAGCCAAGCAAGCAGCACTGTTCCTTCTTAGACCCCTCTCCCACATGCAGCACCACAATGCAGCGACTTGCTTTGCCCCACCCTGGCCAATAACTAAGGCTGCTTCCCTACTAAGTAACAGTCATGCTAAAATAAAAAAAATATGGCCCAAATGAAAAACAGATCAAAACTCCAGAAAAAATACAACTAAGCAACGGAGAGATAGCCAACCTATCAGATGTAGAGTTCAAAACACTGGTAATCAGGGTGCTCACAGAAATGATTGAATATGGTTGTAAAGTAAAGGAAAAAGTGAAGACTATGAAAAGTGAAATAAAGGAAAATGTACAGGGAACCAACAATGAAGGGAAGTAAACTGGGACTCAATCAATGCTTTGGAGCAGAAGGAATAAATAAACATTCAACGGGAACACAATGAAGAAACAAGAATTCAAAAAAATGAAGAGAGGGTTAGGAACCTTTGGGTCAACTTTAAGCACTCCAACATCCAAATCATAGGAATGTCAGAAGGAGAAGGGGAAGAGCAAACAACTGAAAACTTATTTGAAAACACAATGAAGGAGAACTTCCCTAGTCTGGCAAAGAAAATAGACTTCCAGGAAGACCAGGAAGCTCAGAGAGTCCCAAAGAAGTTGGACCCAAAGAGGAACACACCAAAGCACATCATAATTATATTACCTAAGATCAAAGATAAGGAGAGAATCTTGAAAGAAGCAAGAGAAAAGGAGACAGTTACCTACAAAAGAGTTCCCATAAGACTATCAGCTGATTTCTCAAAAGAGACCTTGCAGGCAAGAAGGGGCTGGGAAGAACTATTCCAAGTCATGAAAGTCAAGGACCTACATCCAAGATTACTCTATCCAGCAGAGCTATCATTTAGAATGGAAGGGCAGATAAAGTGCTTCCAGATAAGGTCAAGTTAAAGGAGTTCATCATCACCAAGCCCTTGTTATATATGAAATGTTAAAGGGACTTATCTAAGATAAAAAATATAAACAGTAGAGTGACAACAAACTCACAACTATCAACAACAGAACCTAAAAAAAACAAAAAAAATGAACGAAGCAAACAACTAGAACAGGGACAGATTCATAGAAACAGAGATCACATGGAGGGTTTCCAGCAGGAAGGGGGTGGGGGGAGAATTGAGGAGAAGGTATTGGGAATAAGAAGCATAAGTGGTAGGTACAAAATAGACAGGGGCAAGTTAAGAATAGTACTGGAAATGGAGAAGCCAAGGAACTTGTAGGTATGACCCATGGACAGGAACTAAAGTGGTAGGGAAATGATGGTGGGAGGTGGGAACAGGGCAGAAAGAAATAAATGGGAGGAAAAAATGGGACAACTGTAATAGCACAATCAATAAAATATACTTAAATTAAAAAAAATAAATCTAACGTTTTTGTCAAGGGATTTTAAAGCCCTTTGTTGTCTCAATTTTATCACAAATAAAAGTTTAGTGACCTGTAAGTAAGCACATCTGAAGGAAAAAGAAGACAGTTTACTGGATGTCAGAATTAGGGGGAGATGAGAGACTTAAGTCCAGAAAGGCAACTTCATTAAGGTCAAACAGGTCTACATGTGCAGGTGGAGACTACAGTTGATTTCGGTGCTGTAGTATTGGTTGAACCTAGTAAACCATTGCAAGATCCATCAGAAGCAAGAGCCTTTGGTGTTACCTCAAGATAATATATATCACAAGAGTAAGATAAATGGTTTAATAGCCAAAAAAAAATAGGGCAGCAACTAGATAGTACTGACCACAGAACACTCAAGGTGACATGTTTCTAAAAAATAGAAAAGGAAAAATATAAAAAAAGAAAGATAAACTCTTATATAAATTACAATATATGGGAAATGGAATAACAGGATCTCAGGCTAGAAAAGAAATAAAGATACCATGTAAGGGAGAAGATGTAATCACTGTGTGAGACCAGATACAAATAATTAATGCAATCTGATCAGAGACCAAACCTCTAAACACAGATATGGGTTTTCATCAGTTGACTGGCTCTATAGTGTGGGCCCTGGCATTCAGGGATGAGAAACCATGATTAAATGTACTTCAAATCTCTACTTGCCTAAAAAATAATAATGCTTTCAAAACTGAACAGTTAATAAAAACATATATTGTCACTTACATTTAACCAGAGTTCCAGAACAAAAACTGTTGTCTTCTCAGATGACAAGTAAAAGTTTAATTTCAGAATCAGGGAGAATTTTGACACCCTGACACCTATTAATTTTTCTTGAAAATTTAACTCCAATTTTTACCACTTTCCCCACAATTTTCTATAAGTAAGCATTTAACATTTACCTAATTTGGCGTTTAATCATCAAAACAACTTCTAAGAATTTTAAGTAAAGCATATAATTCGGAGGGAAGTTAAAAACAGGGGCCAAGCATCCCTACCCATTGTCCTACAGAAAAAGTCACTGCTGAAGGAACCTGCACAGGTAGGTGATTTTTCAGAATAAAAATTCTGTACTGCCAAAATGGAGTTTAATAGTTATCAATGAAAATACTGCTATGTGGAATATCTGAGATTTTCCTGCCTATCTTCTCCTATATGATTGTTATAGTGTCATGACTTACATTTAAGTCTTTTATCCACCTTGGATTTATTTTTGTGTATGGTGTAAGTTGGTGATCAAGTTTCATTTTTTTCCATGTAGCTGTCCTCACACTGGTGAGAATGGCCATCATAAACAAATCAACAAACAACAAGTGTTGAAGAGGATGTGGAGAAAAGAGAACCCTAGTGCACTGTTGGTGGGACTGCAGACTGGTGCAGCCACTATGGAAAACAGTATGGAATTCCCTCGGAAAACTAAAAATGGAACTGCCTTTTGACCTGGCAATTCCACTGCTGGGACTATAGACTAAGAACCCTGAAACACCAATTCAAAAGAACCTATGCACCCCAATGTTCATAGCAGCACAATTTACAATAGCCAAGTGCTAGAAGCAACCTAAGTGCCCATCAGCAAATGAATGGGTCAAAAAACTATGGTACATTTACACAATGAAATAATATGCAGCAGAAAGAAAGAAGGAGCTCCTACCCTTTGCGACAGCATGGATGGAACTGGAGAGCATTATGCTCAGTGAAATAAGCCAGGCGGTGAAAGACAAATACCATATGATCTCACCATTAAGTGGAACCTAATCAACAAAACAAACACGTAAGCAAAGTATAACCAGAGACACTGAAATAAAGAACATACTGACAATAACCAGAGGGGAGGTGGGAGGGGATAATGGGGGAAAAAAGGGTGAAGGGTTTTTAGGAACAACTATAAAGGACACATGGACACTTGAGCAACAATAAAAAAAGTTAAAATAAAATAAAATATACTTTAAAAATAGTTAAGAGTTAAAAGAATACTTATACATGCCATATACCCCTAGAGAAATTAATGTCAAATTGTATACAGAATCAACTTTCCTCTCCTTTTGCCAAAGCATTAACATTTTAGTCATTTCTCAAGAACCCATTATGTGGCTCAATCACTGGATTTAGTGTGTCTCTCTGGTTGAAATGCTAGTGACACGGATCAGCATTAATAAGTATGGTGCCATTGCTAAGTGCTTTGAAAAGAATCACATCACTTATTTCTCACAGTAGCACTATAAACTAGGGATTTTTCATTATCCACATTACACAGACAAATGAACTGAGGTTTAAAAGATTTTGACCCGGCCCATCAAACTCTGGAGTCTATGTTTTTACAGCAATGCTGTAACCAGAGAGCAGGTGGAACACATAATGAATCACCTTTGGGAAAGTTCTCTGAATGAATTTTAATTGAAAAATGGAAACCCTGACAGAGAACCAAAGTCTAGAAAACAAGGTTCATGACCAGTGCAGATGTTTATGAAGGGCATTTTAGGGTTCTTTCTGATTTTTTCCTCTCACAAAGAGGGAAGTAAGAAGATAACCTGTCTTTTCTGGCAGAGGAAAAGTGCACTTCATACTTCCCATACTTCCTATGTGAGCACTCTCTTCCAGGGCTGGGCTTGAGCAAGCATTCTGGGAGCAAGCAAAGGACTCCAGCATTAGAAAGAGTTGGTCTTTCCCACAGAGCTTCCAAGAATGAATGTTTTTTTTCAACCAGGAGGCAAGTTGGCCACAAGCACTGGAGATACTGACTTCAGGCAGAAAACTAATATTGAAAAAGAAAAAAAAACACTACTTTCTGATGATGTCAATGCTACAGTGTGAAAGATAAAGCCACAACCATGGCCAGGTCAAGAAAGAACCTTGTTGCCAGAACCATCAAGGCCTGCTGCTTGTGAAATCAGAGGTGTTAGGTCCCTCATACTCTGAATAGGCCATTTTATGTTACCATCTAATAAATTCAATTTGAAAAAAAAAGGGAGTAGACTGTGAAACAAGAATAAATAATACTTTATAGTTTAAAAAACCTGTCCTATAAAAGTAGCTCTTAACCTGCTTTAAAAATCAAATATTTTAAGGACTTATTTGATGAGACCTTTTGCTGTTATTTTTCATAGATTAAAAAAATGTCAAAAATGAGGAAAAGACAGAAATATATGGCATAGGTACGTCAATTTGTACTGTGTTCATCACAGCAGTTAAATGTAGACTGCTGTGGAAAACACAGTATATATACGCGTGTGTGTATATGTGAGGTATAAATTGATTTTAAGTATTTGTGGATAAACGGATTCATTGACCTCTCTGAGTTCCTCCAAAAGCACAAGTTTCTGCAGCTTACAGTGGAAACCACTGTGTAATTTTAGAGTTTCTTGTTATTTGCAACTCATCTCTCCAAGATTTGACAGGATTAATCTATTTGTATCAACTTTTCATGTAATGGATTGTACCCCATGTAAAAAAGATTCTACAGAGATATTGCATACTTTGCAATTTCCACTGATCGATTTATACACAAAGCAAAACTTTCTTTGTGTGGCTTCCTCCTCTCCTCTCTTCTTAAAGAGTGCATCTACTGTACATGGTTGGAGATGTGCCACAACGCTCTACCTGTTTACTGTAGGTCTAACAAGCCCTAAAGTGAAGAAACTTGGTTTACTTTATTTGCACTAACATTTCTCAATTTTGCTTATGTTACTTACAAATTAACTTTCGGGTTTCTACAGCAATGGTTCTCAAATGTGACCATGCATTAGAATCAATCAGAAGGCTAGCTAACATACATATTAATAGTCCCCACCTATAGAGTTTTTTGCTCAAGAGACTTGGGAGGAAAGCAGAAAGTTTGCATTTTTTTTATTGTTTATGCTATTACAGTTGTCCCAGTTTTTCCCCCTTTAGCCTCTCCAGCCCACCCCCACTTCCACAGTCATCCCCACATTGCTGTCCATGTCCAGGGGTCCTTCTTACATATGCTTTGACTAATCCCTTCACCTTCTTTCAGTCCCCAGCTGTCAGCCTATGCCATGTTTCTATGCCCCTGGTTCTAAGCAGCTCCCTGGTGATACAGGGACTGAAGCTGCAGACCACACTTGGAGACTAAGCTACATAATACTTCCCAAGAAACCCCATTTAGGGTTAAGTTCTACTTGTCTTAGGTTCATGTCAAACTAAATGAAGATTTTACATCAAGACTAACTAACCTTTCAGAATATTCTGGTCTTTCTCTTGTTCTCTATTTGTGGTCCTATGTGTCAGTAAAAATGGGCACAATGAACCATACTCTTGACATTGTATTATAAATTCTATCAAGATTATGCCAATTCATGAGCTGAAAAATTCTTGGGGTATATGATTTTAATTTAAATCTGGAAAGCTAGTAGGAAAATTGACATCAATTTTACACAGGTCTTTGTGTTTATTAACTTATATTTTAAGGCAATAATAAGATAATAAACAGTGAGAAAAATATGTAATTCCAAACTAAAAAGACCATAAAATATTATGACATAGTGATTCTTCCCTCAGGAAGTCATGGAGTAATTAATATTTTTGCTCTCTTAGTTCTCTTGTTTATTGTAAGTAAACAGTTTACTAATTCCAATAAAATAAACTCATTGCTTGCATTATAAAATAGCAAGGTATCTAAAAAATTTAAATAATAATTTAAATACATTATTTCTGGTTTAATAAAATGGTCAAAACTAGTATCAAATCAGAGATGTTGGATGCCTGGTGAATAAGAAAAGGAGGAAAACCTACTTTCCTGAATTACCAGCTGTGCTGCAAAGTCCTAAAAATATTCTGCGGTTAACTGAGAAAAGAAATTGCTTTAGTGACATTAGCATGGATAAAAAACATCTAAAAGTCTGCCAAAAAACTAACATTGCTGCTATTGAATGTATAGTGAAAGAACAACCTAGGATTATCTAGTCTCCTTTTTATTCAATATTCTTTTAGTCAAAACAATGATGAAATGCTTATGTATTCCCACGGTCTTACAGATATTTAACACCCTGAACTATGCAACATAAGTGCGATATGTGAGGTCTGAAAGAAACTGGAGTGAGTCATGTGACTAACAAGTCAAGAGCTGTCCTCACGTTCAGGCCTCTGGAAAGCTGCTAGCAGAGATGGGCCCAGATGCCACATCACCAAGGGTGCCTCTTCACTGTGTTCTCCTGACCAAAATATCCACTGTCCATCAGTGTTTGGATACCAAGTTATGAGCTGAAGTCATATGGTCTATACTTCTCATAAATTCAATCTTTTAAGATTAACCTGGCTGTCATAAATATCACCAGTTAACAATGCAGGATGACCAAAGGCCATTACTACAGCTAGTCTTACCAGATGAAGGATTCAAATTGAATTCCATCAAACCACACTGAGCCAATACATTCTGACAAGCACCTCACATCCAAAATCTTCAAGAGCCTAGAGTTTTTTTCTAATTTGTTCCCCATTTCTCTTCACGAAGAGATAAAAGAAAGCCCAGTGATATGTTGAATGGGGTAAAAGAAAACACAACAGAGTTAACAGGGGACTATAGACAGCACTTCAGGATTTGTAAAAACACAAATACAAGAGGGCACATGTCCATTGCTGCACAATATTGCTTTGTTTAAGGGCCAAGTCTGTCTTCAAGCGTGTTGGTAATAAATCAGCAGGCATTATTTTAAATCAACCAGTTTTATGAAATAAGCCAAGAGTTGAAAGAGGCAGGACTAATTACCAACATTCCTTGATGAATTACTTAGCAGTGTGTGCTAAGTCAATGTGCCACTACGTTTTGATCCCCAATTTTATCCTGTACTTGTTTCCCAGGAGGTAAAAAGAACATGTGGCTAATTAAGGAACCAATCTCCACAGCCAGAGGTACTCAAGGTAAGATTTCTTTTGAAAAAAAAAAAAAGAAAAGGTTCTTTGCCTGATACTCATTAATCTAATTTTTACTACTTCACTAGAAAAACATAGCTAATCTTGTCACCTTTAGGCATTCTGTACTACCATGCAGTGTTCAGAAAAAAAGTTACATATTTGTAATTTAGCCAATAAGAATTTCTTAAGCCTTTCCTAACCAGCAGGAATGTGTCTGGTTTGTTGCTTCTAATTAAGTCTCAACAAAATTTCTAGCTCCTAAATTTCAATTATACAAAACTCAAGGCCAACAGGGGAGATTATGACAAAACTATGCCTGTTGGTAAGGTAGTAGAAATCTGAATTTTTCCTTTCATGTTGGGCCTCTTAACTACTTCTAAAAATTATTCACAACCTAGTAATTCAAATCCTTGTATTCATTTTTAGTGTTCAGGACCCTTACACCTTGCTATCTTTCCTATAGAAAAAACCATCAGAGTCATATAATGTGCATAAATAAGTCTAATAAACTCACTTGACAGAAATGTGCTGCTCAAAAAGTTATGAGTAAAGAGAACTTTGCTAAGATTCCTAAATAAAATGCATGAAAGACATTCCTTTTAATTATATTAAGAATGAATGCATATGCTCCCCTAGTAAAAGCAGTAATAACAAAGACTTTAAGCACCATTGCCTCCAATCCCAAATCTCATTCCAGGGGTAACCGGTAGAATTAGTCTGGTATAGAGTCATGTATACCCCCTTTTCTAGGGCATTCTCTTTTTTAAAAAAGTGATTAAAACACTTATTTTTCTAGGACCACTCTCTACCTTAACAGTCTCCTACTTCAGCTGCCTCATATGCCCTAGTTTCAAGTCATCTCATTTTCACAAAGTTATAAATCAAAACACAAAAAACATCTAACTTTATAAACAAGGTCTGAAAAACTATAGTACTGTCAGGAGATAAATTTTCCTTAAAGTTCAGGCTCAAAGAAGTCATTAAAAAGAGACATATTTAGGGTAAGAGCCAAGATTCTAGTTATAACCTTGTGCAAAGCCACTGTACATATTTTAAACACAGATCCCACTAATTTATTTTAATAGGGCAATGTTAAAATTAGATTTTGCTTGCACATGTCCACAATTTCTACTGTTTAAGAGCATACCAATAGAACAGCAATTATGTGCCACAACAATTTCGAAACAAGCAATACCTGACTATTTGGTCAGAGGTACTGACCTCTTTTCCTGTAAACTGTCAAATAAAAAAAAAATGACAACAGCCAACAGAACAATAGGTGTCCAGTGTGAATGAATCAAAATCATACCTATTTTTTTTGTCAGACTGGCGAAAAATATATTTTTTTGGTGTGCTGCAAAATTTTAGTAATTAGTTTTTGTGTGCCATGAGATGAAAAAGGTTGAAAATCTCTGTTCTGGAAGGTAATCAATCAGTGGTCTTTTGAATCTAAGTCCTTCCTTTAACTGCTGGGATTAAGTAGGTAACATTCGTAAAAAAAGACCTGCTGACCTCTTAATACAGTAATTTAAGATTTATTACAGATGACGTTATTCACTTAAAAGCAAACAGAAAAACATCCAGAATGGAAGTTCCAGTTTCAAGTGTTAAAATGCAGCCAAAGCTCTAATACTGAAAGGGGGCAGGGGAAGAAAAACTACAAATGCAACCACAACTTCAGCAGAAAATTCATATTAAAAGATGTGTGAGTCTATCAAATTGAGTATTTCAAAAATCATTTAAAAATAAAACAAATGTATTATTAAAAAATATAAAGTGTAAAAACATGATGAATTGTGATAGCCTGGGTGAACAGGATCTTTAGAACATAACTGATCTTGAGTTATGATCTTTGGATGTTGTTTCAGAAACTTTCACTGTAGTGCTTCTGACCGATAATGATGACTGTAGCTAAATCATGAATTACCACTGTGGTCAATGTTAAGGACACATCCAAATCTCCTATCAGGCATATCGTGGAGACTCATGGAGACATTATTCTATATGGATGGCCCTTGCTAATTCCAAATGCTTAAGATTATGCACACCCTTGGTTATGTCTGTGAGGTGCCTCTGTAGTTTCTTTGTCTTCCCACTCTGCTCTAACATATTGTTACCGCTGATTCTTTAGAAATATTTAGAGTACAATCTTGAACTCTGTAGAAAACATACAGACAGCAGGGTGTCCAGTTATAAATTGCTAATGGAGCTGTGTGGCCAGGAGCTGGGGACAATCTCTCTATGCCTCAGTTTCCCCATATGGAAGATAGGGCTTTTCCTACATATTCCACAGGATTATTAAGAGGGATATGAGATATGTGATATGACATGTTTAGTCCTGACAGTCATGTCCTCAACATTTCTCTTTAGCTAGTACCACATTTATGCCAGTAATTCCTAGTAAAGGTTTTTTAAGATATGGCCTAATGCTCTATAATAAACATTGGCAACATGACCCAGGCTACCATGTCAGTTGAGAGACTGAACACTGCTACCTCTCCCTTCTGAAGTTTCTTAGGCCATTCACTCTTGGAGAGGTATTACCACCAACAGTTAAGAAATCTGGACAATGGAGTTCAATCAAGTGGGTTCAAATCCTTATGTACCATGTGCTTTGGTGACTTTGGGTGAGTTCCATTACCCCTTTGTCTCAGTTCCCACATCTGAGACACTGGGATACTGGACCAGCTAACCATGCCTGCTGTTCTAACAGTTCTCCTAGGGAGACACAGACCACCTGGATTGTAGGAGTCACAATTTTTTTTTTTAAGATTTTATTTTTTTATTTTTAGAGAGTGGAGGGAGAGAGGGAGAGAAAGAAACATCAGTGTGCGGTTGCTGGGGGACATGGCCTGCAACCTAGGCATGTGCCCTGACTGGGAATTGAACCTGCGATGCTTGGTTCACAGCCCACACTCAATCCACTGAGCTACACCAGCCAGGGTAGGAGTCACAATTTTAAGAGCCTGGATA
Source organism: Tonatia bakeri (assembly GCA_004024845.1). Lineage (NCBI taxonomy): Eukaryota > Metazoa > Chordata > Mammalia > Chiroptera > Phyllostomidae > Tonatia > Tonatia bakeri. The sequence continues at coordinate 105,003 of PVIA01002869.1, read as the reverse complement.
GTGTTCTCTAAACACAACACAATGAGGAATTGAGAAAGATGTTGAGTACTCTACAGGAATGTTTCTCAACCATTTTTTTCATCATCATTCCCAAAAGGACGCTTTTTAAAACTTTTTTTCCCTGAATACTCTCCTCATCCCTATCCCCGTGAAATTTGAACAGATACACACACACACACCCATAGGTAGCTAACGCAAGGTGCGCGGGTCGAATTCAGCCCTCCACCTTGTTTTATCTGGCCCAGCACCTTGTTTCTACCCAAAGGCAGCACCAAACTCATTACCCCTAGTTAAGGAGTAGTTACATTTATACAGTCCTAAAATTACATTCAGCCCTTTGAAGGCAACTGTGAGGCTGATGTGGTCCCCGATGAAAATGAGTTTGACACTTCTGATATATACCATATATCTGTTTACGTACTTACTATGGCTCCTTAGAGGACCACAAACCATTGTAATATCTAAGACTTTTTTGTCTTCCAAGAACCAATTATTGCCCCTTTGGGAGCAATATAACCACTACTGCAAATGTAGGCTCCACAGGCCTCATCACGTGAAAAAGAAGCTACCATTCAAAGTCAAATTAAAAAAAAGGACCACTCTACTTTTTGATACTCATTCCTAAGCCCTGGACTTGACATTCTCCTTAAGATGCTACTGACATGCAGTAGTATGGAATTATGAGAACTATGCAAATGAAAGGAGAGTGTACCTGTCAGTATGGCTTCTTTTAATAGCAAAAAATGAGCTGAGCAGCTACCTTCTCATGTAAATCCGTAAGATAACTTCAGTGATTGCCAAGTAGCACAATGACAAGATATGTGGTCCCCCTCTCAAACCCGCATGGTACAAGTGCCCATGAGCACAGCTGTCCCTGACCTCCACATGAGGAAATCAAAGCACACTGATTCTCCTATGTCCCTTGGACACATAAAAATGTCCACATGGTCATAGGGGGAGAAATCATTTCCATTTAGTGCCAATATTACCAAGTAAATGTATGATCAGAGCAGATGTTTCAGTGTTTTCAGAAAAGTAGAATTAATTCATAGGCTTGGCTGTGTCAAGGTTGAATAATTTGTTTTAGGTAGTTGCTCTCCATGGGTCTGCTCTTTCAAGTGAACCAAATCTGAAAATCTAAGAGAAGATGACTTTCTTCAGCCCACATCTTCTTATGAGTTACTAGTCACTAAAGGCAGTGCAGATAGAAAATGACATCTCAAATTTAAAACACAGGCACTTACAAGGTTTTTGCATGACTTAGCCTATGTTGTGTAGGACAACTCTAAGGAGCACCCAGTTGTGCCAGCCCTGAAATAACTAAGTCCTTACCCACAGGGGTCACACACAGCATGGGAGTAAACAGGCCACCAGTCAGTGCCCATGCCAACAGGGGCACACCTATAACATAGGAACAGTTTAACTGCTTTCAAACCAGCCAGAAGTCCCCATTCTGCCTAAGGAAGAATGAAGTTTGAAGCCACATTCTCAAAACCAGAGACAACTCAGAAAGAAAAGAAACTATTTCTTTTGTTCTATTTGCAAATGTGAACAAAGAGAAAGACAGTTGATGATTACCTGACCGAAATAGTCTACTATGTTTCTTCAGACCTCATGGCCACACAAAGCAATTGCAAGGTTGGAAATCACCAAGGTTTGGAAGGCTGCACTCTGTGAACAGCAACCCCTTCCGGATCCCCACAAGGGAGGAGCTGAAAGCATGGAAGGGAGCGTTTCCTGTGAAAATCTGTTCTAAGTTAACAAGTATTCTCTGTAATTTTTAAAAATCAATAAAAAATGAGAAATAATTACCTTATATGTGACACTGAACACATCAAAGTGATACTACTAGAAGACTCAAAACCCTGTAGGGAAATGAGGTCTCACTTTGAGAACCTGGAAACTTGTCCCCTTGAAGAAGGATGTGGCCTTACACACACAGAATTTGATCTAAAACCAAAAGGACACCAAAGTTCATAAATAGTCCTGAAATCAAGGCTCACAGAATGCTTCTGTGACTCACACTGGTGACAAAAATACATAATAGCCCACAGATGAAGTGAATAAATACATGATGGTCGATGGACCAGATAGATGTCCCTTCTTATGAGGACAGTGCCTCTATCAAAAGACTCCTCTAACCAAGAAGTATGAGGTAAGCTGATCTGAGACATGCACGTCTGTGCCTGCTTCTTGTAGCCACCATGACACTAATAGTTCTGTATTCCCAAATAAATAAACCAGAACAATATCTAAATGCATAGTGAGCTGTGGGAATATCCCTCCTGGAAATCTGTGACCCATCACCCCTCTATAACTCTACACACCCTTTTATGAGAGTCTTTATTATACCTAAAAAATCAGCAACACCTTGAAAATTCTACATGAGGTAGATTTCATAAGTTACGTAGAAAGGCCAACAATTCAGTCATCTGCCCTTGCCCTCATTAGCAAAAGCTCAAGGACATTGGATACAGAATGGGGGACAAAGAAGAAGGATTTGAATCCTGACTCTATACAATAATTATCCAAATGGGATGTCACAGTATGAGGTGACTACCAAATACATGCCAAAGTACTCTGGGTTTACAATGTAGTGGGCCCTGGCAAAATGTGTTTTTGTATTTGACAAACAGCAAGCACCATTTCTAATTCTGCAGCACCCCTGTCTAAGTCCTTGGATTGTCTGAGATGATGTGGAAAAAAATTAAAAAATTCTTTCAAACTACTTAAAATATCCTAAAGTTACAAAAAAAATTTTTTAGTTAAATGTTCACATAACCTTTCTCCTAAGCAGAGCAGGAAATTTCAATGTACAGTTTATTCCAGAGAAAACACCCTGCCTTTAAATTTTTAAATTCCAAGGTGAAGAAAAGAAGAGAAAGAGGTAGAAGACCTTGGTAAGTCTCTACAAATTTCTAACCAGAGAAATGTTTTCAAACTATAAACTAATAATGTTCTAAAGCTATAAACTGTCAGAGTTCATGCTACAGGAAGGAGTGGGATAGAAATTTTGACGAACTTGCCAGTCCAAGATCAGAGCAAACAGGTGCTCCAGTAATTGATGTTAGACTGATGGGACAGTAAAAACACATGCTTAATGCATGTGTAAACAATAACACAGCCCTGGAGGGCGTGGCTCAGTGGATTGAGCACTGGCCTGTGAACCAGAGGGGGTGGCCAGTTCAATTCCCAGTCAAGTCCCATGCCTGGGTTGCAGGCCAAGTCCCCAGTAGGAGGCACATAAGAGATAACCACACATTGATATTTATCTCCCTCTGTCTTTCCCTCCCTTCCCCTCTCTGAAAATAAATAAATAAAATCTTAAAAAAACAAAACAAAACAATAACACAGTGGCTGGTATGCAACACTTCTTTAGCTATGAGACCTGATGTGTGTCCAAAAAGTCTATCCCTGGATCCTTTGCTTTTGCTTGGAAGAAGCTAGATCAAATTTCAAACCTCAGGTTTATATGACTCCTATGTCAACAAAACCCACCTGTAGAAGAAACTGCTTCCATTAATGGTTCTTTTTTTTTAAGACTTTCATATCTTTTATGTAAAATATACAAGATTTATAAAGGCATGTGTCTCTATAAACTAAAAATCAGAAAATCAGGCAGAAAACACGTAACTCCAATTGAATGTATAGATGGTGCCCATACGTGGTTGTGATAGGAATGGGCAATGCAGATACTTTTATGAAATTAAAATTACCATTAATGGTTCTCAGTGGCTCTTTTTGATAATTCATAATTTAAAATATAAGGTGTGTTCACTACTGTAAGAAAACATATTATGCACTATATTGGTTAATTTATGATAAAAAGCACCTTTAATTACAATACCCACTTAAGTAAGGCTGTTCTTAAACCCAGAAGGTATGTATCACTGATACTTAAATGTATAGCAATAAGTGTAATCACTCCATGTCACCCAACATCATAATCAATAACATGACTAAAACCATCAATTAATTAAGTCAATATAGAAACCAGAGGTTGATCTTGAAAACCTTTATGGATTTACAGACTAAAATGATGACCACAGGAGGGTAAGTAATGTAAATTTCCAACCTTTAATACAAATTCCAAAGACTAGACCTACTTTACCAGATACTGTGAACAATTTTTAAATATGCTCTATAAAGCTTCATATTTTTAAAGCATAACTCTGCAAAAAAGAGGAATTAACCTGAAAATACTAATTTACTTTCTCAAATCAGTCATTCAACCCACTGATAGTATAATGTTGGTAACTTAAGCTAATGTGTGTGATTTTCTGTCAAGTTCCTGCAAACCAGTGGAAGGTGGAGAGATTTGGCCAGGGTTCTCTAGCACATGCTACACTTCCACCCCCACAGAGAAGCAGGTGTGTTCCATTTTGGCAAATTTAAACCTTTAAAACATAAATGAAGAGTTTACTCACGCTACACTATAAGAAAATATTTATTCAATATAGTCTGTAACATAATGCACTCAATTAGTATACTTGGTGTTACGCATTCCCTGGACATGCAAATTCATCAAAAACGGTCCAAGATTAAGCACTTTGACTACTTTTGCCATTAACCAGTTACTTTATAAAATTATGCTTATGATTTAAAAGGGGAAAGAAAAAGACCATATTATCTCACTTTTTTACAACAAATATTTCATAATATTTTTATACATAAAACATCCAAAATATGTAAACCATTTTTATAAAGTACCTAATCTTTAAGTATCGGAAAGAATGACTTATATGACAATCTCCTTAAAAATGTTATTTGAATTTCTTAGAATGTCATATGAAATCATATCTTTTCATTTGGTCTTTCACTTAAGGCTGCTAAGATCTGTCTAACTGGCTACCACGCACTTCTCACTGCAGTGCCAGCACCTCTTACTCTTCATTTACATGGCACACTCCACTGCTTCACATACTAACATGCAAAACTACACACCTTCACAGATCAAATACATTTAAGGTGAAATACAAAGTTATCAATTGATCATTTTTAGTTGGATTAAGTCTCCCAGTTCTAATAATTTACTTATACTTTAACTTTGGACATTTTTCTGGCACACCTAAGGTGAGGACTGTAATCAAGCCAATATTACCAGTAAATGCAACATATGAGGAAAACCACTTAGTATAGATTTTAATTTTAATCATTTTCAAAATAACATTTTAAGTCATAAGACATTTAGGAATGATGTCGATATGGAAATGGTTCGACAAATTTTCATGTGAGTAATTTTCCCACCATGGGACATAATATCATTAATAGGAATATTGATCTAATTAATATACTTTAATATAATATCAAATATTACCCTTGAATTGGACATAAATTACTACTAGCACACCCATGTTATCTCTTCTAAAAGCTCTCCTTCAGATCTACAAAGCTGAATATTACAGTGAATAAAATAGACATATTTCTCCATTTTATTACTAATTCATACAACTTTAAATATTCCAAAGTATAGACAAAACAATGATTTCTGTGAACAGCAGACAACTTGTCTTAAATAAATCTCAGATCTATAAAAGCTTAGTGATTGTCAATCTTCACCAAAGCAAAAGAGAAAAATTTAATATATAATCTACTTCCAAGACAAAACCTTGCCTTTACTTGGGGAAGAAGGGGGAGATCAAATATCTATTAATTGAGGCAATATCTAGAACTTTAATCACATAAGAGTAAAATTTCTATGCTAAACTGTTTGGGTCTTTTTTGCCCTAACAGAATTTTAATTGTTTTTTTTTTACATGAAAGAGTTTTATTATTTCATTTCTTCATTTTTAAAAAGTCTTTGCAAATAAAAAGAAATGTTTAATTTGACTTTAACTTTGTTTTAAAGAATCTCTTTCCTACTTCCTGGTAAGGATTACATACTGCTTCCCAATTATAACCCATCATCCCCTCCATTTTCTTTAATAATAAACTTGAAATAGTGGTAGATGTTTCGTTTTGTTTTTTGACCACACAAATGAATGCAGAGACCAAGAATGAATCACCAGTGTGTAAAGTTCAAATTGTTTAATGAACAGTAACACTCAGGACCCTTCAGAATGGATCAATTAGGTAAACAGGTTAAAAAAATTTTTTTAAGTAAGGGAATTCCTCTTACTTTCTTTGCACTGGTCATATTTAAGAGTCACAGTGTTTATCTTTAAACTAGGAGTATCTCCCAATGTGCTATGGATACATATGAGATGGGATTCTATTCCTAAACTTGTTACAATTTCCCTGTAATTAGGAAGCTATATGTCCAGATAGAAAGATGCTAACAAGCTCCTGCAGTTTTCACCCCTTCAAAAAATGAAAGACCCAAAACAGACAACTCACTGTAGTGAAAGTATTAGGTGCTCTGCTTATTAAAGCACAGGAAGCTCTTCTATGGTTTGTATCTGAAGAGACTTCCTAAAAGAGTCAGATTCTATAGCCAAAATTATTTACTAAATAAAGAAGAAAATTAAAGAATGACCATGGAACACATTAGGGGGAAATGTATATAAGTTATTAGAAGAGGCTCATTTTAGATAACTTGTACATTTTTAAACTCTCCCAAAGAAAGATGGAAAGATACTGCTATCATGATTTTTCATGGAACATCACTCTTACCCCATTAAGTGAAAGTTACCACTAACCTTACAAGAATTTGAAAATGTAAACCCATGGAAGAATTAATGGGTTTGGCAATGACAAATATGATTCAGACAGGTCAATATGACCAAATACACATTCAGATAAATAAAACTCCTAGAAAATGTAAAACATTGGTTTGGCAGAGGGCTTGGTCCAACCAACAAGAGTGACGCTCACATACCTTAAGGACTTCCATCGGCACCTGGGTGGCAGAGGGGAGGGTGGTGGGCACGCAGACGTTTATGGCTGGTGTCTGACTCACAGGCACTCTCTGTTGCATGAATTGGGCTGCCTGCAGCTTCTGCTGCTGCTCCCTGCGCTCCTGCTCCTGCATCTGCTCACGCATGAGTTGCTGGCGTAGCAAGATTCGTGATGTCATACTGGAGGAGCTTATCGGAGGCTTAGAGGCCCCAGGATGCTCCTCGGAACTGCTGTGAAAAACCAAGAAAACACACATTTAGTTTCCTAATGAGATCCTTCATTTGCATTTTGGGGTACCCTAAATTGCACCAAACTATAAAATGAGCCTGTGCAAATATAATCAAATTGTAGAGTAGTACTCCACATAATTGAAAATCATGAGGTGACAGGACTGAAGTCAGTAATAGTTAAGTTAGCTTCATTACATCTAGGCATTTTTATCATGTAGCTTACATTGGTTTTTTGTTTTTGTATTGTTTTGTTTACATTTTATACTGCGTGTTACTCTTCACCACCAAATATAGCACCACATTACAAAGGGCCAAGAAGCAATGAATCTCAATGAAACCTGGATTTTCACATTTAAAAATGAATTGCTTTTTAGTAACTGAATCTGACAAAATAACTACTCCTACATGTTATCCCCATTCCTTGAGGATGTCTAAAATGTTTACTAACATGGAGTACTTTAAAGAAAAGGTGAATTTTGTCAATGGGGCATTTTTTCTAAAATATGGGGAGTAAAAATCATTAGTAAAAGAAGCATTTGGACAAGAATGTTAACACGCAGTCTTTGGGGAAGGGTGCAGAAGATGAGCTGGTTTGACACCCTGTTTTTTCTCTGCCTGGTTTTGTTTGTATTGTTTTTTTTTCTGATTCACATTGGCATGCCCTCTCCTACATGCACTCTGTGATTTCCCCATGAAGCCTACTTCTCATGGTTGGGTACTTACTCTTCCCAAAATTATTTAAAATGCTTAGATACTAGTCATATAGTTAAGAAAAAAAGACTTCCTAATTTTCTCAGTATGGTTCTGACTGCTTATCTTACCAGCTCCAGGACATCAAGTTTTTAAATTCCTCTTTGCCTTAGTCACCACACCCAGAAAAGAGGGACAACAATAGTTTTTTGCCCAATTACCCATTTAACAAAGTGAGAGTTGTTTCTTAAGCTTCTGTTGCATCATTATACTTTAAAGCCCTAGCTCATAGGGATTTTGTGAGGATTAGATAAAATAATAAAATAATTCACATAAATCCCCAATTAGAATGAGAACCATGTAGTATTGCCTCAATAAATAGTCACTGTTACTATTACTATCATCTAGAAAATTTAATTGTTTTTAATTTCTAGCAATGTAGTTTTCTAAAAAAATATGTTTAGGACAAACAATACAAAATTTTATCACTTGGGACTGGAGAAAAAATATTTGAGAAAGTATTCACTCCTATGTAAGTTACTATTCAAGGGAAGCACCTTTCACTTCCCTTCTTAAAGATAAACCCCAGTATTGTCTTTACCTTCTAACAGGAGGAAAAAAAAAAAAAAAGCCTGTTGATCACTGACTATCCTCATAATTCCTTCAAGCTCTGCAGGTAACAAAACATGCTAAACGATGACAAATGCCTGTGCTTCACTGGCCCACCATTGAAAACTACATAATAAAAATCATCCTAGCAGTTTACTTGTTACTCACCATAGGAAACAGTTTTGATAAATTGTGACAGGTCCATATAATACATTATTATGCAGCCATTTAAAATGATATAGAAATATATTTGTTGTTTTGAATAAAAATTACACAATACACTTATTTTATTCATTCTTTAAGGCATACTTATTCATTTTTTGAAAAGGATAAAATTTTATTTCTCGATTACAGTTTACATTCAACATTATTTTGTATTAGTTTCAGGTGTACAGCACAGTGGCTGGACAATCATACACACTACCATTTGTGACAGCATTGATCGGGATGTCAAACTCATTTCCACCAGGGGCCACATCAGCCTCACAGTTGCCTTCAAGGGGTCGAATGTAATTTCATCTCCTTAACAGTTATGGAGTAGTTACATTTATACAGTCCTATAATTATATGGCCCTTTGAAGGCAACTGTGAGGCTGATGTGGCCCCCAGTGGAAATGAGTTTGACACCTCTGGCACAGATGGATCTAGAGGACATCATGCTAAGTAAAATGCACACAGTCAGAGAAAGACAAATACTATATGAATTCCCTTATATGTGGAATCTAAGTGAACAAACAAAACAGAAACAGACTCATAGAACACACATGGTTGACAGAAGGAAGTGTTAGGGGGGCTGGGTGAAAAAGGCGAAGGGATTAAGTACAAATTGGTAGTTACAAAATATTCACAAGGATGTAAAGTTCAGCACATAAAATGTAGTCAATAATATAGTAATAATTATGTATCCGTAGTGCCAGGGAGTCTGCCTGGAACAAGTCCAGCCATTGTTAATGTAGCAAGAATGGTTTGCGCAGCACTGATGTAAACTGGCAGCCAGGGAGAGTGAACTGGAATGTGCATGTATGAACAATGACAACTTCACTGTACTAGTCTGTGGGGGTGTTAGATGATGTTGAGGGAGCATGTGTACTGAGTGGTTGTCACATTCAAAATGACTGAGCGAGTAGAGCAAAGAATCTGAATAAAATTTTGCATTAAGCTTGAATATTCCTCTGTGGAAACTATTGAGATGATTCAGAAGGCTGCAGCTATGGGCAACTGATGATTGTCAGCTTTATCACAACAACATACCTGCTCATCCATCATTTCTTGTGCAGAGTTTTTTGGTAAAACATCAAATCACCCAGGTAACTCAGCCCCCATACAGTTCAGATTTGGCACCCTGCAACTTCTGGCTTTTCCCTAAACTAAAATCACCTTTGAAAGGGAAGAGATTTCAGACCATCGATGAAATTCAGGAAAATATGATGGGGAGAACTAATTGTTTTTGGGAGAATTGTGAGAGGTCCCAAGGCGCCTACTTTGAAGGGGGCTGAAGTATCATTGTCCTATGTACAATGTTTCTTATATCTTGTATCTTCTTCAATAAATGTCTCTATTTTTCATATTACATGGCTGGATACCTCTGGACAAACCTCATATAATAAATTTGGAAAAGCCAGGTGCAAAATAGTATTCAAGACATGATCCAATTTTTTAAAATGTTCACTAATGAAAAGGTATAATGATAATATCACTCTGAATCATTGCTGGAATACTTATATTATTACAGTCCTTTAAGAAAACAACAGTATTATCATAGGCTATGAAATTGTTCATACAATTTGACTCAAAATTTATTAGTGGATAACTTTCCTAAGAAAATAATTAAAAATGTAGAAAATCTGACATTACAAACTATTTTCAAATTGCATAATATTGTCAACCACCTAAATCTGTCCCTTAATATGAGAACAGTTAAGAAAATTATGAGGGAAAATGTCAGTCAAAGGGTACAAACTGTTTGTTGCAAAATGAGTAAGTTTTAGGGATCTAAGGTACAGCATGGAGGTTATAGGTAAGAATATTGTACCCTGTACTTGAAATTTGCTAAGAGAATTCTTAAATTCTCCTCTCTACAAAAAGAAAAAAAAAACAAATAAATGTGTTATTTAGCTTGATTATAATCATTTTACAATATATGCATGTATCAAATCATTATGTCATATACCTCAAATATATACAATTTGTGTCAATTATACCTCAACAAGACTGGGGAAAAATAAAACCATTTAAGAGATTTAAACATAAAACAGTTTTAGGAAAAGTAAATCATAATACATGAATGATACATGAATTTAACAATATGGTATTTTTAAATGTACGAACGTATAGCAAAGAGGAAAATGAATGTCATAGGAGTAAATTAAAAGGTAGGATTCAAAAATGTACTCATATTCTAATTTAAAATAAGTAAAGTATGTGTATGCTAACAAATACACACACATGACTAGCAGGGAATGTTAAAAGATGATCATAGTTGCTAGAGTGGGAGTGGAATTATAGGTAAATTTCTTTTTTAGTCTTTTCCCCCTAAGTTAAATAAAACCATAATCATTTCTTTCAATGGCAAAATATATGCCACTAATTTAAGAACAAGAAGAAATCATGAGTGATCGAAGTCACCATTTAGCTAGAAAAAGGAGAGTAATCCGTCACAGACAATAGTTTGACAATAAGATGGGAACATAGTGACTATCTCCAGCATGCTGGTTCTCTTGGAAGTCTTCTGCATCCCAGAAGAACCCTCTCTTTTTTACAGTGACACACATAGACAGAACAATGTTGATGGCCTGCTTATCATTGTAAAACCTTGTACTCATCCATGTAATAAAAGCAGCCATTACTGAAAACAACCTATTCACCTGGTAAAGATCTACTAAAAGACAATCAAAACGAAAGTGTACTTTCCTAAAGCAAGAAAAAAGGGGCAGGGGTAAGGGGTACTATTTTAAATAAATAAACAACACTCTTAGTATTCAAAGCCTATAAGTTTAAAACATTCCCAGAGAGGCTGATCCTTTTGATAAAAACAGGAGCAAACCTTTGTGCTCTAGCAAATGCAGCTGTGGAATAATCGCACTAATTAGCTGCTCAAGAGAAGCCATTAGTTGTGATACTGGCAAAAAATCCTTTGAATTAACAGTAAAGCATTCTTGAGACATTTTAAATTAAAATTATGAGTTACCAACCACATTAAGGCTTCAGACTTCAAAGTCCACAACAATTTCATTTAAAGTATTTACTGAAATATCCAATCAGGAAAAAAAAATTAGACAGTAGACTTGCGTAATAAAAGAAAACTCCACTTAAGAAAATCTAGCAAAGCTCACTAATTGACATTATTAATAAATCTTCTAAAAATAAAGTGCAAAGGAAGACTGTGGTCACTTCATTGCACACACCCCCTGTGGGATATTTCTATGTCATTAAGATAACTCCCATATTCTCACCTTCACTTTTGATCTTTTAGCATCCTTTTCTCTTAGAAATAATTGAATCTGCAATTATCACCTTATAGATAAAAATGAAGAAATCCACACTTCCAAATGAGCATAATGTTTTAAACTCATAATTGAGATGAGAACATTACAGGTGACCAAAAAGCTCATTTTTAAATTAAGGACCTGATACGTAAGCCACTAATGGTAAACAAGGAAAGCTGCCCAAGTGTGTTTAATTTTAAAAGCTAACTGAACTTATCCAGGGCTGAAGAAGCTCGATCTGTATTAGATAATCCTAATTCCGTGAGTCTGATTCTTTCTAATCAGGTTATGTGAAGGTCATTTATTCAACAAATAGTTACTGTTTCCTCTGTGCCAGGTACTGGGACTACTTTGTTTCTAATCCTGTTTATTTTAAAGCAATGACCATATAATTTTTATGAGATGCCTTAAAATTAAATCAATTATATGATTATCTGGCTCTTATCTAGTTCCACGTGGGAAGGTATACATCTCACCATAAGAAATCACCTTTTGAAAGTCAACTAAAGAGGCAAAAGCTTTTACTGGCACTTATCAGAATCACTGAAGCCAGACACACAGCTTCCCTGAGAACTGGGAACTGCTGAATAGTGACACCAGCAGGACTGATGTCAACTGGGCTCAAATTCTATTGGGTTGGCCAAGAAGTTCGTTTGTTTTTTTTTCCATAAGAAGGCTCTAGTAGCACTTAGTTGTCTTTATCTTTACTCAAAACAATTTTGTTAGATTGTCTTGTGACAGCTGTCATATGAGCTGTCAGCGGCACTTTTAAAAAACATCAAGCCCTGACTGGTGTAGCTCAGTGGATTGAGCGCGGGCTTCGAACCAAAGCACCGCAGGTTCGATTCCCAGGCAGGGCACATGCCTGGGTTGCAGGCCAGGTCCCCAGTGGGGGCCACATGAGAGGCAACCACATATTGATGTCTCTCTCTCTCTCTCTTTCTCCCTCCCTTATCTTCTCTAAAAATAAATAAATAAATAAAATATTAAAAAACACCACCAAAATTAGTGAATTTTTGTGTAGCCATGTTAATAGTGAAGATGGAAGAAAATACACATTTTTGGCATATTGTATTTTACTATTTCAAGAAAAGTAAAAACACAACTGAAAGGGAAAAATAAAGATTTGTACAGTGTATGGAGAAAGTGCTGTGACTGATCGAACATGTCAAAAGTGGTTTGCAAAATTCTGTGCTAAATATTTCTCACTGGTTGATGCTCCACGGTCGGGCAGACCACCTGAAGTTGACAGTGATCAAATCAAGACATTAACTGAAAACAATAAACATGGGAGATAACCGACATACTCAAAATATCCAAATCTATAATGTTATTGTGAAAAAATTAAAAATATGTCTTTTGTTTTACAGAAAAAACTAAACAGACTTTTTAGCCAACCCAATAGTTCAGTCACCGGGGAGCAGTGATCTTTAAGGAGCCATTTCACTTCTCTGAGCCTCTCCAAAATGTTCCTCCCAAAGGTGCTGTTTGAGTGAGTAAATGTTGAAGTGCTCAATCCAGCAGCTGATACATATGGATACTAAGTAACCACTGGTACCTACCAGGTGGTCACATGCTCCAGGTTACCTGACATATTCCTAAATTCAAATTAATTCCACTGCCTTCATTAACCACTTATAAGAATATTGGCAATTCCATTAACTCCATTACCCCAGCATCCAAATGATATCTGCCTGACTGCTCCTCACCTTTGACACTGATACCAAATCCTTTACTAGGCCTTATGAATGAGTCTCCGGTCTCCCCATCAGGGTCATCCAAGGTAGGAAACTTGTGGTTGGTTGAAACTTGGTCTAGGCTGAAGGAGCTGATAAACTTTTTACTGCATTTCCTCTCTTCATTTCCTCTCACAGAATCCAGCTCTGCCACTTACTAATCTATAATTGTGGCCAAGTTAGTACATCTCTGAGCTTTGATTTTTCTTATTTATAAAGAGTGTTTAATGTATCTGCCGGCATTGTGATGATTAAAATCTATAATAGATGTAAAAAGTTAAGCACAATGACTGAAACACAGTCTAATAAATAGGAACAGAGTTTAAAACTTAGTAAAAAATAAAAATTAAATTATGAACATACTACTTCTTTCCTGATGCAGGGAGCTGATTTTGTATATGCAAATTTGGACCATAGCAGATTCATCTTTTAAGGTTTAGGCGATCCATATTTAATTCAGCGAACTTCCCAGTTTTTCCAAGAGAAAAGATTATTTCTCCTGCAATTATCTCTTAAGTTATAAAAATCCTAGCATTTTTTTCCAGGAAAAATTAACATTCCTTACAATCATTCAGCTGGTAAAGCTCAAAGCCAAGCATTTGCCTGCACCAGGGCACAATGTAATTCTGCCCAGGAAAGCACAGCAGCTGATGTTTACATCCACACTGGAGATACAGAAAGGCACAATACTGTTATCTTCATGAAGTACAGATGAGAAAGCTACCTCACGGTACGTTAAGCCACAGGAGTTTCCAAATGCACACGGGTGGCTATCAAAAAATCAGCTGAGTGAGTACATTGTCTAAAATCAAAATGCCCAGTCTCCATCCCTAGAAACTGATTTCAGTTAATGTCAGTCCCAGGCATCAATATGTCTACAAAAATTGTGCATTTGATTTGGATGCCTGGCCATGTTCTCAAACTAATATTCAAATACCCAAGATCACCCAGCCATTAGTAGGAGTTGGGACATGAACCCACATCTCTGAGTCTAGGACCAGAATACTTTCATCCATGCCTGAGGAAATTCACCTTCCATTCCCACTACCAGAAGTATGACAAGAGCTCTGAAGAGTCCTTCCAATACAGTATCAACGTGTGGAATGGGATGGAATGGGAGGACAACCCCTGCCAATAGGCCATAAACCCAGACAGACAAAAACATCAGTCCAGAAATTGCCAGTGGATCTTTCTGGTTACAACTTCTTTATCAAAACTAAAAGGAACACACAGGCTGAATCTATGGAAACTGCCTCAAACTGGTTAGTTCTGTCAGCTGAAAGAAATTCTTAGGAGTCTTTTGAAAGTACTTCCAAGTACACAAATCACTGAAGAGTTGGTAAATGGATATGTCTTTTTAAATGACACTCGAACATTTCAGAATGATCAGCACTTCCATTATCTTAATCTTTCCAGTCAAGTAATCACCTTGTAAATATAAGGATGACTTTTTCACCATGTAGAGTGGAAGCAAGTACCGATAAGAAAATATTGAAATTGAAATAAGAAAGGAAGACATTATCACTTGTACTTAAAATAGCTGAGAATATAACCTATATAAATGTGAAAGTACCACATTTCAGAGATTGGCTTCAAAAACTGAGATCTTCTGGACTTTGTCACTGCCAACCTTGCATTTTAGTGGTCAAAAGAAAAAAAAAAAGGAAACCCATCAAAATTCCTGCATTTTCCAACAACATTACCAGCTCAAACAATAAATACTACAAGTTTCTGGTGCAGAGAAATTAAAATACCTTGCAATGTGTATATAGCCAGTCTTTATCCTCTTCTTTCCTTCAAAAAAAATATCTGAATGCCTTCCAAAGGCCAGGTTCTGCTGGAGGGATGTCACAGTGTCCAAAGTGGACAGTATCCCTGTACCTTTCATTACACAAAAGGAGGAAAACATATTCAAAAGTAAGAACTACCAATGATATATAAGTTAAAATCTGAAATCTATATTTTTCAACAACTGAACCCCAAATCACTAATAAAAATTGGAGGGTTATTCATTGCTCTGACTGGTGGTTCATTTGGCTGGAGCATCATCCTGTACACCAAAAGGCTGTGGTTCAGTCCCCAGTCAGGGCACATACCTAGGCTGCAGGTTCATTCACCAACTGGGGCACGTACAGGAGGCAAGTGATTAATGTTTCTTTATAATATCAATGTTTCTCTGTGTATCTCCCTTCCTCTCTCTAAAATCAATAAACATATCAACTGGTGAGAATTAACAAAAAAGATTATGTTCCTTATGCTGGACCTTCAGTAGGTACCATTAAGAGTAACTTCAATAATTGATTAGATCAAAATCAAGAGAATCTTAATACTGATTTCAATACACCAAATGCTTCAAAAAAGAATACAAAAGAATATCCTGAGGCACAGGAAGAAAAAATTAGATTATACGTACATATATTTTATCCATCATTTTTTATTTTCTATAATGTTGTACATGATATATATATATAATGTTAGTACAGTGGCACATATACACAATTTGTAAAATAAAATAAAAATATGTTGAGAGAGTTTGCTTGAAAAAAATTCTTTAGGAGTAATGACCAATAATTTTTAAGAGACCTTAGTAGTATATAATGTTTTTCCAGGTAATTTTCATCATCAGATTTTATGTTGGTTATTTACACCACTCCCAAAGAGTTTCTCATTCCTATACACTCCAACTAAGGAGAATGTCAATCTCTTATAAAAAAATATTTTCAACCACAGATGTGAAGATGACATTTTCTCACTTTATGACCACACTGATTTACAATTTTCACAGATGCCACTATAGGGTGGCACTCTTAATACTCAATTCCCTTCAAGAAACTGTCTCTGAAAGTCATGCCATCAAGTGGTTCTAAAGCAAATGAAGTTGAGGTGCCCCACACTCGAGCTTTCTGTCTTTCATATCAAGCTTCCTTCTACTAGACTGCACTCCAGAATTCTTGCTTACTCTGTCCCACCTTGGAATCCTATTCACATCTAACTGTCATGTTTTAAAAGGATCTGAAAAACTCATCCTCTCTGAGATGTATGTAATTAATATACCCCACCTAGAAAATTTTAAAAGGACTTTTTAATGCAAAATTCTTGACAATCTAATAACAGAATTC
Organism: Tonatia bakeri; assembly: GCA_004024845.1. Classification (NCBI taxonomy): domain Eukaryota; kingdom Metazoa; phylum Chordata; class Mammalia; order Chiroptera; family Phyllostomidae; genus Tonatia; species Tonatia bakeri. Next base: position 88,297 of record PVIA01002869.1, on the reverse strand, counting down.
AGACCTCAGTGTGAAAATAATTGCAAAGACCTTTTTAAACACAGAAAGCCCTTCCATTCTTACTCAAATAATTTCACATGCACAGGGTATGCTCTTTATATTTGTCTAGACAACATCATAACACATCGGAGAAAATGTAAAAACTTTACACTGTCATTCTTAACAACTACCACATGTCTAACGAGTTTGTAATACTGAGTAGAAATCAAGACAAAAGTGCAAACTATGGTCTCAGGAGAAGTCAATGAGTATACCTTTCATGGTGTAGGAGGCGGTCTTACAAATAGTAATGACTTATGGAGGTCATGTTTTTTTTTAATTTATTTTAATTTCTTTACTTAATCTTTATTGTATTTTTCCACTGCCATTTAGTAGCTTTATACTTCCCTTCCCCAGCAATCACTATACTGTTGCCCATGTCCATGAATCCTTTTTCCTTTCTGCTCAATCCCTCAAACCCCTAACCCTTACCCTGCTGAACGCCCCCACCCCTGCTTAGCTGTTATCCTGTTCTCCATCTATGAGTTTTAGCCTTTGTGACATTATGGATGGTCCTGGAGAACATTATGCTAAGTGAAATAAGCCAGTCAGAGAAAGACAAATAACAAGTGATTTCGCTCATATGTGGTTACAAGTTATTTATTCCTGTCAAGGATTCTGTCCCACTTCTTTGGTAAAATACCCTGATATAAATTTGAAGAACCAGCCTCCTCACTTTCAGTTCATGAGGTTACGGTGGTGCTACTAACTCCAGACACAGAAACACAACCCAGGCTGGCCAATCACATCAAACTGGCTTGTGCCACAAGATGGTCCAATAAGTCAGACCTACACCTTTGACTAAAATTATTAGCGTAAAATAAATCTCTTTATACTAAGGTTTGGAAAGATGGTAGAAAGTAAATATGGAACTTTCTGGGCCTATCTAGGGGAAAAAAGCCAAACTAGATGAAAAAGTAATGTGACTTGAAAGAGGAAACACAACTGAGAAGGAGGAAGAACGAAGAAGGAGCCAATGTTTGGATAACAGTGAACACCTGAATCAAACCATCCCTAACCCCTTGATAACCCTCCATGTTGCATATTGATTTACAAGAGCTCCATTTTTGCTTAAGCCAGTTTGATGTGCTCTGGTACAACACATACAGTTTTTTGTGGCAGTCTAGAAAATAACAGTTATAATTTTTTGAAAATAACAGTTATAATAATTTTTTGAAAAAAAATTATCCAAGTTTCAGCTACAACTTAACCAATCTAGTATCCATTCCCCTATTTTCTCCTTGTTTGGACTGGTATACTGCTACCTACAATATTCCCTTCCTCAGCTTTACAGGAACTAGACTAGATTCATGCCTAAGTTTTGCCAATGAGATTTAAGCAGAAATGTCATGTGGTACTTCCAAGAATTCTCTTAAAGAGATACACTGTTCTTTAAAACTTCTGACGTCATGTTCGCTGGAATTTGGCTGTAATGGCAGGGGCTCTAGCAGCTTTTTTGGACTATCAGGATAAGATGAGCCCTGATTCCCACCCCAAATTTAAAGATGGAGCCAGAATATATCTGGTTCTTCATGAAGACAGGAATTTCTGTTTTATTCATATATAGATTCCCCAGGACAGAGAAGAATAGCTGACACATAATAAGATGTGTTCAATGAAATAATTATCTGTTCAATGAGTAAATTTGGTGTCTCTATACTAACAAATACCCTGCCTCATAAAATCAGGTAATACTAGAACCTTAGTGTTGTAAGTCCTTTACGCAAACCATTTCTTAAATCATTCAGTGACAAAGATACATTTTTCCAACAAGATCTGAGCTCTAAAGACTTACTGCATTTCCTTAACTCTAAGACAAATTTTCCCTTCACATTATCCAAGTCAGAATAGATCTTATAATCAATGTACATGTTTAATAGAATTTTCTCCTCCCCCAGTTGCCTTATAATCGATATTAAATTGGACATAGGGAAATACACTTGACAGACACATACTGTAGCGTACTGAACTATTTGTGGTCCCTCAAAAGCTGAAATGAATTATACTTTGGGTAATTCATAAATACGGGCTTGGAGAAACCCATCAATAAAAAGGCAGAGGAAGAAATATCAATTCATTCAGTATCCTAAGTGAAAATCCACTGAACATAACCAAGAAAAAGCACAAACCCTGAAGCCAGAACACCTAGGCTGAAACCCTGTTTTAGCTCTATTACTTCACTTACCCAAACCTCAATTTTCTCATTTATAAAATGGAAGCAAAAAAAAAGTACCCTTGCCACAGAGTGCTTATGTGAATTAAATGTGTTAATAAATGGTGGTTGACACACCACATAAACAATAGTAAAAGTTTGTCTAGGGCTTCTTCTCCACTGTGTTTTAATTCCTGCACTGCTACCTTCTGAGTACCTTAGCATCTCATGACTAGTGAAAACAACTTATTATCTAGGAAGCCAAAATATTAGAATGTTGCTATGGTGTTCCTTTACTTTCCTAGAGGAAAATATAAGAGAAACAATTAACTCACAGTGCGTGTCCTCCCTAAAATAATAGGACCAAAGAAATTAATGGGCAACAGCTCAGTGAACAAATTTTGCCAAAAATATGGGCTAAGAATTTCATTCTGACAGTTTGTAGGGGAAGTATGATCCTATGGCAAGTATCTTAGTTGACTGGAACAAACCATTCAAAATTCAAAAAACTTCAAAATAATTAAGCAAAAGTAGTTAAAATTAAGAGTTAATTTGGGTGTACATTCAAGGGTGGCAGCACTACTTTTCTTATGCTGCGTCAGAATGACATGTTTTAGCCATTCATGTCATCCGTTAATTTGTTTAAAATTAATGTTTTAAAACTTACTAAGTTATGAAGGACATTCTTATGGACTATGAATCGCCAAGGGCAGCTATCGTTCCGCGATTACCTGACTTACAAAGGAGAAATTTAAACATTTGTAGCATGATGACATTTTTAATCCATAACTACATATATTTTGTTCATAAAAATGCTCTATCATTTTAGAGAGATAAGTATCGTATTTTTCAGATTATAAGATGCACTCCCCCCGCACCAAATTTGGGAGGAATAATGGTTGTTAATGCTGCTGTTGAGTTCTGTTTACATTTATATTGGTGAAAATATGTTATTAAATATTTTACTACATTTTTTGCTTCAAAAATTTTTTTTCTATTTTCCTCCTCTAAAACCTAGGTGCGTCTTATGGTCCAAAAAATACAGTAATTAAACTGCTTCAGTGACATGCAGAATGAAAAAAAATCTATAAAAGCAAACTCGATACAGCAAAAACAGCACAAGAAATTAGAAATCATTTTAAAAGCTTCTATAAGACTTTTTAAAGATATATCTACTAAACATTATGAACTTTACACTTAAATTTGTGGGAATTTTTTTCTTAAGAATCAGATTCTCAAAATGGTTCAGCTACATTTAGTAGTTTTCCATTATTCTTGCCGTCTTCAAACACACCTTCACAAGCTGCTGAACACAATGCTCTTCTGACTCGACCAGAACCTCTCTCATGACCCAGGAATGTTCAGTAAATAATTATTAAGCTCCAGAGGTGGCTTTTGCATAAGTTGATTTGCTTGAATGCCTATTCACTAAGGGACACAGCTTTTAGCATTGTTTTCAAATCTTATCACCTAACACTGAAAGCAAATGTTAAAGGAGGTGCAGAGGAGGTATCGTCCATTCTCCATTCATCATTTCTGCATTTTAGTATGTCTTTGACACTGACTATTTCAAATTTGTTCTACATGTATATGCCAGGCAGACGAGTCTGATGTTCCTCTCAAAGAGAAAAATTCAATACATAGAAATAAAAGGAGATGTTTATTAACGCAACCATCACTATGCCACAATCAGGAATAAAAAGAAGAAGCAAAACCCCAAAGTGTCTGCAATGGGACAGTTCTGACAAATGTTATCATTACACACACTCTTTTTTCTGAAGAAAATCCACTTTCAATTCATTGTAAAGCTGAACTGCAGTCTACCTTGTAATCATAAACCAAGCAGTTCTCAGATTTTTCAAGCAGTTATTTTTTGGCTTTATTAATTTAAGACTGATATTCAGGTTTTTGTTTTTGTTTTTTAAGGCAAAGCTAAGAGGCTAGCATTTCAATTCCCTCACAAATTCACTGTTCTCCTTGTCATATCCATAATAGCTCAAGCTGATTAAAGCCACAGTCACAAAGTAACAATTTCAGTATTTTTAACCCCCAATAAAACCTTCCCTTTCTCTGGCCTCCCCCTTAAACTCCTGTTAAGTGGTCTCAGGATTATTTCTAGAATAAGACTTCACTTACAGATATAAGCTTTCAAAGGCGCAGGGCATGAACATCTGAACTCTCAGTGCCTCCATCTTTTCCCTGTAAGGTGTTCTGCAAGCCCTTGGCCAAGAATGAAAGTCAAAGTTAGTTCTGGCACTGGCTCTGTCACTAGGGGTGGCTCCTGATAAGGCCCTGGAAACTCCAATCCAAACACAGCTCCTGCTAGAAAGGTGCCTGGTGTCTGTCTGCAACAGCAGACCTGTTTAATCCAGTACCTACTGTACCTGCAGGACAAAAATGCTGCCTCACCCTGCAAGGAAGCTGTGCAAGGACCCAGGCACCAGCAGAGTTAGTCAGGCAAGCACTGTGGATACTCACTTAGCCCTTCCCAGTGCATGTAATGGATGAGTCTTGTGGTGCCTAAGCCTTCTTATAGAACTTGAAAGGAAAGATGATTTTACATACCAGTGAATTTTTAACACTTAATAGAGTTACAGAATCAAGGAGGGTTGTGGGGTTGCTTGTGCCCCTTCTCAGTTGAGGGGATCTCAGGCATCAGCTCATCACACACCTCTTGCAGCTTTGCATGCATGAACAGGTATAACTGGAGCTACAGCTTGATAAATTGTACATGCTCTCCTGCTGACAGGCTAGAGATCCAGACAGCATTCCTTACCCTCATAACTCAAGAATACAAGGAGGGCTGTCCTTGCCCAGTCCCAGTGGGAGTCAAGGGCAAGCTCCTTCTTATCATGGTTACCACCTTTTAGGATGTAACACATCTTTAGGCCATAAATCAGTGCATTCTTAGACTGTCATCCAATTAAATTCTGAACACACTAGTGTACAAGAAGAAAAAAGAACCCCAAAATGCATGTCCTTAAAAGACACTAAAATTCTGACATGAAAATATCAGTATTATCAAATATTGAGGCAGTTTCTACAGACTCCACCAAAGATATCCTGCAGAGTTATGAAAATACGTATCATTCTCCCTACACACAATTCAAAGGTCAGAACAAAGTCATCTGACATTGACTAGCTGTATACCTGGGCAAGTTACTTCACCTCTCTATGCCTAACGGTTTGTCTCTAATGTAAATGGCTGGAAAACAATGTAATCTCTATAAGCTATCATCAATCTCAAATTCCATAGTATAATGAAATCATCTTTTTTAAACTCCCTCTGATAAGAGGAAACATCCATCCAGGAGTCTCAGACAAGCTATTTCTAGCTCTTTTTTATTTTGTTCATTTTTTCATTCATTCGTTCTTTGGTTTAATATACATTTATGGAACACCTACTATGTCCTAGGCACTGTATAAATTCTAGGAGTTTAAAGTGTAGTGGTACGCACATATTAAATAATCATACAGATACATAGTGCTACATCTGATACTTGCTATAGGAAGCTGGAAAAGCTTAAAATGTAAGGGTCAGAAAAGGCTTTCCTTAAGGCAGGGCCTCTGGGCTCAGATCTGAGTCGGGGTAGCAGTTGGAGGATACAAGGGAGGGCTGCATGGAAGAAGAGTTTTCTGAACAGTGGTGGGAAGTTAGAAGGTAGTAGTGCCACAGTGGCTGAAGGGCACAGAGTAAGAAGAAAGTGTGATATCCGTGAGGTCAAAGCTGTGATGGACTCAGGCCAGGCAGGATCTGGCAGGCCAACAACAGGCCGTTGGTTTGGATTTAAGAAGAGCAAGAACCACTGGGAGGTTGTAAACAGGAGAGCAATGGGCTCAGATTTGACTTTTCAGAAAGGTCCCTCTGGCTCCTATACTGAGAACCAACTGTAGAAGGGGAAAAATTGACCACTGCAAGTCCTGGTAGAAGGCAGTGACAGATCATGGGAGGAGGGCCAGGAGGAAAGATGGGGTGGTGAGAAGTAGGCAGATGACTGTAAAATTAAAGACCAATAAATAAAAAGAATGGAGGTGGGGAAAAATAATCAGATACAATAATTGTATTCGTTAATCACAGTTATTGAGCACTTCCTACATGCCACATATTTGCTGGACACTGGGGTAAAAGATGACTCAGATGTTACACCATTCCCCTTGCAAGCCTCCCAGACTCTCCTTCTTCTGCCTCTAGCACAGTAGGGCAGAAAAATTCACAACACATGCTCTGGTGTCAACTCATCCAGGTGGAAATCCCACCACTTACTAATTCTGTAACCTTGTACAAATAACTGAACTTTCTGTGCCCCAGTTTCTTCACCTGAGAAAGGAAAAAACTAAGTAGCTATCCCACAGATTCTTGTTAGAAATGAAGGAAATAATGTGTAATGTGTCTGGCATAGTCTCTGACACACAGTAAAGCTCAATTAAAAAATAGCTCTTAAGATTATGACTGTAGTTAGGTCTACTATTCTGGATTCACCTTTACCAGAAATAGAGCAAGTGGGAGATCAAGAAAAATAGAAAAGGCAGGAAATTACCACATCAGGACTTTTAGGTGATTATTTTTCAAAAGCCAAGCTGGACTCTCCTACCTTGGGTACTATTTGTAACTGCATAAAGTTACAAAGTACCCCGATACATTTCAGAACTGAAACCCTGTTCATTACATGCTTACATACAGGAAGAATCTGTACCCTGCATGAACTCTCAAATGTAGAACATGAAACTACTGGCATGAATTCCAGGCCTTCCAAGAGGGTCATATTATGGTGTCAAATGTCCCCTGGCATGTTCAGACAATGACATCACCTGGCTTTTTATCCTGAACAATCCAACACCCGAGAAAGCTATCCACTGATCATTTATATAGTATATATATAAAATTACTTTTAAGGGGCACATGTTCAAGTTATTAATGGTGTTTTAGAAAGATCTATATTACACCAATGCTCTTCAAGAATCTTCTTGGACACAGCAATGAATGGACTAATGCTTGAATTAAATGTGACATCTAAAAAATTCATAAACTATAACATACATTTTCTCAATACTAAAATATTGGTCCTCAAGTAGTAGTCACCAAATTATTCAACAAATGTCTTCTAATCAGCAGAGTCTATATCAGTTCAGTTTACCACTGTATCCCCAGAACACAGTGGAATAAACAGTCCATGATTGGTGTTTAATAAATATCTTTAAAGTGAATAAATCTAAAATGGGTAAGCAATTCTCTAGAGCAGATTTGTAGAATCCAGATGAATATCCTAAGTGCACACACAAATGTATATTTGTATACACACATGCACACATACATATACCCCTATGTAAATACACAAACCCTAAATTTAAACAAAGATATGATAGCGAAGAAAAGATCTTAAAAAATGAAATAGTGAATGCAAAATAAATATAATATCTATACTTTAATGCATTTCAAATCTTAATTACTACTCTTTGCCCCAAATTCCAGCAATCAAATGGACTCATGAGAATTTTTACTGACCTTTTCAAAGATGACCTTGACTAAAATGGGACTTAAAACTGTCAACCATCCTAGAAAAAGTGAACTTTTTCTTTGGACACTAAATTTGGGCCTCAGAATCCTTTTGGAAGGAAATATTCAATCACTTTATTGAATGAGCTAGAGAAAAGTTAAGAGGCTTTTCTTGTTACCCTATCCAAACCTCTGCTAAAGAAAAGTAGAAACACTGCTTTATCACAGTCAGAATGTTTCTTATTTTATTTGGGTGTCAAATGTTTTACTGCCCTCAAAGCACACAGTTTTTGTACATCTTTTCTTTTGACAGTCACTGCTCTTTTCAGTGAACTCACTCTTCCACTCACCACACTCAGGACAGTTAACATCTCAGGCTTATTATGTACCCAGCACTATACTGACCCTGAACCAGCTCCACCATACTACTGATGAAGCATCTGCCCAGGTTTCATGTTTCATTGTGATCCCAGCCAATGGCTCCCAAACTTGTATTCTTATCAGAAGCACCTGGGGACCTTTCTCCCCAAGCCACCCATTTAATATCAACTCAAGAGCACTTAAAAGCATAAATGTCAGGGATCTCTCCTGAAATAAACAACTGAATGAAATTCTCCAGGGGTATGGATTGGAATTCTTCATTTCCTCAAAGATTTTCATAAAATTCTAATGTAAATTCAGGCCTTGGGAACCAGTAATATATAATAAAACATATTACAATGTATATAATTGTATACATTTTATGTTGATTATCTGAGAATGGCAGGAAAACACCCAAGAATATAAGCTCCCTTTATATGTAGAATACATAAATCTTTACTTGTACAGTTTAATGCTTTAAAGTGTCCACTTGGAATTACTATGGGTGAACTTGAAATGTTCACTGAAAGCCTTATTATGAAGAAATTAATAGAGTACTATGCAAGTGGGCAGAAAACCCCAAGTACCCTCAAGAATACCAAACACACCTCTCTTCTCCCCACAAGCCATTAAGCTAACATTCTGGGAAATGTAAGATACCCTTGAAACACCCTCAACTCAAACATTTATGACTCATCAGTATGTGAGAGATACTGTTCTCAGTGCTGTGGGGAAGATACAAGTGGAGATACAAGAGAATAAGCTTTGGATGGGCTTGCATCAGAGAACCCAACTCACATACATAGCCCTATCACCTGTGGAAAGAGCAGGAAAGGACCAATGTCAGCTCCAAGAACTCCTTCCCATGCCAGCTCCCTTAATTTTTCAGGTGAAGACTTACAGGTTTACACTTCTTCCCCAAGGAGGTCTTCTCTGCCCATCTACTCTGAAGCAGAAACATCCACTTCTGTTTTGTGTTCTCCCAGCAAATGTTTGGTTCTTTCTTTCTTGGCACTGAATCCAACTTGTCATCATTTTATTTGTTTAATTGCCTTTTATCCTTGAGGTCAGGATCCTTTTTTATTTATTTTATTCTCAGTGCCTGACATATAGTAAGTGCTCAATAAATATTTTCTGGAAGGAAGGATGAAAGAAAGGGAGGGAGGGAGGAAAGGAAAAGATCAGGTAAGGAAGGACCTATCAATTATAATTTGGGGGTGACAATTATTAGGAAGGAAGTCAACAGGCATAAATGGGACTCACAATTGTATACTCTCAGGACCCTTTTGGTTGCAGAACACAACTAACTTTCCATAGTGGTGACTGAAGGAAATTTTTAATAACTACCTACCTATCTGCAGAAGTAGCTGTTCAATACCACTCAATCACCTTCATCTCTTCTATCCTATTTTTTTCTACTGCCGAGAACAAATCTCCCAGTAACAATGATGGTACAGAATCTTCTGAAAGATTGCTGATTGCAGTTTGCACAAAAAGATGCCCTTTAAGAGTGAAAAGGAAAATGGAGACAAGACCAATATGAGCTCATGTAAGCCTGATTAATGCTCAAGCAACATGACTAAAGAACTGTTCAGAACCAAAGGAAAAAAATTTAGAAATTGTTTAGAAAAATCTATACTGAGAAAACAAATACAAGCTACAAAGACCCATCTCAAATTCCACCTGAAGTAAATTTTTAAGCAACTGAAGGGAGAAATACAAGAAATCATAGTTTGGCCTTTCATTTAATATAATAATCAATAGAACAGATTAATTTCCTATCTTGAGCTGTCTGATATTCTCTCTCTTAGGGTTCACTTCAAAAGGAATATTTGTTCCTGCATTAAAGGTAATTTGGAAGCTGTTTCTTATCTATAAATGGCAACAAGTTATTTGCAATAAATAGACCACAAGGTACAATATAAACCAAATTCATGAAACACCACAATGTTGGAGAGGGAAACACTGAGGAGATTATGCCACTTTGAAGGTATTTCTTCAAATGACAAATTTAGTAAAACTTTTCTTCTCTAAATAAATGAATGGGGGGAAACAATGCTGCTGCCACTGTGGAGGGCCAAAGTTACTCACAATAAATAAAGTCTTCTACTTCAGGGCTATAAATTGTAGTGTTTTTCTCCCCATTTAGTGAGAGTTTAGTGGTTATCTCCTAACTCATTTAAAAATAAAAATGTGGACCTCTCTTTCACTGTAGTGCCTTCTAAAAGTAATTAAAGATTGAAGAGCAAATAAGCATATAGGATCTCTCTGCTATCCTTAAGGGTGTTGAGGATTGAAGTAAGAGTGTGTACCACTGCCATCATTATCCAAGACATCCATTTCTTTCTTTCTTCTTCCAAGCATGAGTCAAGATATTAAAATATATTAAAGCAACATGATTATTTGGCTATTAGAAGTGGCCTCCACAAACCACCTTAGCTCAGGTCCCGGCTGCTAAGGAAGGTGAACCCATTCTTCCCAAGCTTCTATCTCTGAATGAGATACCAGGGCATCAATAGTTCAAAGAATCACCAAATCCTTCATGGTCCAAGGGGAAGCTGGAAAGGGAATGAAAATAAAGTAGGAAACAATACTTTGTCAGCTAGACTTCCTAGCCTATTCACACAAATTAAATATTTGTTTCTAAAAAGTGAGCTGAGGATAGAGACAGACTGTTTCTTGTGGACAATCATGCTATGGTGGAAAGTGGGATGAAAGTCATCATATCAAGGTACAAAAAAATTTAATTTATTCACGATATGGTAAGGGTCCAGAGCAATAGTTTCAACCTGAGGGCAGCAAACCTGTGAATGGTTCACTATTTTATAAGGAAATGAATATCTGATATGTCCCTCCTACAGATATAAAATTAGCCTCAACTGGAGATAGCCTAGAGTGGTAGTACAATGTAGACACACACATACACACAGACAACACACATGTAGCTTCACTTTGGGCGAGTCATTTAATTTGAGTCTTAAGATTTGCATCTATAAAATGGGGATATTAATATTAACTATTTACCATATTTTTGTACTATAAGACGTACCCCCCCCCCAAATTTGGGAGGAATAATGGTTCTTAGTGCTGCTGTTCAGAATGCTGGCTCCATCTAGTGTACGAAAGGATTACATAGGTGGGGAATCTGTACTAGGGTACTCATTGGTACTTCCCTGGGAGAGAAGGAAAAACCAAACCTTTTACATTGGTAAAATATTATGCTATTTATGTTATTAAATATTTTGCCACATTTTTTGCTTCAAAAATTTTTTTCCTGTTTTCCTCCTGTAAAACCTAGGTGTGTCTTATGGTCCAAAAAATATGGTAATAGATTAATGTGATGAAATGAGGTAAGTTATGAAAAGTTCTGAAAATAATAGCACTGAATTAATGTTATGCAAGGAGCAAGGACTCTGTTTCAAAATACTCTAGGGAATGAAAAGTCAGCCTTGATAGACTCAAAGAATTTCAAGTTGTAGGGCAAATAAAAGTTATTTTTTTAGAAGGAATGGTGAAGATGCTTTTGAAACTTGGTATCTGAAAAGACAGTATGAACTTAAAATACATATAAACTCAGAAAAGGTCTACAGAAACATTTAAATCCATAATGAATAACTAAAAACTAAAGATGGTAGTGATCTGTAGCTTCTCATAGTGGGTAACTATGTCTTTTCAATGGTTGTGTTAGCTACAGACAAAAAATTCTAGCCCAGAGAACATTCTCTTCTCATTCAGTGTATCAATTATGTTTATGACTTGTATTTTTACTACATAAACACATACAGAAGCCAATCAGGAAATCATGTATTTAAAAGCAGAACTATAACCAGTCTGTGTTCAATAGATCTTGATGTAAGTTTGTGTTAACAGTCAAATTTCCCAAATTTCTAAAGCATCTCAATACTCACTCATATACTAATAACAGACATCCTGTTTCAGTTATGCTAAGCAGATAGGATTTAAAATGAGAAAAATGATATTTGCTCAGAAATACTTCCTGTTAATTAAACCAATCAATCATCTGTGTTTCATTTACACTCGAGGGTGTCTTGCCTATAATCTAAGTGCATATTTATGTTGATAGTAAAACATCAGGTATAACAGGCAAAGACTGTACAGTAGATGCAGATAATAATAACCATTCCCATTCAAGCTCACCTTGCTCCTTATTTCAAATAGCACTGATTCATTTTAAAAAAATATGGACAAAACGTTGAGTAAAGGAAAAAAATCAAAGTATTCTTACTAAAACTCATTTGTTCAACAAATATTTATTGAAACTTACTGTGTCCCAGGCACTGTTCAATATGCTTATACCTCAGTGATATACCATGGATCTATGACTATTAAGAGAGAAATCTCATGGAGTAACTCTGAATGTTCAAATCATTCATTAATTTAAACTGACAATGTGGAAATTGCATGAATTTGTAACTTTTAAGCACCATCCACAATGATATTTCCATTAACAAGGATGTTTGGTTTCTATGTTGGACAACCTATTTCTAGTTCTTAGTGTGCCAAGCAAAAAACTTGAAAAAGTGAAATCATGTTTCTGTCTCATTAAAAAAAAAAAGGGGGGGGGAGAAGGGAACAGACAATTCATCATATCACACTGATAACTGTACCTCATATTGGCAAATCACATCTTGTGTTTAATTAATCTCTTTTCATTTAAAAAGAGAAACTGAGGGACAGGGAGTGAAGTGGGTAATCTGCCCAGCATCAAGATGTTAATGAGCTGATTGCAGATCTGTGTGGTTGGAAACTCCAGAACCACACACCTCTCACTGTGGTTGTCTGGTCCAAGTTTTGTTGAGTGCCCAACAATCACAAAAGCAAACCAATTCTAAAATTATAACTTTGCACTGGAGTTGCCTCTTTAGTTGTCTGTACCCAACACCCCACACTGATTCTGAATTCAATAAAGGCATACACCAGTTTATTTAGTTACCTTCTCCATTCTTGGCTCAGGCACAATTCCAGACCCAGAAAAGATGACCAGTAACTATTTGTCAATGGATTAAATGATTAATTAACTAGTCATAGTGCTTTTTTGGCCACTTTTGACCATGCAACAAAAAACAACAACAACTACAAAACAAAGAGGGAAAGAAGCAGGCTTCCTTGCCTATTTACACAAGCGAGAATTAAATTAATGGGACTGATTAGAAAGAAGCAAATAACAACTCAAATAACAAAATCAAGTTGTAAAAGAGAATGAGAAAATGTGGTTACGACAGAAAAAAAAAATATAGGCACAACTTACACTTTGTAATGGGCGAAGTACTGGGAAAAGAAAAAAAATATTCAAAAAGGCTTTGGAGGAAAAACAAGGCCTTTGGAAATTTGGGGAAGAATGATGAACTTTCTTTGGCAAAGATGGTAAATCCTGGGCAAAGTTTCCCAAAGTGTGGGATATGATATGATCTCAAATTGAGACACACAGACTCTGCATTAAATAACCATGGAGTTAAAAAACGAGAAAGGCCCTTTCAAATTTCTTTCATCCCAGGCGGAGTCTCCGTTTGATGTTAATATGTCTTCATCCTAACATCAATCTCTTAACACTTGCCCTTTGTAACAAAAAAAGCTCAGACCTCAGGCCCTTCCAGACAATACACCTAGTAAGAATCGAACAATTTTCTTCCAATTGCATTATATTTATTTTATTCGTATTTCCATTTGTGGTTTCTATTTATTATAACATCTGCTTTAAAATATATTTTAAATGTTTTAAATGGGGAAAATGTCATGAGGTTAGCATGAAAATGCCTAAAATTTGAGAAACATTGATAGAAGGAAATGAATGCCAGAATCCTACAGTGGAAAGAAGATGAAACACTGCCCAGAAATCGTGGCCTACTCTACTGCAGTGAGAAGCTAACAGCTACAAAGAATATCAGTCTGATAAAATCATATAGGGTTCTGAAATCACAGTAGTGGGCCTGACCCTAATCACACTCTAACTGTGGAAAATGAGGATGACACTCAGATATGATTACACACAGGAAGACTGGGGACCTGGCCAAGTAAGGCTGAGAATATCACAATGTTAGTGGCACGCTGTGTTTGGCCAAGTAAGGCTGAGAATATCACAATGTTAGTGGCACGCTGTGTTTGTTGATAGTGCCTGTAAATAACACTTCTGTCCAGCAAGAAAAAAAGGGTTGTTAGAACAAAATGTCAGGCATGTTGGATATTGCTGTTTCAATATATGACGACTTTTCCTCTCCTGCTATGAAAGTCACTCCGGTTAGTGTTATCTCCTGGGGCATAAATAGAACTTACAGTCCAGTTCTGTTTAGGTCTGGTTTTTCCTTCTCTCCCAGGAAAGTACCAATGAGTACCCTAGTACAGATTCCCCAGCTATGTAATCCTTTCATACACTAGATGGAGCCAGCATTCTGAAGCTTCAGAATTCATGTGCAGGATTGAGCTGCATTTAAAAAATCAACACACAATGTTATTGGTAAGCTGCATATCACCTGAATACATATTCATGTAAATTACTTAAATTTTCATCTTAAGAACTTTTTAAAGATTTACTTATTATTTTTAGAGGGGGGTAAGGGAGGGAGAAAGAGAGGGAGAGAAACATTGTTATGAGAGATAAACATTGATCAGTTGCCTCTCACATGTACCCTGACTGGGGATTGAACCTGAAACCTGAGCATGTGCCCTGACCTTCAACTAGCAACCTTTCACATTACAGGACAATGACCAACCAACTGGTTCACACAGGTCAGGACTTAAATTTTCATTTCAAAGATCTAAAGTCCTCTCGTTCTAACATTCCACAAACTTTCTATAGCCCTTAAGCACAAATTAATACCAAATTATCAATCATGCTATAAAAATGTGTGTTTAAAACATATACATCTTACAGTTCACTGGCAGCTTTACCTTTGACTTATTAAATATGTACTTATTATAGTTTTTAACCCAATAATTTCAAAAATACATGCTTTTTTGCTGTGGGGAAAATGGAAGTAATTTATTAATGCAATGAGCATGACTGTCTCATCAGACACATAAAGAAAGACTATTGCTAGGATGGGGGGGTTATGGCAAAGAGAGTCAGAAGTAGTAAAATGGAGACTTGCACTCAATGAGAAAAGCACTGAAGGAAACTGCTAACACACTTGCACGAAGAAATGGCTGACCTCTTATACCATGGTAAGGTCCACTCTAAAAGACAAGCAGCTACCACTATTCATAGTCACTAACCTGGGGCAGCGATGGCAGCAGGGTTAATGATGATCATCTCCAGTCAGTCAGGTCAACTCAAAACCTTTTCACTGGTTCCTAATATTTTAAAGCAATGATTCTCAACTGGGGAAAATTTTGTCCCTAGGGAACGTCTGCCAACGTCTGGAGATACTTAGGGCTGTTACAAATGGGGAAGTGGGTGCACCTCAGATCTAGTAAGCAGAGGTCAGGAACATACTGACCTCTTAAACATCCTGTAATGTACAGGGCAGCCACCTCAACAGAGAATAATTGGCCTCAAATTTCAATAGTTGAGAAATAGTTCAAGGTTCAGAAATGCTATTTTAGTGTAACCTCTTATAGCAGATTAGACCCATGTGAGGACAGTCTGGGGCTGGTGGTTCTGGTGAGAGAACTGAAAGGTCAGCTGCCAGGATCCCTGTACTGAGTTATTCACCAGAGTGCAGGAGCCATCTTTCTCAGGCAGAGCACTCCCCTTAATGGGCATCAGCCTGGGGGAAAGCAATAGCCCCACCTACAAGAATCCTTCTTGCCCCATCCTGTGGAGCTTAGGCCAGTGTCACAGCTAGAGGCACTTTCACTGGTTAAACCTAAAGAAAGCCTGCAGGCAAAGGCAGATCTCTGGGAGCTTTGAGACCTTAGCTGACCTTCCCCAAGGCCTGGTGCTTGTAAGAGTTGGCATGCAGCTTAGTTCTTTCTGCACACACCCAGGCTCAGCAGGGCGAGCCACAAGAAATGGATCACTGATAGCTCCAAACAGGTTGCCCAGAGTCAGTCATAGGCAGCGATTGACATAGGTCTGCATCAGAGTCTTTGCAGATCTTCCTAATATATAGGAAGAAACACAGAGGCAGGCAAAATGGAAGACAAAGAAAGAGGCACCAAATGAAAGAACAAGAGAATTCTCTAGAAGAAGAACTAAATGAAATGGAGGCAAGCAAGTTATTAGACATAGAGTTTAAAGTAATGATTATAAGGATGCTGAACAGCATGAAGAAAGATATAGAAACCATAAAAAAGGACCAGACAGAAATAAAGAATGCAATGGCTGAAATAAATTATATACTGGAAAGCATAAACAGTAGGTTACATAAAACAGAGGACTGAATCAGTGATTTGGAAGACAAAGTAGGAAAAAACACCCAACCAAAGGAGCACAAAGAAAAAAATTAAATGTGGAGAGTTTAAGGAACCTTTTGGACAACATGAAGCATAACAACATTGCATCATGGGGCTACCACAAGGAGAAGAGAGTGAGCAAGGGATCAAGAACCTATTTGAAGAAATAATGACTGAATACTTCCCTCACCAGGTGAAGGAAAAAGATACGCAAGTCCAGAAAGCACAGAGAGTCCCAAACAAGATGGACCCAACAAACCCACACCAAGACACATCATAATTAAAATGGCAAAGATTAAAGACAGGGAGAAACTCTTAAAAGTCATAAGAGAAAAGTACTTAGTTACCTCCAAGGGAATTCTCATTAGACTGTCACCTGATTTCTCAACAGAAATATTTCAAGCCAGAAAGAACTGCCATGAAATATTCAAGGAGAAGAAAAGGAAAGACCTATAACCAAGGCTACTTTACCCAGAAAGGCTATCATTTAAAATCAAAGGAGAAATAGAGAGCTTCTTAGACAAGAAAAAGCTAAAGGAGTTTGTTTACACCAAACCAGCAGTGCAACAAATGTTAAAGGGCTTGCTTTAAGAAGAAGAAGAAAAAGGAAAAAGAAAACAGAGGAAAATAATTTAAAAATAGAATGGGAATAAATATATATCTATCAATAATCATTTTAAAATATAAATAGCCTAAATGCTCCAATGAAAAGACAAGGGTAGCTGAATGGATAAGAAAACAAGACATGTATATATTATCTCCAAGAGGCCCACCTCATTACAAAAGATGCATACTAAAATTAAAGTTATGAAAAAGGATATTTCATGCAAATAGAAAAAAATAGCTGGGATGGCAATACTTACTCATATATCCAACAAAATAGACTTTAAATCTAAGGCTATAGTAAGAGAAAAAGAAGGACACTACATAATGATAAAGGAAACAATCTAACAAGAGGTTATAACCCTAGTAAACATTTATATACCCAACATAAAAGCAAATCTTGATGGATGTAAAGGGAGAGATCAACACAAAAACAGTCATAGTAGAGGATTTTAACACCCCATTGACTTCAAGGGATAAATCTTCAAGACAGAAAACAAGGAGATGGCAGCCTTGCATGACACACTAGATCAGATGGATTTAATTGATATCTTCAGAGCATTTCATCCCAAAGTAGCAGAATATGCATTTTTTTCAAGTGCACATAAAATATTTTCTAGGATCAACCACATGTTAGGACACAAAACAAGTCTCAATAAATTCAGAAGATTGAAATCATGTCAAGCATATTCTCTGACTATAATGCTATGAAACTAGAAATCAATCACAAGAAGAAAACTAAAAAATACATAAAGACATAGAAGCTAATGAATGGGTCAACAATAGATCAAGGAATAAATCAAAAGGTATGTTGAAACAAACAAAAGTGAGAACACAGCTGCCAAAAACCTGTGGGACACAGGGAAAGCAGTCTTAAGAGGGAAATTCATAGTATTATAGACCCATCTCAAGAAACAAGAAAAAGCTCAAATAAACAAGCTAACATTATACTTAAAAGAACTTGAAAAAGGACAGCAAATAAAGCTCCAAAAAGAGTAGAAGAAAATAATAAAGAACAGAACAGAAATAAATAAATAAAATAGAGTCTAAAAGAACAATGCAAAAGGTCCATGAATCCAAGAGCTGGTGCTTTGAGAACATAAACAAGATGGACAAACTTTATTTTATTTATTTATGTGTTTGTTTGTTTGTTTGTTTGTTTATAGAGAGGGGAAAAGAGGAAGAAAAAGAGGAAGAGAAATATCAATGTGTGGTTGCCTCTTGCATTTCCCCTACTGGGGACATGACCTACAACCCAGGCATGTGCCCTGACTGGGAATCAAACTGACAATACTTTGGTTCATAGCCTGCGCTCAATCCACTCAGCTATACCAGCCAAGGTACTGATACTTTGACGTATTTTTAACTACACTCATCAAGAAAAAAAGAAAGAGGACCGAAATAAATATAATCAGAAATGAAGGAGGGGAAATAACAACTAACACCAAAGAAATGCAAAAGATTATAAGAAAATATTACAAACAATTAGATAGTAAGCATCTCTCCCATCCAGGAGACTAAGTAGTTCCAACTCATTATGAGCATTAAATAATTAAGCTAAAATTTCAATATATTTGTAAGACATCCTTTAAATCTGTACAACACAACACATTGATATACTTGAGGCTTTTAAATACACTACAGTATTTGGATCAAAGTATAAAAATTATTTTGAGTGACTAAACCCATCACACAGGGATTAAAGAGTAAGGGAAACAAGATTAATAGATAGAGGATTATAAACAAATGGACGGCTACACAACTGTGAGAATGAATGAAGTACATAGCTCTATGTCTCCACATGAATAAAATGAAAAATAATGTTGAATGAAAAAAGTTAAGTCACATAGAATACTGTCATATGATTCCATTTAAAGTTCAAAGTAAACTTTAGAGATTAATTAATAGATAGTAAAACTATAATGAAAGGCAAGGAAATGATGACCCAAACTTCAGGATGGTGGTTAACTCTGAGTAGGGCAGAGAGGAGGATGTAACCAAAGATAAGGCTTTTAGAGTTTCTATATCTCAACATATAGTGGATACATGGCTATTCATTTTATTGTTTTTTACTAAACCAGTAGGTTTTAGACACTTTTCTTTATGTATGATTATATTTAACAATTTAAAATAACATAGAAAGTACAGAGTATAAGGGAAGTGAATGATTAGAGAAGCACGTAGTGGTCACTCATGCAAAAGAATAATACTGAATTTTGACAACTACCACGGTACCACCAGGTCAGAAGCATTTCTTACTCTTCTTTCCCCTTAACCTTCAGCTGTCTAGTCATGGATCATATACTATCTATCAGCAACCAAACTGCATCATCTCCTTTGTCCTCACAGAGATTCTGCCATGATTAAGCTTCAGCCTGTGTTGCTAAGTTGTTCTCCCCATTCCTCTCAATATATCCTATACCTTTTAAGAGACAGCTCTTCTTAAAGAATGCCATTGCTGTTTTATTGCAACTACTTAAAAAAGCTAATTGCCAATCAACCTAGAATGAGTGAATTTCAAATGTATTTTTTATATCGGCAATCAAGGCCAACTTGCCTTTCTAGTCTTAACTTTTGTAGGTATCCCAAGCAACATAATCAGTGTAGTCGTTCTCTGACCCTAGCCAGACACTCTTGCTTGGGTAGTTCATCTTGCCCGGAGTACTCTTTATGTGCTCACAATTCCTTTCTATCAAAAATCCTACACATTCTTCAATAAAATGAAATAGAAGTGAGGTATCAAATGTTAGCAAGAAACAGAGCAGTTGAGACACTTAGATGATGCTACTGAGGATGTGAACTCATACAAAGACTTTGGAAACAGTCTGTAACATCCACCAAAACTGAACACATACATGACTTTGACCCACTAATTCTACTGTTTAATATGTATCAAGGAGAAATTTACATCTATGCAAAAAAATAAAATAAAACTAGACCACCTTCTTATATCATATGAAGAACAAACTCAAAACCATATAAATCCTAGAAGAAAACAAAGGCAATAAACTCTCCAATATTGCTCTTAGTAATATTTTTTTTCCTGCTATATCTCCTTAGGCAAGGGGAACAGCAGAAGAAATAAACAAATCAGATAACATCAAACGAAAAAGTTTTTTTTCACAGTAAAGGAAATTATCAACAAAACAAAAAGACAAACTATTGAATGATAAAAGATATTCACCAATCAGCCCTGGCTGGTGTAGCTCAGTGGATTGAGCACGGGCTGTGAACCAAAGGGTCACAAGTTCAATTCCCAGTCTAGGGCACATGCCTGGGTTGCAGGCCAGGTCCCTGGTGGGGGCCATGTGAAAGGCAACCACACATTGATGTTTCTCTCTCTCTCTTTCTCCCTCCCTTTCTCTCTCTCTAAACAAATAAATAAAATCTTTAAAAAAAAGATATTCACCAATCATACATCTGATAAGGGGTTAATATACAAAATGTATAAAGAATTTACAAAACTCAACACCATTAACAAACAAACAAACAAAAAACAATCCAATTAAAAAATGGGCAAAGAACTTGAATAGACACTTCTCCAAAGAGGACATACAGATGGCCAATAGACATGAGAAGAGGTTCAACATCACTAATCATTAGAGAGATGCAAATTAAAACCACATAAGATATACCTCATACCTGTCAGAATGGCTACCATCAATAAATCAACAAACAACAAGTGTCAGTGAAGATGTGGAGAAAAGGGAAGCCTCATGCATTGTTGGTGGGAATGCAGATTGGTGCAGCCATGGTGGAAAACAGTATGAAATTTCCTCAAAAATTAAAAATAGAACTGTCTTATAAATCAACAGTTCCACTCCTGAGTATTTATCCAACGAATTCTGAAATACCAATTCGAAAAGACATATGCACTCCTATGTTCACTGTAGTGTTTACAATAGCCAAGATACAAAGGCAGCCTAACTGTCCATCAACAGATAACTGGTTAAAGAAGCTACAGGGGAGGGAGGTATATCTATCTATATCTATATCTATATCTATATCTATATCTATATCTATCATTTATATCTATAATGGAATACTACTTGGCCTTAAAAAAGAATGCAATCTTACTGTTTGCAACAACATGGATGGACCTAAAGGGTATTATGCTAAGTGAAATAACTTCAGTCACAAAAATGCAAATACCATATGATTTTACTTATATGTGGAATCTAAAGAAAATAAACAAACAAAACACAAACAGACTCCTAGATACAGAGAACAGGCTGATGGTTGCGAGAGGGAAGGGAGGTTGGGGAACTGGGTGAAAAAAGTGAATGGGTTAAGAAGTGCAAACTTCCAGTTACAAAATAGCCATGGGAATGTAAGTTACAGGATAGAGAATATCCTCAATAATACTGTAATAACTATGTATGGTGTCAGGTGAGTACTAGATTTATCAGGGTGATAACTTCATAAATTATATAAATGTCTAACCACTATGCTGTATACCTGAAACTAATATAAAATATTATTGAATGTCAACTATAATTGAAGTAAAAACTAGAATGGTCATCTTATGCAAAAACACATTTTAAATAAAATGGTTGGCAAATCATAAAAAAATAAAATAAAAATAAAAAGGCAATATGCAATTTGACATGTAAATGCTGGCATATGTACCTCTTTACCTGATCTTTACCTAATATCATATTTGTTAAGTATCAGCAATAATATTTTTTCACATTAAAAAAATTGAAGTATAGACAATATTATTTTTTTCTGTATAGGACACAGTCCCATTTAGAAGCTATGTGAATTCAGTTAATGGATATTACCATTTATAAACCGTGGGCTACTGTTTTTCTTTAGAAATGCTGGATGCCTATGAGTATCTACAGAGAATTGCTAGATTAGTGAAAAATGATTTGAAAATCTATTTACAGACTACTGTAAAGTTCAAACAACCATTATCTTAGGGAATTCCAGGACAAGTGGAAGAAACCAAGACATAGGTTTTCTACAAATGTGGTATCACTTCTGAGACACGAATGCTAAAGATAGTATCAGAAGAATACAAAGTACCATTTATTTAAAAAAAATATTTTTATGGCTCTCACCAGCAAAAGCATTACTTTTACATCACAAGTACATAAACTGAGGCAAAAACTAAAGTAACATTTGTATTTTGACTATAGGATATGAAGTGAGATACACTCATGTAAGAATGTTATTCATTAAAAAGCATGATTATACATTTAAGTATCAATACATTTTTAAATAGAGGCCATATATGTACAGGTGACATACAGATGTAGCTTCAAGAAAAGTACTAAGTCCCCCTTCGCACACACACAAAAAGAAGGTTCTTGTGACCTACAAATACAGTTTGCAAATCTTTTTAAACATAAATAAAATAAAATGGAATGATGTATACTTCCTATTTGGAAACAAATTCAAAGTATATAATTTCATTAGGGCAGTAAAAAAATAAGTTGTGTTGAAACAATGAAAGATGAAACAGCAGTGGAAAATAACTCAAACACCATGTTTCTATACAAACCTCAGAATCATAATATTGACAACAAAATCACATAAGAATATCTACAGTATGATGTCATTTATGTAAAGCTGAAAATCATGCTAACGTTATTTAAGCATGGAAATGATAAGAGACAAGATTCAGGAGAGGGGTTACCTGGAGTGGAGACTGTAATGACCAAGGCAAGTGGGAGCTTCTTGGATCTCAGTCATGTCTGTTTCCTTAACTCAAGTGATAAGTACATGAGAACAGACTTACTACTGTTCTTAAAGCTACACCTATATATACGTGTGTATATATATGGCCTCTATTTAAAAATGTGCTGATATTTAAATGTATATGGGGTGCACAAAAGAAAACCATAATTATCCTCTGGCTCCTATAGTACAGGCTTCCCCTGTTAGGTGAGTGTTCTAGGAACCCATCTGTATCAGTTATCAGCTGGTATTGTGGTGAGAGGTTGTGTTGGGCTTCAGTGAATTTTTTTTAAGACTCTTTCAATGCATTTGCCTACTTCAAGATGGGTGATTTATGAGTGCACCTGCCCACACCACGCTGAGTGTTCAGCAGTTTTTGACCAAAACAGCATGTTCCCCATGCCCCACTCTCCCTAGTCACCCAATCTCACTCCAAGTGACATTTTTTGTTTCCCCAGATGAAAAACATCCTCAAAAGGAAACATTTTGCTGATGTGGAAGAGGTGAAACAAAAAATGGCAGAAGCCCTAAAAGGCATCAAGCCCAATGAGTTCAAAAACTGTTTTGAGGAGTAGAAGAAAAATGTCTTCATAGGCATACTGCATCAAATGGAATACTCTGAAGCTGACTGAAGTTTAAACACATAATAATAAGCACATAATTTTTTATAAATTAATTCCAGTTTTGTTTGCATTTCTCCTCATATAATCATGCTTTTTATTTAATGACTTATGTTCTTATAAGGGTGTATCTCACTTCACATCCTATAGTCAAAATACAAATGTTACTTTAAGTTTTGCCTCAGTTTATGTACTTGTGGTGTAAAAATAATATTTCTGTTGGTGAGACTTGTGAAAAATAATTTTTTGAATAAACGGTACTTTGTAAAGATGCTTTAACCTTCTTCTATACTATCTTTAGCATTCATGTCTCAGAAGTGATACCACATTTGTATATGCATTTTGTTATTGTAGTAAGTAAAATTGGAAAGGGGACTAATACCAAACCCCTAAAATTGAGTAAATCGCCTGCATAGGGATAACATTATAGCAAAGTCTTCATACAACTTAAGGTACTTAATGCAATGAAATAACAAAAAAATATGTTTTGCCTTAAAGAATCTTACATAATTTCATAATGGACTTCAAATAGATATGAAAAAACCTCAGTATCCATCCATTACTTTATTCATTTATTCAATAAAAAGTTATCAAGTGCAAGAAAAAAGAATGCATATGTATATTCACCAAAACCATATAGCAATAATGTTCACAGAACCACTTCTCATAATAACACAAAACCATAGGCAAGCCAAATGCCCATCAAAAGTAGGAGAAACACTGTATCATTATACTATGGAATATTCCATGGGAATGCATTATTGCCACATACAACAGGGGTGAATCTCATATACCAAATGCTGAGCAAAAGAATCCAGACATGAGAATACATGCTTTTATGATTTCATGTGCACAAAATTAAATAATGCCCAGACACTGTTAATCTACGGTGTCCGAAGCCAGAACAGTGATCATACTTGGGGGAAGAGATGTTAAGCAGAAAGCACAAAAGTGCTAGAGATGACCTTTCTCGTAGCCTCGGTGATGATTACTTGGTGAAGATTAATCAGACAGTAAATGTAAAATGTACACTTTTTTGTAGGAATGGTATGCTTAATGCCTACTTAAAAGAAAAAAATTAAATATACACATTCTGCAAAATTGTTTGACAAACCTTTCTCATTTCCTTTAAAAAAAAAATCATCCATGATCCCAACTAGATGTCTCCTTCTCCCCTATCTAAAGTTTGATAATATAGAAGATGGCAGCAAGGTAGGAGGGAGCAGATTCCACTTTCCCCTGCACACTGGAGAAAAACCTAGCTGATCTGTAGAGGAAAAGAGCAAACAGCCATGTACCCCAACAGTACCCCAGCATGTATTAAAACAGGAGACCAAAAACTGTAGCAGACATTGAGAAACAAGACAGTAAGGACAGTCCTTCAGGACAATTAGGTCCCAGGCTCAGGGACCAGGGCAGCTGCAGCCCCAAGGCCTGGTGCCAGTAGGGTCTACCACAGGGTTCTTGAGAGAGAGCCAAGTCAACTGCTTCCTCCCCGGCCAAATAAGGTTTGAGCAGCACTGGGAGTAACCTGGTTGCTTGAAGTCACAGGGAGGGGAATAAGGACTAAGTGGCAAATACACAGGGGCTGTGAGCACCCATGGAGTCTGTGGACACCGGCTCAGGAGAGTTGAGAGTTGAGCCATGAAGGGCCCTGACCCCAATAGTGCCCACTCTGATTAGAGAGTTGGGCTGTGCGAGAGGCCAGGCCATTCTACACAGCAGCAGGCTTGAATAGGAGGAATTTCTCAAAAAGAAAAAGTGGGGGGGGGGAAGAGAGAGAGACATTATTTGGGGAATTCTCCTGCAGAAATCCCTCGGACTGCCTCCCCACCTAGCCAGGCAGCACTCCTAAGAGGACACAGGAGGCCCTGCGCTGCCTGCCCCCACCCCCCCCCACCCCTGCCATATAGCACTGGGAAGTGTGCACACCACAACCCACGGACCGGAGATAGCCTGGCCAAGTGTGTACCTGCAACTTGGGAGAATGTGCTCTGTGGAAGGCCTGTATCCCACACCCAGGGCCCCACAGAGAGGCACCAGGCTAGCTCTGGGGAGAGTGGCTCAAGGCTGATTGGGAAGGGAGAAAAGCCCCTCAGCACACTGTACCCAGCAATACCAGAAAAACCAGTGTGGCCAGTTTGAAACCAAGAGACTTTTTTTTTTAACTCATATTTTATTTTTTAATTTTTATTATTTTTATCTCTAAATCTCTTTTTCCTCTCTTTCCTCCTTTCTTGTTTTATTCCTTCTTCTGTTCTTTCCAACTTTATCTCTTCGTCCTTCCTTCCCCTGCTTCTTTCTTTTTAAATACCCACAAGTGAGACAAAAAAACCTGGAACTGTGAAAAGAGCAGAGTTGGACCCAAAGAGGGGGCATCCCAACAGCCAAGACAGTGAGACAAACTTCACTTTGCTATTACAGAGAACCTGCAAGTTATTGCATATTTGTATTATTATTATTTTTTTCATTATTCTTACACATTTTATTTTAATAGTATTTTTGTATTCCTCTTCTTTCTGTTTAGTTTTTGTTGCTTAGCTGGTTATATTGTATCATTTGACAGGTGTCCCCTCTTCTCTCTTTCACAGTGTATTGCTAATGTACTGTCCTTCACTTATGTTCCATTAGCACACTACTCAAGGTCCTATACTCCCTATTCTTGTTACCCAGATCACATAGATTCTGTCATATGATTGTTGCCCTAATATTATTATTAATAATAGCTGTTTAATACAACTGTAGATACTACACAACAACCCTCCCATATTTTAGCCCACTTCACTATTTCCTAACCTCTATTACTGTGGTGGTTAACTCTATTCTCTCACATACTACATGTATTTACTATCCTTTACTCTCACCTTGCATCAGAATATGACTTTCCACAACCTCACCGCCTTCTAGATCTAACTCACATCCCTTACCTACCAAACAAGAGTCTAATCTTCTCTCCATCCTTTATAAAAAGTAGCTAATTGGGTGGAATATCATGGTTAACACTACACACAGCCAAAGGATCTCCTGTCTCTTCTCTGCCGGCTACTACTGTAAATATCCTAGAATACTCTCTTGCTGTCTTAAACTATTTTGCCTTCCCCATTGAACTGATCACAGAAAAGAGTAGGTGAAAGCTGTGAATACCAGGATACCTGCTGGATGAGGAAACCCAACAACAAAGGAACCACCAACAGATTAACAACAGAAGAAGATGAAGGAGGGAGTGGAAGCCACACTAACCTCAATCCAGGACCTATATGGAAAAATAACTAAACACTGGAGAAATTACCCAAAACAAAAAACTGAACAAGAGCAAGAGAGAATCCTCAAAACCTTATACACAAGGAAGAAACAACTTAAACACAACCTGGCCTCACCAGCACAACAAAATACAAGAGGCGGTAGACAGAGTGACCCTCAGTTAACCAGCTGGTGGGAAGGACCCATCAGAAAAAGACCAAACAAGAATCAAAACCCAAAAACAAACACAGAGCCAACTTAAATGATAGTGAGATGGGGAGATCAAGGAGTCTGCACCACTGAATCTCACAGGTATATATTACCACAGAAGTTCACACCATAAACCCAGGGAGCCAGAACAGATCAATTTAAGAAGCTGAGGCTAATAAGAAGAGTCTTACAAACAATGGGAAGAAAAATAAACAATCCCCAAATGAAAGGAAAGGAGGAAGCCTCAGAAAAAATGCTAAATGAAATAGAGACAACTCAACTGTCAAATATTGAGTTCAAAGAAATGGTTATCAGGAAGCTCAATGAGCTCACAGTGAATAACCAAAAACTACAGGGAAACTACAATGAACTCACTGAAAACCATATCAACATGAAAAAAATAATAGAAACTATCAACAATGGCCAAGAGGAAATGAAGAATACAATTTCTGAATGGAAGAACACAGTAGAAGGAATCAAAACCAAGCTAGATGAAGCAGAAGATCAGATCAGTGAATTGCAGGACAAAGTAGAAAAAAACTCCCAGAAAGAGCAAGAAAAGGAAAAGAGGCTCCAAAAGAATGAAGAGGGATTAAGGGAAATACAACACAATATGAAACATAATAATATCCATAAAATAGGGATACCAGAAGGAGAAGAAGAGTAGTAATGGATAGAAAACCTATTTGAAAAAGTAATGATGAAAACTTCCCTAACTTGATGAGAGAAAAAGTCACACAAATCCAGGAAACAGAGTCATAATCAAGAGGAACCCAAAGAAGCCCACTTTAAGACGCATCATAATTACAATGGCAACATTCTAAGACAAAGAGAGAATCTTAAGGGCAGCAAAGGAGAAATACGAAGCAATATACAAGGGAGCCCCGATAAGGTTAGCAGCTGACTTCTCAATGGAAACGCTCCAAGCCAGAAGAGAATAGCAAGAAATATTCCAAATAATGAGAACGAGAGTCCTGCAACCAAGGCTACTTTACCCAGCAAGGCTCTCAATCAAGATAGAAGGCCAAATAAGGAGCTTCTCAAACAAAAGAAGTCTAAAAGAATACACCTCCACCAAACCAGCTCTGCAAGAGATGCTAAAGGGACTGCTTTAAGGAAAGGAAGGAAAAGAGGGGGTGGGGGACACTGGTACAAAAATAGCAATGAATAAGTACCTATCAATAATAACCTTACATATAAATGGGTTAAATGCTCCAATCAAAAGACCCAGAATAGCTGAATGGATAAGAAAGCATGACCCAAACATATGCTGCCTACAAGACACCCACCTCAGGATAAAAGACCTATACAAACTGTAAGTAAAGAGCTGGAAACAAATTTTCAAAGCAAACGGACAGGGAAAAAAAGCCAGGGTAGCAATACTCATATCAGACACAACAGACTTCAAAAAAAGGGCCATAAAGAGAGACCCAGAAGGTCACTTCATAATACTCAAGGGAAGAATTCACTAAGAAGACATAAACATTGTAAATATATATTCAGCCAACATAGGAGCACCCAAATACATAAAGAAAATCTTAGAAGACTTCAAGAAAGATATTGACAGCAACACAATTATAGTAGGGGATTTCAATACCCCACTGTCAAAATGGACAGATCTTCAAAACAAAATATCAACAAAGATATTGTGGCACTGAACAAGGCCCTAGATGAAATGGACTTAACTGATACATATAGAGCCCTTCATCCGAAAGAAGCAAAATACGCAGGTGGAACATTTTCAAAGATAGACCACGTGACAGGACACAAAACAAGTCTCAACAAATTCAAGAAAACTAAAATTATACCAAGCATTTTCTCCAACGACAAAGGACTGAAACCAGAAACCAACCCCCCCCAAAAAAATACTCAAAATCATGCAGATTGAATAGCATGTTATCAAACAATGAATGGGTCAAGAATGAAATTACAGAAAAAAATCAGTAAGTTCCTGGAAACAAATGAAAATGAAGTCACAACAATCCAAAACTTATGGGACACAGCAAGGGCAGTCCTGAGAGGGAAGTTCATAGCGATACAAGACTACCTAAAAAAAGATAGAAATATTTCAAACAAACAACCTAACCCTATACCTACAAGAACACAAGGAACAACAACAAAGACAGCCCAGAGCAAGTAGAAGGAAAGAAATGAGATCAGAGAAGAATTAAATGACATAGAGGCTAAAAGCACAATTCTAAGGATCAATGAATTCAGGAGCTGGTTCTTTGAAAAGATAAACAAAATTGACAAGCCTTTAAGCAGACTCATCAAGAAAAAAAGAGAGAAGACCCAAATAAACACAATCAGAAATGAAAGAGGAGAGATTACAACTGATACCACAGAAATACAAAGGATTTTAAGAAATTCCTACAAATGACTGTATGCCAAGAAATTTGAAAATCTAGGTGAAATGGACACATTTCTAGAAAAATATAACCTTCAAAACTCAATGAAGAATAAGCAGAAAGCCTGAACAGACCAATAACAGCAGATGAAAATGAAGCAGTAATCAAAAAACTCCCGACACATAAAACACCTGGACCAGATAGCTTCACAGGAAAATTGTACAAAGCATTTAAGGAAGAGCTAATCCCTATCCTTCACAGACTATTCCAAAAAATCCAAAATGATGGAAGACTCCCAAACTCATTTTATGAAGCTAGCATCATCATAATCCCAAAACCAGATAAAGATACAACAAAGAAAGAAAACTTTAGGCCAATATCGCTGATGAACATAGATGCTAAAATGCTCAACAAAATATTGGCAAACCGCATCCAACAATATATTAAAAAGATCATACACCATAATCAAGTGGGATTTATCCCACGGATGCAAGGATGGTACAATATTCGCAAATCAGTATATGTAATACATCACATAAACAAAAGCAAAGACAAAAATCACATGATCATATCTATAGATGTGGAAAAAGCATTTGATAAGGTACAGCACTCATTTATGATAAAAACACTCAGCAAAGTGGGAATAGAGGGAGCATTCCTCAACATAATAAAGGCCATATATGAGAGACCTACAGCCAACATCATGGTCAATGGGCAAAAACTAAAATCTTTTCCACTAAGATCAGGAACAAGACAAGGTTGCCCACTTTCACCACTTTTATTCAATATAGCATTGGACATTTTAGGCACAGTGATAAGACAAGAAAAGGAAATAAGTCATTGTTTGCAGATGACATGATAGTGTACATAGAAAACCCTATAGACTCTGCCAAAAAACTGCTCAACCTAATAATTTGGCAAAACAGCAGGATACAAAGTCAATATCCAGAAATCAAAGGTATTTTTGTATACCAACAATGAAACAGCAGAAGCAGAAATCAAGAAAAACATCGCGTTTGATACAGCAAAAAGAAAGATAAAATACCTAGGAATAAATCTAACCAAGAAGGTAAAAGACCTGTATTCAGAAAACTACATAAAACTGAAGAAAGAAATCAAGGAATATGCAAACAAATGGAAACATATACCATGTTCATGGATCAGAAGAATCAACATCATCAAAATGTCCATACTACCCAAAGCAATTTATACATTCAATGCAATACCTATTAAAATACCAGTGGCATATTCTACAGACATAGAAGAAACACTTCAAAAATTTATATGGAACCATAAACAACCCCAAATAGCTGCTGCAATTTTGAGAAAGAAGAGCAAAGTAGGAGGGATCACAATACCTGATATCAAATTCAAAACAGCCTAGTACTGGCATAAAAACAGGCACATGGACCAATGGAAAGAACAGAAATAAACCCAAGTCTCTACAGTCAATAAATATTAAGAAAAGGGGGCAGCAACTTAAAATGGAGCAAAAATAGCCCCTTCGACAAATGGTGTTAGCAGAACTGAACAGCTACATTCAAAAAAATGTAACTCAAGCACCAATTTACCCCATACACAAAAATAAATTCAAGGTGGATAAAAGATTTAAATATAAGCCATGACATCATAAAAGTCCTAGAGAAAAACATAGGCAGGAAAATCTCAGATATTTCACACAGCAACATTTTTACTGATATGTCCTCTAGAGCAAGGGACATAAAGGAAAGAATAAACAAATGGGATCTCATCAAAATAAAAAGCTTCTGCACGGCTAAAGAAAGCAGTATTAAAATTAAAAGACAACAAACTGTATGGGAAAACATATTTGCCAATGATACCTCAGGCAAGGGTTTAATCTCCAAAATATGTAAAGAACGTACACGACTTCACTCTAAGAAGACAAGCAAACCAATTAAAAAATGAGCAAAAGACTTAAATAGACACTTCTCCAAAGAGGACATACAGAGGATCCAGAGACACATGAAAAGATGCTCAGTATCACTAGCTATCATAGAGATGCAAATTAAAACCACAATGAGATATCACTTCACACTGGTCAGAATGGCCATTATAAACAAAACAACAACAAGTGTTGGAGAGGTTGTGGAGAAAAGGGAACCCTAGTGCACTGTTGGTGGGACTGAAGACTGGTACAACCACTATGGAAAACAGTATGGAATTTTCTCAGAAAACTAAAATTAGATCTGCCTTTGACCCTGCAATTCCACTGCTAGGATTATATCCTAAGAACCCTGAAACATCAATCCAAAAGAACCTATGCACCCCAATGTTCATAGCAGCACAATTTACAATAGCCAAGTGCTGGAAGCAACCTAAGTGCCCATCAGTAAATGAATGGATCAAAAAACTATGGTACATTTACACAATGGAATTCTATGCAGCAGAAAGAAAGAAGGAGCTCCTACCCTTTGCAACAGCATGGATGAAACTGGAAAGCATTATGCTAAGCGAAATAAGCCAGGTGGAGAAAGACAAGTAGCATATGATCTCACCTTTAACAGGAACCTAAACAACAAAACAAGCAAAATATAACCAAAGACACTGAAACAGAGAACAGGCTGACTAGACGGGAGAGGGGAGGAAATTTCAGGGGAAAAGTGGAAGGGTTTACAGAAACAAGTATAAAGGACATGTGGACAAAAACTAGGGGGAGTGGAAATGGTAGCTAGGTGGGGAGGGCTGGGGGAGGTTGGCTGGGATGGGAGTAAAAGAAAGAAAACTGTACTTGAACAACAACTTTAAAAAAAGAAACAATTAAAAAAATAAATAAAAAATAAAATAAAAATCTGATAATATAATTACAACCTTAAAATTATCTTGTGGTTTTTTGTACATGTTTATCAAAGTTGTACACAGACCAGTACACCAAGCACACAGACCAGTAGTTCCTTTACAATTTCCCATAAAGCGCTGATTATGGAAGCTAATCAATAAACACTGAGTGGAATTTAAATGACATACATTTCCTCTTTCCAAGCAAATCCACATTTCTGCATGTGTTGGTTAAATGTTGTCACTCCCTTTTTTATTATTATTTTATTTATACATGTATACATTAAAATTCATCTTTCTGGCATGCAGTTCTATAAATTTTGAAACACATAGATTCATATAACCACTGCCACAATCAAAATATTATCGCATACAATTCCAGCCCCTCAAACAACTCCACTGGGCTGTGCCTTAGAATCAAAATGTCATTTATCTTCACTTTCCAGAAACCACCTAGACACCGACACATGTTCCTGCAGTTTTGTCTTTTCCAAAATGTCACATGAACAAAATCATATAAATCATAGGCTTTTGAATCATTCCTTTCACTTAACCAGTACATTTGAGATACATTAATGTTGGTGCAGGTGTCAGTAGCCCCTTTCTTTTCATTGCTAATTAGTATTCAGTGCATGAAGGAAACATAGCTTGTTTATCCATTTACCAATAAAAGGACATTTAGATGATTCCAGGTTTTGGTGATTGTGAATTAAGCTGCTATTCCAGTTTCAGATTTAAAAAGGAAAAAAAAAAAGGATACCTGAAAGTAACATACCCAAGTTACTTTTTAACAATGATTTTTAAAAATGATATACACTTAAACAAAAAAAAAAACTGACCAGGGAAAAAGTAGGAGTCAACAATTTTTCGTTTTGTCAAAGATTGTAGCTCACAGTAAATTTTTGTAAAGAGATTCCAAGCTGCCTTTTCTACACTTAGTGCAGAGTTCGTAAGTAAACAACTAAAACACTTTTCTAAAGGCTGCTTCTTGCCAATGTGACCCTATAGCTGTACTGTTGTAAGCAGAGTATGTCGTGATCTGTGCACAGCTATTCCTCAGTGCCTTGTAAACAGTGATCATGCCCTGCTGGCCTCTGCCTTTCATTTGACCTACTGCACTCATAGGCAATGCACAGAGGAGACCACAGTGACAAGCCTGGCACTCAGGGGCTCCAAGAACAGGCACAAAAAGGGCTGCTTCAATGATTATGGGGAGGGGTGGCTACAACTGCACTTTTTTCTGTTGATACAATCACAAAAAGCATATGTCCAAATCCTCAGGGGCAGAGTGCCGCCATCACAAAATTTCCATTAGCTGGCATTTCAAGGTGTCCATCTGTGAAGCCTCAGCCATGTGTGGCCAG
The DNA here is from genome assembly GCA_004024845.1 of Tonatia bakeri. NCBI lineage: Eukaryota > Metazoa > Chordata > Mammalia > Chiroptera > Phyllostomidae > Tonatia > Tonatia bakeri. Next base: position 55,034 of record PVIA01002869.1, on the reverse strand, counting down.
GGTCAATACCAAGGGGAAAAAAATGTCCAAGAATAACATTTCAGGGTGGCATCTCAGCTGTACCTGCCCCTGTGATTAGAAAAGCATGTTGCTTCTAGGCATTAAAACTCAGTGTCATTATATAATATGTCTTTTTGTAATATTTGTATAACAGTTACTAGAAAAGTCATGGGAACCTCATCCTGCAGACTCATGCAAAAGTTCTACATAATACTAATAATGGCAACTAATTAAGGAAGATATGCTATGCACTCCCATGCTAAGCATTTTACATGCAGTCCCTTGTTTTATTCCTCAATAACAACAACTCCAACTTAAATACTACTCTTAAATACCACTGAGGAGAATGAGGCTTTGAGGGATCACATCATTTGCTGAAGGGTTTGCAGAGAAAGAATTCAGTTCAAGGCCCAGTTTTAATCTGATCATATGCTCTTAACCCAGACACTATACCACCTCCACAGCCCTACTAGTAAATACATTCATTTATCCAGACACTAAAAAATATTATATTCTTATATCCATCCAAGAAAATGAAGTAAGTTCTTCTCCTCCCTCCAGGTGTCATTACACGCGGGAGAGGAGGGGACTCCTAGAAACAATACCTTAACCTTTTGGATTAAATATTATTCTGAGACTCATATGAACAATACAGTGTCTCCTGAAAAAAAAAAAAAAAAAAAAAGGTTAACCATGCAGGCAAAGACACACACAACTCAAGTGACTACTTGGGTCATAGCCTAGAAATCCCTGGAAAACTTAAGTAGCTATCTATTAGCCACAAAGGGTTTTTAATTAGGAAAGAAACAAAGTACTGTGAGAACTCAAAAGAGAAAGCCCAGAGTACAAAGTGCTGAAGAGTGAGAGAAATTCACCATGCAAAGAAGGAAGGAAGAAGGACTTCAATGAAGAGACACATGCTCCAGAAAACTGGTGTCAGGGAAAATACCTAAAGAGGGAAAAGGAAAAGGCAGGAAAATAGGTAGCATGGCACTGAAATAGTCCAGGCAATTAACTTCTAGAAAAGATGTGGTGGGAATGAGGTATAAGCCTAGGCTCTGGGGTCAGAAATAACTGGGCTCTTGTGCACCCACAGGTACGTTATTCAACCCCTCTAAGCTTCAGTTTTCTCATGGATAAATGGGCAGAAGAGCCCCAGAGTCATAGGCTGTTGTGAAATAGCCCATGGAATAATGTGTGGCATGCACCCAGCCCAGGACCTGAGAGTTCAATACACTGTAGTCATTATTATTCACAACATCATCACCACTACCACCACTGTTATCATCACTGTTATATCATGGGAACTTCTCTATAACAGCAACTAAACTCAACTCCTTGACATATGTTTGGGCCAATGTGCTACATTCTGAGGTCCATGAGGTACTGTAGAAGGATCTTTGCAAAAATAAATCCCCAGTGCAGAAAAGCCACCTCTCTAAATACTTTCCTTGTAAACTACTTATAAACTCACACCTCACTACACATTCTCATTCATCACATAAAATATGAGGCATACTCTATAAAAGGGGGAAAAACATATAATGATACTTGTTGGGGTTTTTTTGGTGGTGGTGGTGGTGTTTTTAATCCTCCTCTTGAGTATATGTTTATTGATTTGAGAGAAGGACAGACAGACAGACATCAATGTGAAAGAAAAACACTGATCAGTTACCTCCTGCACATGCCCTGACCAGGGATCAAACCTGCAACCCATTAATGTGCCCTGGCTGGGGATCAAAACCTCAAACCTTTTGGTATATGGGATAATGCTCCAACCAACTGAGCCACCTAGCCAGAGCTATTGTTTTTTTTAACATCATCAGTATCTGCTCTTTTCTTAAGTGAGAATAGTGATCATTGTCAAGAGCTAGAAAGATGTTACATGTTATCATCACTACTATCATGTCCATAATAGGAATCTGAAAATATATACTCTTGCAAAGCTCTCCTGCACCCACTTCATCTCTGACATCATTCCCATGCAGAAAAGGGAAAAGGTACAATACACCCCACCCAATTCTTCTTAATTATTGTGTTTTCAGTAACACTTTATTTTATATTCTTCATGTGGTCTAGGAGCTAACATAAAAGAAATATGCTGGAATCCATTCATGCACACTATAGGAAATTGTGTGCAGAATACATTGTTTTGATTCCTCAGCCATGGTAATAGACAGAGAACATTCACAAAACGCTTGCTCTTAAAAATGTTCCATGGCCAGCCAATATTTGCCAGTGATACTGCCACACAGTCAGCACTGGAAAATTAAAGTCATGAGAAACACAACCATTCTCAGCTTCCCCAGAAGGCTGCCAGGATATCTGCCTCTCTCTGCCATTAAGCTGACACCATCTACAAAAATCACAATGCTCTACTCACTTTAAAGTAAACAAATAAACGGAGAAGGCAGGGATTCCAGTGATCATCCCTGAACCCAACAGACTGTTACAAATTGACGAAGCTTCCTTTCAGTTTTAAATTTGTTCTCCTGCAAAAGCACAGTAATACATTAATTCATTCCATGGAAAATGAAAATAATAAGTAGAACACCCAGCTGTCCTAGAACAAAAAGTAACAGAAGGTGTTCATCAGTTGGGGACAGAAGGAAGGAATTGAGGCGGACGAGAGATAATGTTGCTAACACATCATTAAACGCAAAGGTGATGGAAATAGCTGATAGGCTGTGAAGCATGTGGAATGTGACTATGGCAGTTAGAAAATACCTCCGTCTTACCAGAATCAAAACAAGGATGCATTTGAGGAAAGGGTTCCCAAATGACTTTCAGAAAACCTGATTAAAGTCTCAAGAATCTGAATCAAAGCAGTATGTGAAGTATACACACAGAAACTAAAGAGGTGTGAGTTACAAAGATCTTTGCTTTTGCTTTTCAAATGTGATAGGAACTTTTAACAACAGAAAGGATGATCACTTACTAATACCACTAGCACAGTCCAGTTAGCCTAAGTGAATTCTTTTCATACTTCTATATCTATACTTACTAGTTATTCTTTCTTGTAAGCAACATACTCCAGGAGTTAAAAACACAAACCCTGGATTCAAACTACCTGGTGTTGCCACTTACTAGCTCTAAGCCTCCACTTCCTCACCAGAAAATGAAGACACTAATTAAATAAAATAAAGCAAGTAAGACATCAACATTATGTCTGGCCTTGACACCATTTTAGTCTTTTCGGTCTTCTCTAGTTCTAGTGTCTTTCTTGAGAAGAAAATGAATACAATGTGTACCTTTCCAGAATGACTCCTGCACTGCTTTATGAAAGAGTTGCAAATGTATGCTTGCTTTGATTTTATTCACTCTTTAACAAATACTTATTAAGCTCCTACTATGAGTTCACAGCTACTATGCTAAAAGTTGGGACAAACCAATGAATAACAACAGATATAACAACAAAGACACAGACACTACCCTCAGTGAAGTCCCTGAGGGTGGTCAATATTTAGCTGAATTTGGGGGACTGCCCCCGAACTGATTAAACTTATGCCGTCAAGGGGAAACCTTCATAGAACCTCAGGTCCCTTTCCTGGATTATAATAGTCACAACTGTGCTTTGTAGATGTGTCTTGCTAAGCAGAGAAAATATGAAGTCACCATTAAAGAAAAATTCCTTGTACACATGCTGCAGAGCTAGCCATATTCACTGTCGTTAGTTTGTCATTAATGCAGGGCACTGAACAATGCCTTCCCATGACCTCTGCAACTGGAAAATAACCTCTAAGGACGTTTGTGGCATCCTAATCCTCCCTCTTAGAACTCAGCGAACTATTCCAACACTTGGCTTTTCAGTTCTGAATGCAAGATCATGGCAAGTCAACCAATCTTAGGTCAAAACACCATTTTCTCAGAGTCCCTGTGAAAAAAATTACAAACAAAACAAAAAAGAATTGCAGAGCTCTTAATGGAACTAGATTCAAGTAGACTCTAAAGTAGGTCAGAGAAAGAGCTGAAAATGTTTAAACTCTTGCCAGGCCAAAAGTAAAAATAAAATGATGTGAGGGGGGAAAATCACTCTCCTATTTTTGTTTATTCATACCTTATTTCTTCTCAAAGGGACTTAAAACAGGTTATGTAAAAGCACACAACATCTCAAGATGATACAACAAAAAATTAATGTGTGTGAGTAAAGAAAATAAGATGAAGAAAAGAGAATTCAAGAAAAAAATAATAAAGTTACCTTAGGAATAAGATTAGTACACAAAATGCAAATAATATTCTGCATGTATTCTAGAGGTGAGTTGCAGATAGCTTTCTGAGCCAGGGGCCAGTCTGATGTCTGTCTACTAGGGCCAGGCAGTTAAAGTGCAGGAGAAAAGCAAACTGAAAAGTGACTGTTCTATTTTAAGGAAAATGGAATTACTTTATTGGATCCCATGATTGCCAAGGAGATATGTGAACCGAATGTTGCCAGATCTGATTTTTCAAGAGATGCTGGAAATTCAGACATACTTGTGTATAACCTTCTCATTTTTTCCAATGTTGGCTGAGTAGCTTTTCTTTTGGTTAAAAAATGTGTGGGTTAAAAAAAATGCCTGTGGCCATAAAGAGGAAGAAGACATGATCAGTTACATGACTAACTATATCTGTAAAATAAAAACTCAAAGTTGTATAGAAGTACAGTCATTTGTGGTATCAAAAACCAGAGAGACACTTCTCCCAAGTCTTCATAAAGAGGACACTGTACCATCCACAATATAGGCACCCAATATCAGGATTCACGGGGCTCTATCTTATAATGACCTTCAATGGGACTAAGAGCATAACTTAGTGAAAATAACTGATAAGGGGGTACAAAATCTCAGGTACAGAGGTTTCTGGAGGTCTAGATTACTTCACATATTGATTTTACAAATTTTCCTTAACCACTTTTAAACAAGATCCCCTTTTGACAAATGTAAAATTCTCACACACTTCTTTAATATTATTTCACAAATCAAAGCAAAAGCCACCATGAAAAAATGTTCAAATAACATTATTTTCCTCCTTGTTGCTTAAAAGCATTCAGAGGAACAAATGTACCTCAAGTTTTCAGACTATAATCCATAAATACTGGTTCTTCACAGCAGCATTTGATAAGCATTGAGTAGTACATGTTCTTCAAGGTTAGCTTCTCTGACAAGGACCTGGAGTGACATATTCTAGGGGGCCATTAAGTTCAAAGCCATTCACTTTACTGGGGAGTCCACCTGGCAGTGGGACTGAAGTTTGTGAATGCTGAAGAGCCTGGCACACCTCTGGTCACTGGCCAAAGAGGATACACAGGTAGTACCAAATGTCTCCACAAAAGAAACATTGTTCTGTATTTGTTCCCGGTCACAAAGAAAAGGACAATTAAGTTCTTTGCCACACAGCAATGCTCTGTGGAAACCCTGTGGTGATCATAGGGAGGTTAGATTCCAATCTGGGCTCTTGACATACCTAGAACTAGTGTAGCTTTATTTCATTTATTTTATATACACTTAGTTCTGCTATAATGCTTGTTTTGAAAGTTCAAATTTGCTCAAACACAATTGATACATTAGGGACATGCAATTCAAATGAATTTTTGGTTTGTTTAAGCATGATTTTGTCTGCAAGAAACACCAGGTGAACACAGAAAACTTCACTGGCTAAATCAAGCAGTGTAGAAATACACAAAAAGCACACACCTCAATCACCTGCCAGTTGCCTCAGTTTCCCATGTGTTTATGCACCACACCATTACATCTAGTGCTACAGCTTCCCATCCATTATAGATACGCCTCCTGCCTCTACGCCTCCTGCCTCCACTTTACCATAATGTACAACCTGTAATCCTTTCTATACCCACATCCACAAGGCACAGAACAAGTTTACTGTTATATTTCTATATTGCTTAACCATTTAACAAGTGTAAAACTGTCTGTTTTTATTAAATTCCTATCTTTTCTCTCTTTAATAAGTCACTGATTAAGTTTATGAGTACTGCACCCCTAACCCCCTTCTTCCTATAGATTCTAGGGTATTTACTGCTGGATATAGCTTGGGGATTTTTTTAGAAATGCATATGCTACATTGTAGCAGAACTGACTATATTGAGATTCAACATAAAATATTATTTGAAAAAATTAATTTTGCCCTGGTCAGGTGGATTAATTGATTGGAGTGTCACCCCATACACCTAAAGTTTGTGGGCTCAATCCCCAGTCAGGGCACATGCCTGGGTTGTGGGCTCCATCCCTAGTTGGAGTACCTACAGGAAGCAACCAATTGATGTTTCTCACACCAATATCTCTCTCTTTCTCTCTCTTCCTTTCTCTCTCTCATTGTCTCTCTCACCCCACCTTCCTTCCCTTCTCTCTAAAATCAATAAACATATCGTCAGATGAGGTTTTAAAAAAATTAATTTCACCAGACTGCAAGTGCTACTCAAAGCTGCCACACTGCTAAATCCAGGATACACCATTCACATCATATTTGATGTGTATCCTTTTTCTTATAAATTTATTAACTCAGCATTTATCAAATAGTTATGTGAAGCCTAATATGTGTCAGAAAAGTACTGTTCCAAAGAATGTATTTGCTTATTTTGAAAAATCAAAGTAAAAATGTATAAAAACTAAAAATTATTCATTTTAACATGCAAATATTTTGATGTGTTTTGCTTTCAGTCTTCTCTTCTTTGCATATAACACTACTATTTCTGCTACGTGCAGTATTTTGCCTGACCTATTTATCTCAACTCGGCTTTAAAATTGACCTGCCACTTCTAAATCAAATGTGCTTACTTTTCTAAAATAAATAAATAAATAAATATTGACAAACTGATTCGATCTCTTTTAGCATTAACTGAGCACAGTCTCTGCCTAGCACTATGCTCCGTGACATAGCATTATAATACTTAACAGGTTCAGCTTAACCACCATGAGGATTATTTAAAGGTTCTAATTTGGCATAGTTGCAACATTTCTTGCCCTTAAGAATATTTACTATTTTTATTCTAGTTCTAAGATTTCTTAAAAATATAAATTATATATATATAGCATATTTGAAAAAGAAAATGGACATGTGTTATTAGTCTCCTGCAAGTTACAGTTTCAATAATTGCATTCTGCCCTTTTATCTGTAACCTTTCAAGTATGGTATCACTAGAATTAACTACATAAAACAAAGCTGTATTTGAATACTTCTAAGTAGTAAATACACACAATTAAAGTGTCAGGAAGACTGCCTACTAGTTCTCCCTCTTTATTTTTTTTAAAAAGTTATTTTAAGATGTGATTTTTTAAAAATATGGATTTAAGAGTTTTGTAAGTTATGTGGAAGATATAGATTACATATAAAGATACACACATATATATGTATATATGTATCAAAGACTGGACTAGATATATATATTCTTGAATTTTCTCTCCTACAAAATATAAAATAGGTTTGTCAATATAGCTATTTAAGTTAAAGTCCCTAACAAGCAAAAAGCAATTAGGAATTTAGTGTTACATCCTCTCTTGCCCTTTGATGAGATACTGAGAAACACTAAGAAATAGGACAAAAATCAAAAGAGGCAAGTTATCCACATCTACTCTGAAATCACCTCACAGCCATTCACCTGCTTTATCCACAGAAGCATTCCTAAGAAGGCTGTGTTTGAGCAGGGGCAAAAGTGAATCATATAACCTCTCCAGCAAAGTATATCTCACAGCAAAGGAGATCCATCCTCTCAAGGATGACTGAAAGCAAGACCCAGAAGCAGGGTCTGAATTCAATGAAAGCAAAAAGACATCTCTGCAGCCTGATATTTTATCCGCAATCAACTCCATAAAATACCCTTGCTTAAATCAGCAGCAGAAAGCTCCTAAATTATTACAGGTCACATTATTGAAACTTTTGTACCCCTACCCCAAATATTCAAGAGCTACTGATGCTCCAGAAAGATGGCCATTAACCTCCAACCTCACACAGCCCTTAGCATATTCCTGGGAGGATATAAGGCACGAATATTTCTATGTGAAACATACAGCACTAAAGACATAAGTCCTTTAATATTTTTAAGTCCTAATGTAAATGTTTACATTTTTTAAGAAACCAACCAAACTTCCCTTACTCATTTTTATGTATCAGTCTTTCTTGAGGTTAGACTGTACTTAAAGCAGTTCTATTTTCTCCTTTGTGCATACTAAACATTAACAAATAGAATCTTGAAGCAGGTTCCCTTCAGAGCCCACAGAGATGTCAGTGCCACTCAGAAAAGCTATCAGCCACCGACATGCCCAGCATCACATCACAGTGACCTCCTGCCAGAGGGCAAGGGAAGAGCCCAGGATGGCCCACCCTGGCCACAAAGGATGCCACTGGGCTCCTCCAGACCCTCTAGCCCAAGTTCCTCTACACCCTCTTCTATCAGAGAGCAACTCAGAGCCCAGTGAATAATGGGGCTCTAAATAATGAGGTACTAAAAAGATACAAGATAAAGTCTTGGACTGTGCTAGACACCAGAAGGAAAAAAACAACCACAAAATGAAAACTGCCTTTAAAAGTAGCTATGGAAAAAAAATCCCAAGATTTTGCTCTCCATACCATAGTTAATGAAAAGAGACATTTAACACCCAGTAGGAAAAACAGTTTTATAACTTCATAAGCAATTACTGCAAAGCTCATTTGTAAGAGCTTGGTGAATCCTTATTTTCTCTGACTTTGATAACCAACATTCTCTGGAGTCAGAAGCCAGGGACTTATTCTATGTTGAATGTTCTCCCACGTCCCTTTGAGAGGAAAACATGTACACAAACTTCACAGTGACTGATGTATAAAAATCTTTAATCAAAAAAAATGCAGGTTGAAACCATTATAACACGTCATAAAGCATCATTAAATGGCTACTCAGCAAAACCTAAACCATTTTCAAGGTCATAAACAAGTATATAGTATGCTACTTATTTATTGAAAACATCCCTTTAAAAGCCTCACAAGGGCTAGGCTGCTTCACACTGCTGTCCACACAGCAGCTGCAGGGCTTACAGATGACCTTGCAATTCCCCTGAAAACCCTTTCAGCACTTGGTCATTGACTTTAAAAACTAGGGGGACGTGAGGCAAAGCTATAAAAATCAGAAGCAGGAATACCAGAATATGCTGGAATATGATAAATGTCTTTCTCACAGAAGAAACATAGGCACTATTGATTTACAGATTCCAGGAAAAGGCAATGAGTTAAATCTCCTTTACCATTTACGTTTTTAAGCAGAAAAGCAAAATCAGACTTACCCTGGGAAGCCATCCTATGGGCTGACTCAGAAAAGTAACCCGTTCACAAACCAAAAACAGCTACAGGCCATGCTCCAAAAACTCACTAGGTTTAATCCACCCAAACCGTATGCATCTGGCTTTTGTTAAAGAACTTCTGCAAATGTATAGTGAATGAGTAATCTTTCAGACTTCGTAAAACATGCCAAACCCAACACTAATGACAGTAGTTTCATTTACTTGTCACATTTTTGAGTGGCTTTATTTTACTTTTTAGGCAAATCAGTGTTTTGCTAATGTAAATTCCCTGCCGCTGGAGCATGCACACTTTGTCCCAAAGGCAGCAGATGGCCTGGTGTGTGTCTAACTTTCTGGGCCCTCACCAGCAGTCAGTAATATTTGAACTAACATGTAAAGGCATAGCCTGCCACATAAACTATCTTTTAAAATTAATAAATCAATTTTTCTAAATAAAACTTATAGTCAATTCCACTCTTCTTTCACTGAAAAGGGCATTCATTTTGTAATAATAATTTTTAGAAATAGTGAAAAATATGTAGCATAAATTCACCTCCCACTGTCTCCCCAACCAATTCCTTCTCTTAGAGATAATAATTATTGATAGTTTTTAGTGTATCATTTCAGAATTATCTATGTACATATTATACATATGATTTTATACACACACACACACTTTAAAAATATTCTTGGCAACTGATGAGCCTTGGATCAGAATTTTCCATATTTTATAAAGACAGTAGAATACACACACAGTAAAAAATCCTCAGTAGATCAGGGCAACAGCTCGTAATCAATTTCTGCCAGGAAACATGAATATTCAACTAAGTGGGATAATAAAGACTATAAATAGCCTCATGTAATTTCAAGTCAGAGAATTCTGCCAAATGAGGTAAAGAAAATAATGAAATCCTGCAACATTCAGAGACTTTTTAATTTTGGAATTACGAATAAGGAATTTCAGACCAACTGTTTTTCTCCCAGTTTCTTACCAAGTTTTCAAAACTTTGTTTTTATTACAAATGTTTATGATAGGAAATTTAGGAAATATACATGAATAAAATTAAAGTCACCTGTAAAATCCCTCCAAACAGAGAACAGAGCTCATATTCAGTCACATATTGAGTACTTCATGGAAATGCAGTCTCAGTATTGTGCAGGCACAGTAAAAAGGGAACATAAATCCTATTTTCACACCAGGTAGAAAGTAACACCTGTTCTACAATTACAGGCACTGTGCTACTAAAGTTCAAAGAAGGTATTAGGTAGACAGATCTTTTAGGCTACTTAGAACCTTTCAAAATATTTCCTCTGTTTGGAGAATTCCCCTTATGAGTTTAGAGAGACAGAGACAGCTTTGACTTTGAAAACAAAGGTTCACATTCCCAGACTCCCTTGCAGCTAGGATAAAGATGTATTTGCAGTTCTGCCAGTTGGATATACCTGGGCCAGACTGTGTGGAACTGTACCCTGGCAAGGAAAGAAGCAGCTACATCTAGCAGGCCTTAAGGCTAGGAGTGTGGCTATGAGGATCAGTGGTACATGCTGGTGGGATCCATGCTGCAAGCTACAGTATCTGTGACAGCAACATCAGTATCTCTACTGGATAGTCCTATGCTGAGCTAGGGGTTTGCTCAGGTCAGCTTCTTTGTCCTACTCAGATCCTGAGCTCCTAAAAATGCTTTAATAAACTATTTTTCTGCTTAAACTAAAGAGAGTTTAGGTTTCAGTTAACATAAGAAATTTGACTTATTCAAGGAAGAATTTTTTTTTAACAAGCTAAGGCAGCATGATGTAGTTAAAAGGTAACTGAAAGTCAAAGTGAACATCATTCAAAATTTTACTCTTATCCTCACTCTACACCAACTGTGTCTGAGCACCTGGAAAAACTCATTAGATGATTTGACTATCAGTCCCCCTATCTGTAAAATAATATTCACTTTGTAAACCTGTTCATGAGAAAGAAATCAGCTCTTTTATTTATTTACTCATTTGTTTATTCAAACATTTATTGAGTTTATATTACAGGCTATAAACTGTGCTAAATATCAGATAGTAGAGTATAGCAAATAGAGCTACCAGATATCATATTAATTTCAAATAAACCACAAATAATATTTCAGTATAAGCATGTATGACATTTGAGATGCACATTTTAAGGATACAGTTTTAAGTATTTGATATATATTTATTATTTTAAAATGTTCCATATGTGGCGCATACTAAATAATTCATTTTGATCTGAAATTCAAATTTCATAAAGTGTCCTATATTGTATCAGGCAACCCTAGGTAAACAGTAATGCACAAAAGGGGTGGGTTCCCGGTTATTACAGACCCACCATAGTGCTAGGAGTTGAGAGAAAGTGAGTGACCAGGTAATACACAGTTAAAAACTATATACACAGTTTGAATAGAGAACAGAACTATGAATGTAATGAATTGAGAAATAAGATAAAAGTAAAGAGGAAAGTATATTTAAATACATTGTTGTTAAGGGAAGGCTTGTGCAGGAAGCTAACTCTGAAGGAAAGATCATGCTGAAGGAAATAAAAACTTATCATAGTAAAGCATCAGCACAAAGCCTAGCACACAGTAGATGCTCAATAAATGTTCACTTCATTCCTTGACAGGGCCAGAACTTCTAACTCTCTTGGCTCACTCACCCTAGTCTGGCCCTGTCCCTTGGGGTACAAAAAAAAAAAAAAATGATAAGAAGAGGTATAAACAGACCACCAATGTCTTCCTCCTTCAGGTCTGGCAGCCACAGTCTCTCTACACCATGGTGAGCAACTCCAAGCTAGAACTGCCACACCAGCCCTCCTGAATGCCTAACCCACAGAAACCAAGAAAGATAATAAAATGGCAGCTATTGTTTTCACTCTCTATGTTTTAACAAGATTTGTTATACAGCAAAATTAGCCAGGTATTGGCAAGAACAGAGAAGATCCAAAACTCTTCAGACACTGCTGATGGAAGCATAAATGAGGACAACTGCTTTGGGAGACTGTTGGCAGCACTAAGGAAAGCTAGATACACACGAACCTGTGCAGCACTCAGCTCACAGTCCCAGGACACTGATGCATTCAGGTTCTTCCCAGCTCCCACAATATGCTTCTCCCTCCTGTCTCAGAACTTATAACACACCCCCAGATTAATATTAAATTTTCTACAGTTCACCTTTCAGCATACACAGAACATTTTGTTACAGAGAAAGTCATATATACATATATATATATATATATATATATATATATATAGCCTGTCCAGAAGGTATCCAGCCATGCAATATGAAAACTAAAGACACTTATCGAAGAAGATATAAGATACAAGAAACTGTACATAGGACAATGATGCCTCAGTCCCCTTTAAAGTAGACACCTTGGGACCTCACAATGTTCTCCCAATCGCCACCAGCTGCTTCCTGAATCTCATCAACAATCTGAAATCTCTTCCCTTTCAAAGGTGATTTTAGTTTTGGGAAAAGCCAGAAGTCACAGGGCTCCAAATCTGGGTTGTAGGAGGGCTGAGTCACCTGGGTGATTTGATGTTTCACCCAAAAAACTCAGCGCAAGATATAATACATTAGCAGATGTGTTGTCATGATGAAGCTGTCAATCACCAGCTGCCCATAGTTGCAGCCTTCAGAATCATCCGAATAGTTTCTGTAGAGGAATGTTCAAGCTTAACGCAAAATCTGATGCAGATTCATCGCTCTGCTCACTCAGTTATTTTGAATGCAATGGCCACATGGTACACATGCTCACTAAATGGCATCTACCACCCCCACTGACTAGTACAGTGAAGTCATTGTTGTTCATTATTCACACATGGGCGTGACAGTCTACTCTCCTTAGCTGCCAGTTTACATGGACGTCTCACAAACTATTCTCATTATATTAACAATGTCTGAACTCTTTCTGGACAGACTTCATATATATAACATAAAAATTTATATATAAATAGATATAATACTTAAAATATACTTTATATATACTTAATAAATATATAAATATACATACATAATAAATAAATATATAAATATATACTTAATAAAAATTTTCTGATTTACTACATTTCATATCTGGGGAGTTTTACTAAGCTGGCACTGAGGGGAAAAGAAAACGAATAACCCAGGCATTCACAGATATCCCAGGCGACTCCTTGAATGCCCTCCAAAAAGTGAAAACTGAGCCAGAAATCATGATTGTTGTGAAAAACATATGTGAGAACACATCTCAAGGACCCAAATTACCTACTGCTGTCTATTCAAACAGAACATTGCAAAAAGACCAAATACTGCAATGACGGTGACAGCCAGTGTCTCCTGGAAGAGCAAAGAGCAAATTTGAAACCTGATAGTCTCCTACTGCATAGCAAGGTGAGAGAAGCAGCTTATTCCCATCACAGAGAAGAAAGGGGAAGAGGACAGAAGGACACATAAAGGGAAAAGAAGAGAGGGGAGAGGAGGGGAGGGGAGGGGAAGGGAGAAGACAACCCTAAGCTTCACTAGAATTTTTGCTACTGCTGTAGTCTGTGTGCTGGTCTGGAACCACATCATTAGTGCTGGTAATTATGGGGGGAGTAAACAACACAATAACTGTAACAACTGCCATTTACTCTGTGCCTGCCATGTACAAACATTATGCTGAGCCATGAGATACCCACATGTTCATCAGCATCATTGCAGCTAATACTTATGCCGGGCACTGTCATCATCTCATGTCACTCTCACCACAACCGTGTAAGATAACATGTTATTATTCCCATTTTACAGATGAGGAAACTGAGAGATAGAAAGGTCAGATAGGTTACCTAAGGTCTTATCTATGAAAGCACTGACGGTGTAGGGCAGAGGTGTCAAATTCATTTTCACCAGGGGCAACATCAGCCTCACAGTTACCTTCAAATGGCCGAATGTAATTTCAACTCCTTAACAGTTAACAAGTAGTTACATTTATACAGCCCTAAAATTATTTTGGCCCTTTGAAGGCAACTGCAAGGCTGATGTGGCCCCCAGTGAAAATGAGTTTGACACCCCTGGCTAGGATAAAGTAAGATTAAACAAACAGCAAAAGTCAATAAGAAAAAGATGAAAATGCCTCATGGAAATATTTGAAAGTGGAAAGCTTATTTATGGCAACATAAGAACTGAGATTTATGAAACTGTAACCAATGGGACGAAATATACAATGTGAGGAATCTCAGCTAAATTGGCCGGATTTAAGTTTCATGTTGTACACTGTGAAATGGAGAGCCAGATCTCATATTCATTCATTCATTCATTCATTCATTCACAAAATATCAATGGACTACTATGTGCCAGACACTGTTCAAGGTGCTGGGGATACAGCAATGATCAAAGAGACAAAAATCCCCACTTCTGTGGAGCATGGGAGTGGGGAAATATGGAAAAAAAGTTCAGTAAATAACTAAGCCATATAGGATGTTAAATGTAGTAAGTGCTAGGGGCAAAAATAAAGCACCAAGAACCAAGAGAAGGGCAGAAGAGGGATATAATATTCATACGGTAGTCAAGATAAACCCAGAGGGGAGCACCACAGCAAAAAGGAGGCAGACAGATAAGCTCTGTGCATGGTTGGAATTAGGCATCCCAGGTGGGATGGTGTTTCCACCCTGGAGCAACAGTGCAGAGGCCAGCCCAGCTATGCAAGGAAACCCACAGGAGAATACAGGAGGAGGTAAAATCATAAACATTAGGGACCAAACTGAAAAAGACTGTTTAGGCCACTGTACACCAATGATTCTTCAGCTTTGGGGTCATGAATTACATGTAGAAAGAAGCTCATGAAAGCTAGGGACCCCCAGCCCAGAAAAGTATGCATACACAAAACACTAACCTAATTTTAGAGGGTTAGCATCTCTGCAATGCTCCATCCTAGACTCCTAGTATCAGAACATCTTCCTGCAGTAGAACATAGTTTTCATGCTAACCCAAAGAAACACACTGCATCTATTTAATAGCTTCCAAAAAGGGGACAGCAACTTAGGACAGTGAGCACCAGTGTTCCTCCAGTCTCTGAGACTTTACTTCTTCCATTATCCTCAACAATCCAAAGAGGCCATGCTGAAGCACTAACGGCCCTAAGGGAAACACCCACATTTGTCACTTGGGGACTCTTACTTTATTAGACACAGGGTTCAGACACAAAACCACATCAACAGTGAGCTTAACATCCATAGGGTAGAGCAATGGATACAGCAATAGCCCAAGTCGAAGTGGATAACACTTAGAGCCTACTGACCACCTTGCAGTTCATAAATGTGTGTATACATATATGTTTTTTTTATTCTTTTCATAAAAGCTAGGAGAGAGTAGGGATATTGTTCTGTTTTGTTACTTCTGAATTCCCAGTACTTAGAATAGAATCTGATACACAGAAGACGCTCAATAAATAACAAAGAAATAATTACAAGGAATTATTTCTTTGCAAAACCATTCTAGGAAAGAGCAAATCAAAATGTCACAATTAAATAGATGGTATAGTTATGTTGGAAGGGCTAGAGTATATGGCTTACCTAGGGAAGTAGGAAAGCCTATGAAAGCTCAATTTAACATAAGCTCAATTTAACATGAACCATAGTATTCCCTGTCATAAATCATACCTATGGAATATCAGAAATTATACTACCTTCCTGCCTCAGTAACATAGATTTCTTACCAACCCAACTTAAACCATGTGTGGTTTACACTAGTTTGCTTGCTTCTGTTTTTGTTTTTAATTTCAAATCTATCAGAGACAATGACTTCAATGGTGACTTCATTATTAATACATTTATAAAATATAATCTTTATATATTTATTTTCTATATTTATGTACCTACAGTTTTAGTCTAAGTACAGTTATTTTATAAACTAGTATGATGAGGTTTTTAGAAATGCCACTAAAATTATGCCCTCTTGGGTCACAAGTGTCCTTTACTTATTCTAAGTTAGTTAATATTATCTACTTAAAAATAAACCCAAACAAACCTATATAAAATTAGATTTAATGTAATTTATAAACAAAACTGATAGGACTATTCTAAGAGGAGAACAGGTTGTCCTTTTCACTTTTTTCATTAAAATAGGTGCAGATTAATGAGGGATGCTAGCTAATCTTAAATTATCCTTCATTTTAAAATATAACCTTTTAAACTATATAAACATAATCCTGAAATTTTTAGTCATTCACAAAGTTTTCTTAATTCAGGATGAGTTAATGATTTTCATCCAAGCCCAACTAAACATGCATTCTATGGTAAAGCGTGCTAGAGGCTGAGCACAGAGTCAGTACTGATTTCCTTACTGGCTGTCACCTAGACATGTAACCCAACATTTAGGCCAACTGTAAATAAAGGTGAAGATATTCTTGATCATATTTATAACATGAATTTTCTAAAGACAGGACTCAAGGCTGTCACCTCCAAGCTTCACACAGCTTCCATCTCATCACCTGGAAGAAGGAAAAAATATTTATTGAATGAGAGAATGAAACTTGATTCCTCAACTCTTCCAGGTGTCCAAGGTCACTGACCCTCAGGCCTTCTTTTCTGAAAGGCGAAATCCAACAGAGCACCCATGCTACTGACTTACAGTGCTGGTTTTGTGCACGTCCTGTGCACTGCCTGTTAGGGGGTTGGCAATGAACTTATGTGAAAGTCAGAAAAATAAATAAAGGAAGCTGTTAAATAAAGTGAAAATGAAAAACAAATTGAAAATTATATTGCAGAGAACATAACTACTGATTTAACGAAAATGTCTGAAACATGACAACACTGCCCCTCCTTGCCAAGTCCCTTCCCTCTGAGGACTCCCTCTGAGAGATTTATATTTCCTTTCCACACAGACCAGGCCTGGCCGCTAACGCATTATGACCAATAAAATGTGTGTTCAAGTGACATGTGCACTTCCCAGGAGGAGCTCTAAGGGCCCGTGTGTAGCTCTACTATTTCCCTTTTCCTTCTGTTCAAGACACATGTATCCCAAATAGCAGCTGCTCCTTAAGCCACAGTTTCAGAAGGAAAGACACATAGAGCAGAGTCATTGTCAATGTGAGATTTTTGTAAGTCACTATAACTTCCGAGTCCCTTATTAATCCAGCAACACTTGGCCTCTGCTGACACAATGGCCTTCTCTCACAGTATATCGATGTTTTTAAGAAAAAGGTAAAGCTGAGTTTTCTTAAGATTTTACTACAGAAGCAGCAATCATGAAAAAGAGCTACCCTGTCACTCAGAGAGCAGGAGTACCTAGTGACAGGCGAGCAAGAGCAGTTTTAGCATTGAGAGGCTGGGGTGCAGTCAGGAGGCTGTGAGCTAAGAAAGTGGCAATACAGTACGGCACCAGCAAAATGAGAAGACATGGCTATTTGCTCAATTTTCTACTTCTATCCGCAAACCATGAGTTCCAATAAGCAGGGCCCATGCTTAGTTCAAAATATCCAAAAGTGTGATATGCAGCTTACCAGTGGTGGTGTATGAAATGTGTTTGATGGTAAATACAAAACTTTAAAATATTGCTAAAAACCCACTTATTTAAAAAAAATTTGCATCTTTGGGCAAAGCAAAGTAAAATAAAGTGAGCTGATTAAGGCAAAATAATAACAAACAACAAGCAAACAGTATTATTATGATAAGCCAATATGGCAAAATGCAACAATAACTCAGGAATAGAATGAAGTCTGGTAAGAACTCTCTTCTTCAATCGCTGCCCCTACGCCTGGAGTTTAACAGAAAAGTGATGAGGAAGGAAGAAGGAAGGTGAAGATTCAAACATGTATGTGTAAACCCTAAAAAACATGAAAACTCTGTATACAAGCAAGAGGATGCAAACAGCAAATTATGCTGATGTTTTGCTAGTATTTATAAAAGATTAATTTAATAATATCAACTTCCATTATTTTGAGTACTTATTATATGTCAAGCACTAAGCAGAACACCCATCATTTCACTTAATTTCTTCCAAAACCCCATACAAATAGAGGTAGTATGCCTACTACAAAAGAGGAAACAGACTCAAGGGTGTAAATAATTTGATTAAAGCTCACATTCAAATACTGTATTTGTCCAGTTCTGAGTTTCTGCTCTTAACACACACTTCACAGTCTTCTAATGTCCAAACATTTAAATAATAATAACAATGACAAATATTCATAGGTGCACTCTTTGTAAATTCCCCAAACCAGGGAACTCCCCAAATGCACATCAAAATGGATAAATAAATTCCAATAGACTCATGCAATGAAATACCATATTGCAATGGAAATGAGTTTCTGAAACATAATAGTGATCAATAGATGTCAGGCACAGGCAAGTACCACAGTACTCTATGACTGTATGACTGATTCCACTTCTATAAAGTACAAAACAGGCAAAATTAGTGTATGCTCTCAGGAATCAGACTAGCAGCTGCCCTTGGACACAGGAAGGGATTATCTGAGGTGCAGGTAATGTGTAACTGATTTGAGTGCTGATTAACAGGAATCCAATTTATAAGAAATTCATCATGCTATACACTTACAATAAGAACACTTTTGTCTAAATATAATACATCTCAATAAAATATTTTTAAAATTAAAAATGATGCACCTATTCAAGGCACATTTTGCTTTATCCTTTTAATGTATTTAGCCTCAAATATACTAGGAATCCAAAAATCTGTTTTGGTGTATTTGTTTTTCTCTAACTGATTGCATACTCTTGAGATTAGTTTCCCCAACCCAAAATTGAAGGGATCAAATCATATAATTTTGCAAGTGTCTCATTCTAGTCTTTTCTCCCTCCCAAGTCCTACACTTGCTCATATCACAAAGCTGCACCATTCACACAGAAAAGAGGAACAGAAGAGCAACTGCTCACACCCCTATCATATGACACAGGGTAGAAGGAAACAAACTTGACATGTACACTTAATCAACTTTTGATTATCAGTGTAGATGTAACAGATCTGCATACAGGCCCCAGAAACTGAATTACCACTCACGAACCAGGGCCCACAGAAGCCTTGTTCACATATCCTAAAGCTCCCACACACTCAGAATGGTCAGTTTGTCAGAAAAAATCTTTTGTGAATTTTTTACCCTAGGATTATCAGAGCCAATAACCTCCTCCTCTGTTAGAAATAACTACAAATTTGTAGAGTTTCCTACAATTTATTCGTTCAATCAGAAGAATGTTGGGAAATGTATAATAGTAGATAACAAGTCCAACAGTAGTACAAATAAAAGAACCATTTCTGAGTCAGGTATAGGAGTCTAAATTGTCTTCTTTTGACTAAATTATGAGTTTGTACCAAGACACTTTTTAGATGGTCCTTAGCCTGGCAGAGACATTGATAACACCAGTCTTCTGACAAATGATGACAGACTTTGAATATCAAATCTCTCACTGAGCCATAAATGTTGCTTACATTTTGACCTTTGCTTAGCCATTTATATGAATGTGGTAAGTGTAATAGGATAACTTCAGGCCTGCGTATGTGTCAGTTGTGGCCTTTGGTCCAAGCTCTGGTCATTCTGCTAATCAAAGGCAGGTTAAAGGTCACATTCTGAACCAGAGAGGGAATCATTCAACCACACATCTTGCTCAGGAGAGGACGGTCACAAAGGGTCAACAACGGAATGATCCAAAATCAAGGAGATAGGCAAAATCTATCAATAACTCACTTTGGTGCAGATCACACAATGTAGGTTTTTTAGAAAACAGATCTGGGGAAAGGCCCCGATGCTAAAAGAAATAAAGTAATCATAATCCATGTTTCCCAGTGAGAAGAAAAAACAAAAGCCTAAAAGACTAAGATTCAAAACCTAACTATATGCTGCATAAATACAAGCCTTAAGTAAAAGGACCCAGAAAAGCTGACAGGAAGAAGGGTAGCAGTGAATACACTTTGTGAATACTAACCTGTAGGACTCAGTAAGCCTAGGTAGAATAATAAAGCCCAGTTGGGCGGGGGGGGGGGGGGGGGGGGGGGATTGTAAAGAAATGAAAAAGGAAATAAGAGAATCACAAAGAAACACAAGCAAGTGTTTTGTGTTTGCATGTGGGCAGGCAGAGGGTGAACTGAAAATCTAAGAAGTAACTGAGTCACCTTCCACAGCAGAGCCCAAGCAGGGGAGAGTAGAGTGTAAGACACAGAACCCCCTCTGTTACTCTCTCACACTCAGCTGCTTTGTCTGCCCAGAACTTAAGTTTTCAGTTTCTTATTTCCATTAAAACTGGTTAGGT
The DNA here is from genome assembly GCA_004024845.1 of Tonatia bakeri. Classification (NCBI taxonomy): domain Eukaryota; kingdom Metazoa; phylum Chordata; class Mammalia; order Chiroptera; family Phyllostomidae; genus Tonatia; species Tonatia bakeri. The sequence goes on along the minus strand of PVIA01002869.1, from coordinate 34,567 downwards.
TCAGGCTTTTCTTTCCATAGGAATGTAAGTTCTGTGAAGGTAGAGATGTCTCTTTTTTTCATTTTATTTCCCCAGTATCTATGAAGTTCTAGGAACAAAATACTCAAGAAATATTTGCTAGGATAATTAACAAAACCCAAGAAAGGAATTTTTTATATATCTAGTATTAAGTGTTTCATACTTAGCAAGCACATTCTAAAATGAGGGTCAGCAAACTCCCTATGTAAAGAAAAGGCCAGTAAGTATTTTCAAGCTGGTGGCCACACATGACCTCTATTGCATGTTTCTTATTTTGTTTTGTTCTGTTTTGAACCGTCAATGGTTGAAAACAACCACTAATTGTAAAAATCATTCTTAGTTCTACGGCTACAGCTGAACAGGCCTGGATGTGGACTATATTGTGTAAATTCCTACTGTAAACTCTCACATATAAACTCAGAATATAAGAGCAAAATACATTTAAATATATGTTCTACTATCAAAAAAAGCTGGCTTGCACTTCTGTTTTCATGGATAGATTTTTTTTCTATTCTAACTGGAGAATACAGGATCAAGTATTAGCCTTGATAACTACTCAACTTTTGTTTTAATTTTTTCAATCTAAGTCTAATTTGATCCTATTGAAGGAAAATATTAATTCAAGGCCTGAAACTACAGAAGCCAGCTTGAATCCAAGCTCTGCTTTTTGCCATCTCTCATCATTTCCCATACATCCCATCAATTGGATTTTAAGTTTTAGCAACCTCATTAGTTTTTCAGGCTTTATGACTCAAGCTTAGGGGGTGGGAGAGAGGGCAGCAACCCAGAAACAAAGACTTCAATGTTTCCAGAAGCTGAGAAAATTCCAGCATTGTCAGGGCAGATACTATTTATAACTCATTTAATGTGTATGCTCCTGAATGCATTTACTATAGAGAATAATTGACCTACACTACTGAATTCCTGGCTTTGGCAATGGTGAAGAACTCAAGCAGCTAGATGTCTGACAAGAGAAGGAAAAAAATGAATTCCTTGTTATTATTATTTTATAACTTCTGGCATCATATGACAGAATTAAAAGGTTCCTGTTTTTGACTCACCTTTGACAAGAAAGTGCCTCAATGCTATGAGTTCTGAGTTTAAGATAATGGAAAAATGTGGGGGTTGGAAAATATCCTACAATTAGGCTGAAAGAAAAAAAGTTGTGGAAAACACCATTTAACTTTTTTTTCAGAAACACACACACACATACAGGGTGAAACGCCAAGTACCTATGTTGAATACGTGTGATACATGGTCTATAATGACTTGTATTCTATGTCTATGTGTCTGCTTTTCTCTTATTGCACAACAGAAGGATTCTCCAGAGAGGGATCAGACATGCTGCTGCCCAAAGTACAGGGTTCTGGGCACCCAGCCTCCCAGCGGACTTCCACAAGCCCTGCACATTGCCTCCCTCCACACCACTCCAGGATCCCAACCAAATTAATCTTCTCTCGTGCCAATTCTATCACATTCCCTGGGTTTACAAAGGGAACTTGTACCAGGCCATAAGAACCGAAAAGGGAATGAACATTTTTGTCCTGGCAGACACTTAAAATAGAGCTTAAAAATAAAACAATGAGGATGGATTTTATAGTTCTGCAAAGCCCTTAGTTTCCAGAAATTTTTTACAACTTAAAAAAAGCCCTACTCTTGCTTTCAATGCTACATTTAAAATACAAGTTATTAAAAATAAACTAGAAATCCCAAGGGTTTAATTCCATATGTGACTTGACATATTTCACAATAAATAGTCATGCCAAAGTGTAAACTGGACAAAGTTCTATGTAGATCCCAGGTAAAGAGTCTTCTGAAATTGTTCTAAACATAAAGTGAGTCACATACCTAAATTTAAATTTTTTAGTAGCCATATTAAAAAATATATTAAACAGGTGAAATTAATTCTATTACCTTATTAACCCAGTGTGTCCAAAATATTACATTAATCAATATTAAAATTTTAATGAGATATTTTACATTCATATCCAAAATATGTGTGCATTTCATACTTCCAGCACCTCTTAATGTGGACGTCACATTTCACCTGCTCTGCAGCCACACGCTGCTCTGCCACTGTGTTGGACAACATTAAAGACTTCTCTTTTGCTTCTTCAAGTTTGCTTTTCCAACCCAAAATATTCTAGTTGTAATGGCATGACTATCATTGAGATAACCTATCTCAGAAGGTATTCTGAGAAGTATTTCAACATCTTGGACAAGTTCACACTTAGGCTTCACTCTCTGGCACAGCCACACTTCAGGCCATCTGTTCCAATGGAACAATGCCCATCCGAAAGCAGTTACCAGCTTCTAGAACCAGACACCCAACCATAGCAAGAAGAGTCTCCTGGCTTAAGCAGTTCCAAATTCTCACTTCTAAACTTCATTTTTTCCAGGTACTGCATCTAGACATTTACCAGGGCTTCAATTAATACCATTTTTGACATGCTGTCCTTGAAAGAAGGAAAAAACAAGGCTGAACCTTTTTTACAGGACGGAAGTCTGAGGAAGAAGGTTAAAAGATGCACAAGATGCACAAGCTAACACGAAGAGGACACTGTGCCCTTTACATGATACTCTTTTTAATCATGACCTTACTGTGAACCTTTATTCCCACCCAAACCTCAACTGAATAACTGGATGTGCTTTTCCTAAATCATCACACTGTTCTGATATACATACATATACATTGTTTTCCTTTTGAAGATGAGTTTTATTAAAATTCTAACCTATTTAATCACACAATTGAAAAAACAATGGGGCTGATGGCTAGTGCTTTTCATTTTAAACACTCTCTCCGATATTTTCCTGTACCATGTACTACTTATTGGAAAAAATTAAATAAATTTTCTTAAATAAATTAGTTAAATTAATTAAAGAAAATGAACATTTGTTAAATTTTAGTTTTCAATTAGAGTTCACATTCAATATTACTTTATATTAGTTTAATTTGTACAGTATAGTGCTTGGACAATTACATAATTTGCAAAGTGACCCCCTGATAAATCTAGCACTCATCTGGCACTCAACATAGTTAAAACAACATTATTGACTATATTCCCTATGCTCTACTTTATATCCGTATGACTATTTTCTAGCTACCAATTTGTATTCTTAATCCCTTCACCTTTTCCACTCAGCCCCCAACCCCTCTCTCCTCTAGCAACCACCAATCTGTTCTCTGTACCTAGTAATTCATTTCTATTTTGTTCTTTAGATTCCACACATAAGTAAGATAATATGGTATTTGCCTTTCTCTGTCTGACTTACTTCACTTACCATAATATCCTCTAAGTCCACTCATGTTGTCCCAAATGATAAGATTTCATTCCTTGTCATCACTGAATAGTATTACATTGTATATATGTATCATACCTTCTTTACCCAAGTGTTCACTGATCAACACTTAGGTTGCTTCCACAACTTGGCTATTGTAAATAATGCTTCAAATGAACACAGGGGGGCACGTGTTCTTTTGAATTAGTGTGTTGGGTTTCTTCAGATATATTCCCAGAAGTGGAATATCTGTAAGTAATGCTGGCTCCATGTGCACTTGAAAAGAATATATATTCTGCTGCTTTCAAGTGAAATGCTCTAAAAATATTGATTAAATCTATCTGGTCTAATGTGTCATTTAAAACTTCCACTTCCTTGTTGATTATCTTTCTGGAAGATCTATCAATTAATGCCACTGCAATGTTAAGGTCCTCTACAATGATTGTATTACTGTCAGTCTCTCTCTTTATGTTCATCCATATTTGCTTTATATGTTCAGGTGCTCTGATGTTGGGTGCATAAATGTTTACAAGGGTTATATCCTCTTGTGGGACTGATCCCTTCATCATTATGTAGTGACCTTCTTTGTTTCTTACTTTGTTTTAAAGTCTACTTTGTCAAATATAAGTATTGTCAACACAGCTTTTTTTTCATTTCCATTTGTATGAAATATTTTTCCATTCTTTTACTTGTAGTATAGTCTGTGTGTATCTTTCATTCTGAGGTGGGTCTCTTGTAGACAGCATGTATTGTTTTCTTATTCATTCAGCTCCCCTATGTCTTTTGTTTAGAGCTCTAAGCCATTTACATTTAAAGTAAATATTGATAGATATATGATTATTACCATTTTATTAACCATATTTATATATTTTTTTCTTCTTCTAAAACAAGTTCCTTTAACATTTCTTAAAATACTGGTTGGGTGGTGATAAACTCCTTTAGTTTTTTTGTCTGAAAAACTATCTCTCTCCTTCATTTTTAAATGATAGCCTTGCTGGTAGAGTAGTTCTGGTTGTAGATACTTGCTTTTCATCACTTTGAACATTTCTTACCTATCCCTTCTGGCCTGCAAAGTTTCTGTTGAAAAATCAACTGACAGTCTATGGGAGCTCCCTTGAAGATAACTAACAGCATTTCTCTTGCAGCTTTTAAGATTCTGTCTGTCTTTAACCTTTGTCAATGTAATTATGATGTGTCCTGGTATAGGACTCTTTGGGTTCATCATACTTGGGACTCTGTACTTCCTAGACGGGTATGTCTATTTCCTTTGCCAGGTTAAGGGAAATTTTCAGTCATTTTTTTCCTCAAATAGGCTTTCAATACCTTAGTCTCTCTTCTTTCCTTCTGGTACCTCTATGATATAAATGTTTATTTGACTGATGTTGTCCCAAAGATAGTTGTTAACTATCTTCATTTTTTTTCTTTTTTCTTTTTGCTCTTCCCACTAGGTGTTTTCTGCTACCTTGTTTTCCAAATTGCTGATAAGATCCTCTGCTTCATCTAACCTGCTGCTGATTCCATCTACTGTAGTGTCCACTTCTTTTATTGCAGTTTTCATTTCTGACTGGTTCTTTTTTATGATTTTTATGTCCTTTTTTACATTTACTATTTCTTTTAACTTTGATGTGGTCATGGGAGTAGCCAAGTTCTGTGTTTATCTAGTCCTCCACCTTAATCAGAACTACTAAGAAAATCAACCTACTAATGCCAGGGACTATAACATTACTTTCCTTGTGAGTAAACATTCCATTTCTCTGACTTTAAAACATACCTTTCACCCCAAATTGTATTAATTTTTTAAGAAATATTCATAAAAATATTCAGAAGTATAATGATTTAAATCCAGTATTTCCCATGAAAAATTTTAAATATCTAGTGAGCTTTAATATGGGGAAATTGTGGAGAAATTATCTATATGAATCAGGATATTCACTATGGACATTGAAGCTAAAATTTATGGATGTATAAGTCAGCTGAAAATACTGAGGGAAGAGGTGAAGAAGTAACAAATAAGGGGAAATCTAGTGTAAAATCCTGGAATGAAACCAAGGGAATGAACAGGAAACTTAAGAAGAAACAAAGAAAAATGAATTAAAAAAACAGTATGACTGAGTGACGAAAATAAAGGACAGATGATGGTAGAAGGAGCAAAAGGAGAGAAAATGGAGGCTTTGTAGATTCCCTTAAGTTGTACAGAGTTTGTTCTAGCAATGAGAGCCATCTCAGGGCTTTAAGATTTGAATAGCTCAGAGGAGAGCTGATTAGACTCAGAGCAGAGATGGGCCAAGGCGAAAGTCCAAACATAGGTAGACCAGCCATCATGTTTGGAGCAAACAATACTATTGCAAATATATACACAGGTAGAGAGCTGTTCTTTGCCCCTAAGCATAACTATATATTCTGGAATTGTCTAGCTAAGACAGAGTGTAGAACATAGTAATCACACCCATGGAAACATCCTCAAAGGCTTAATTAACATGAACCAAACCACTTTAGTTCCAACTAGAACATAATTGTTACTGGCTTTTAAAATATGTATCAAACATACAGAGAAGAATATAACAAATACCATATAGACACTACCCAGATATTAAGATTTTATTCCAAATATCTGATTCAAGTTTTTTCAGAAATAAAATGCCGTGGTTTCAAATTAAGACCTTCTTGTCTCACCTGTTCTCTCTCCCACCCATTTATCTCCTCAGAAAAGGGTCAGTTACATTCCAGAAACTGGTGTTTCTTTCCAAACTAAGCTTTTCATGTGTATATACACATAGACACACACAAAACCATTAAGAGTATATAGTAATGTTCTATATATGTTTTAAAACTTTACCTAACAGAAAAGAGACGAGTTGACAAGAAAAGGCTGACTTTCAGGGAAAATGAGATGATTGGAATATGTATGTCAGAAAGGAAGGAGCTAAGAAAAAAAAAGTGACCTAGAAATTTCCATAGGGGTCTCCTTGAGTCTTTAGGCTAATAGCCATATGCATATGCAGAGGGTGAGACTCTACAAGCCTGGGCAAAGAAAAAGTACCAAAGAAAAGTGATTACCAGAAAAAGAACATCTATTGGGAAGCTATAAGCTCAGTATCTTAGAGAGCTCACAAAAGACTCAGAGACATTCAAGGTCCAAACAATTGAAAGAGAGAAACTTCATGAACACCCACAACATTCACTGGAGACCCTAGAAAGGTCATACCTTAAAAGTAGGGACACAATAGGCCTATAGTAAGGCTCAAAGAACTTCAAAGAATCAAGCAGATTCCTAAGTAAGTTAATTGCCTACCAGGACAAAACTCAACACTTTTTTTTTTAATCCTCAACCAATGACATAATTTTGTATTGATTTTAGAGAGAGAGGAAGGGAGACAGAGAGCAACGAGCATCAATGTCAGAGAAAAACATCTATCAGCTTCCTCCTGTACATACTCCAACCAGGGATCAAACCTGCAACCTATGTATGTGCCCTGACTAGGGATCAAACCTCAACATTTTGATGTAGGGAACAATGCTCCAATCAACTGAGCCACTTGTCCAGGGCACAACTCAATGCTCCTTAAAAGGATACAACAAAATTCTAAGACACAATCACAATGACTATCATCCATTAAAATATTACTAGACATGTGGGCAGAAAAGACTTAACTTGGCAGACCTATGCTGCTCAAACCCTATACATTCCAAATAAAAGGCATTTCTTCAGGACTGGCCTTTGTTGACTCCTAGGGGATAACCTCTGCCACACTGTATTTATTGTGAACACCTCCATTTGAACGGGGTTTTGGGCCATTCTGTACCAGTTCACCAGAAAAGTTTATCCTAAAAATGTTTTCTTAACAGTGTGATTCAGGATGAATGCATGTTTTTTCCTGAGGGTGGGGTATGCTGAGGTCAGCCACAGGGGTACTACATGACCTCTGAAATAAATTCTTGGACACCACGGCTCAGGTGAACTTCCTTGGTTGGTTAACACTTTGCACATGTTACCTCATAGTTGCTGGGAGAATTAAGTGAATGCTCATGTGACTACACTGTGAAGGGACACCTGAAATTTGCACTTTGTTTCTACATGAACCAATAGATTAATAACTGGTACATCTATTCTGCATACAAAAATACCAAAATCTCTGACTACACAAAAAATTGGTAGTAGAATTGACAGATTGAAAATACAGAATGGGGAAAGACTTACTGAATGAATCAGTGAATCAATCAATAAATGAGTACTTAAATTGTACATAATAAAATATACCACAAGGCTAGGTCATCAGCAACCACAAATATATCACATTGGGAAGATGGTCAAAGTCTAGAGAGAATTGATTCTTTGAGAAGCAAATCAAGAAGATGCTCAGTCATGCACTGGTCAGTGTGGCTCAGAGGGTTGGACATCACCCCACAAAGCAAAAGGTCACTAGTTCGATTCTGGTCAGGGCACATGGCTGGGTTGCAGGTTTGGTCCACTGTCGAGGCGAAAGGCAACCAATCGATGTTCTCTCTCACATCACTGTTTCTCCCTCCCTTGCTCTCTAATTATGAATTAGTCAATTAAATTTAAATAAAAATTAAAAAAAGCTGCCCATTCACACAGACATAGGACCAATGGCATATAACTCTTTTCCTAGTTTCTATAAGTCAATCATATACCATTTATCCCATGGACAGAAGGTCAGCTAACAGTGTTGATAAGCATCTAATATCTTCCAGGAATATTTAAATTAAATACCTGGTGGCCGTCTATTAAGTTTCTATAATTCTTAATGTGTACTTAGAAAATAATGCACTAGCAATCCTCATTCAGTGCCCTATTACAGAATTTTACCTATAATCCTTAAGTATTTTCACTTTTTGTCCTAACACCAATTAGAAAAACAAATTCTCTGAAAATTACTGATTTTCCACTGAACTTAATTTTATAAATTCTAATCGACTTGTGAGTACATATTTTAAAAGACTATTACTGAATACTCCATTCATACTACACTGGAAATAATGAACTTCACACCTTTTAAAAAAATCTTTGACATATGACAGCTAGGAAATTCTATAAAAGCTACTCCCGAGTCAAGGAAGTGTGGTCTAATGTCAGCTCTACAAGAGCGGCATTCAATGATCTTCTTTTCTATGAAAGCAATAGAGAACAATCTGGAATGCAGGTGGAAACATTCTTTCTAGATCTTCTTAGCAGCAGAATCTATTAAAAATCCTTATACTTTTGCCTCTGACATAAACTGAATTTGTAAGTGGCCCTAAGAAAGGAAGTAAAATCAATGTCCAAATATATTAGGAAATATAACCACTTCTAGAAGGGGTAATTATTCCACTTGGTGTAAATAGATAAATATATCTATTGATACATTCATATAATAGGAAAGAGTTTGTACACGTTCTCTCTACTGAATGATCCAATCTTCCTTTTAGTTTACCTTGTCTTAGTTACCCAAATGTGCCAATGAAAAGTTACCTTCAAGGGTAAAGTATAAGGGTGAGAACTCTGGTCTGAGTCAGGTTTAAGGGTGTCCAAAAGTGAAGCATGCTCATGGCAGGGACAATTTCCCTCATTCCTGAACTCTTTTTTTTTTTTAATTGTTGTTCAAGTACAGTTTTCTGCCTTTTACTCTCATCCCAGCCCACCCCCCCTGCCCTCCCCACCTCCCTCCCATTTCCACTGCCTCCTAGTTTTTGTCCATGTGTCCTTTATATTTGTTCCTTAAACCCTTCCCCTTTTCCCCTGAAATTCCCTCCCCTCTCCCCTCTGGTCACTGTCAGCCTATTCTCCATTTCAGTGCCTTTGTTTATATTTTGCTTGTTTGTTTGTTTTGTTGTTTAGGTTCCTGTTAAAGGTGAGATCATTCCTGAACTCTTGACAGCCTTACTATTCCAGTCACAAACCTTTCCCACTGTCTGCCCAACCCACTGAGTGGGAAACAGCAAATTAATTTTAGGGTATGTGTGCCAACTGAGGGCAAGAAAGAAATTAACCAACTAAATTGTTAGCATGCATGACCTAATTCTTGCTCTTTGCTGAGCACAAAGAAAAAAAAAACTTGATCATTAACTTATAACACACAGAACACTGTTACCCATATATTCAGAAAAAACTTCACTTAAAAAACTATACTATATCTAAAACATATATTATAAGAACTCTGTGAGACAATTTAAGCAACAAATAATTAGAACTGAGAATAAAATCATCTTTGGGAGAAAAAATAAGCTATGAAAATTAAATATTAACAGAAGTAAAAATATATTCCATTTAGAGTTAAACAACATGTATAAACTTAGTCCTTCAAGTATATTTTTAAAAATTAGCCTCTCTTCCCTACTATGTCTTTGAGGACAAACATCTCAAAACTCACATTCCCCAAATACCTGTTAATAAGGCAATCCTCTCACTATCCAATCCTCTCACTGCCCCTTTACCTTTCAAAGCATTTCTACAACTGCAATCTCTTTCTCATTACACCATCCCTATGAGATTACACCATTCCCGTTTTAGACAAACCTTGTAGTGTCAAGCACCATGGATAAGGTCACTGGGCTATTTTTGGAAGGACTAAGACCACAACTTCCTACCCTCAACTTTCTACAACATCGCACTATTCTGCTTATTCTCCTTACCCCTTCTATTTTCATGACTGCCCCATTTGTTTCTTGTAAGTTTCTAGTAACATAATGTTCTTTTCAAAGCAAAAAACAGAAACCTATTGCATGGCATACAGGGAAGGAGACATGATAAGGAAACAGCAGACATATCACAGTTGCCGAAAGATAGGGATTACACCTAGCTAGGGCTCTACAAACTGAAGCTGGGACAAGGAGTCTCTCTCACTGGGTCACCCAGTTGCAGTTCCATGAACACTGTGCCTCATCTCACACACCCACCCTTGTTAGTCCCTCTTTGTGCAGTCGGCCTCAGTTCACACACAGGACCAGGTGACCACCACATCCTCCCACCGCTTCCTCTCCCTTCCGTTTCACAGAATATGGTAATATTTTTATCTTTATTCAAACCCTCTCAATAGTAAGTTGGCTATCCGTTGGCCGGCTGACAGTCTCTCATGCTTTGGGTAGATGTCACTACCAGTTTGACTGGCAATAAAGAAGGGAGGGAACAAGGCAGAAGGCTTGGAAACCATTTTGGTAACAGTGATTCATATACTTGGGCATTAAATCAATATATTAGAGCACAGCAAAATGCCAGGACTGGCCAGCACTCTCACTGCATTTAACCAAACCCCATCTTAAAGATGAGGATACTGAGGTCTGCCTGATCTGGTGACACAGATGCTCCGTGGCAGTCAAGCCCCAGGCACACATCTTGGCTCTCTCTAAAGCCTTGTATTTTATTCTGAAACTTATCACCAAAATTGTTCCATTCATACCTAATAGTATAACTTCTCTCTCACATCGAGTTATACATCTTGATGTATAAATATCAAATCTATCACTAATCATAATATGTAAATATACATAAAATATTCCTCCCTTTAAAACAGTAAATTTCAGCCACAGCTGCCCATTAGAATCACCTTTGCAGTTTTTTTAAAAATTACCAGTGCCCAGGTTCTGCCCTAGACCAATTATATTAGAATCTCTGAGGATAACCTCCTGAACCTGGTATCTTAGTTTTCTAAAAGCTCCCCAGGTCATTCCAATGTACAGTCAAAATAGAGAATCACTGTTTCAGAACCTTAAAATTAATGTGCAAATATATCTACAGAAATTTTTCAACACCTCTACTTTTACTCAGATTCAATATAAGGAAAACTCTCAAATAATTTAACAACATATTGGAGATTGCCAGTTTGAGACAAATTCTGGGTAGTGACAATTAAAGCTACCATTATTAATGGTAATGAAGGCAAGGACTTGGTTTAGTTCTCTGTCATACCCCCACTGTCTGGTACAGTGCCTTGTACATTTAGATGCTTAATAAATATTTTTGAATGAACAAATGAACGACCTTACCCTCACAGTGACCTTGAAGGTAGGCATTATTACTTCTGCATCATTAATGAGAATTTTTAATACATGCTCCACTTACCACACAGATAACACTGAAATTACATGTCTTTTCAGGAAGTTAATCAAAATTGATCTTTTGATCAAAGATCTAATCTGGTATGTTAAAAAAATTTATTTTGAATACAAGCTCTGTTATATCATGTCAAAAGCTGGGTATATTGCCATCAAATAAATCTTTGGACTGTCCAAGTTCATACTGGACAATAATCCAGAAACCCCACTTATGGCAAACATAGTATAAACTCAAGCCACATATCTAACTCACTGTGGGAGGCTTTAAAAACTGAATGGAAAAAATTAACCACATTTAATCTAAAATATGATTCAATGCTTAGTAAAGTTATGAGTTGTCAAGCAGTCATCAAAGCCACCTAAATTATCCCTGAACATTGGCCTTAGTCATTCTCAGTATCAAATCCTGCAACAAGATATCAAACTCTGCACTAAGCTTTTAAAAAATAACATCCAGTTCTTTTGGCCAGTTAATGCCAGGTTCAGGGTAAAGAACCAAAGGTAAATGAGCCTGCTTAGCATACTCAGCTAGGAACAAATAAAAGAAAACCAAAAAGAGAAGAAACGGTAGGTGAAATGAAAATTTCTAACATCTTTCTTCACCTCCAGTCAAGCAAAAAGACCATTATTGGAAACTCATTCCCTATGTATAAACTGGGGTAGAAATCTGTAATTTGCCAAGATTAAAGAGCTAAACAAAAGAAATAAAGAAAAATCTGTGAAAGAACCTCTGCTTCTTATTTAACTGAAACAATTTTTTTTGGAAAAATATTCAAATAGCATCTTAAGATTTTTAGAATGCCATAAAATTGATATATAATGCATAAGGAGTAAAAAGAATTTCACTTATGTTAATATAAATTTGATGTTGTCACTACAGTACCTGAACTAAAATTGCAAGATTATTCCGGAGATAGGTCTAGTTCAACTGTTGCTAAAAATGTGTACACACCATATCAGCAATAAAAACAGTGTGGGTGAAACAAGAATCCAGAGTCTAGAAAGAAGCAAATTATAATATTTCATCATTTGGCAAATGTGTAAATACCAGTGTTAGCTTGATGTTATGCTATGTACAAAAGCAAAAACCTTCCACCCACAACATTTGTTCTACAAAGAAAGATACCCTTAATTCATTGGTGTTATACATATTCACCTGGCACTGTGGGTTGTTATTTTTAATTCCTAGCTTCTATTACATCACACTTTAATATGAGCAGCAGTGTTATAAAAGAACCATGCGACCAACCAGTTGGGTTCAATATCTAAAATGCACCTTGATCACAGATGAAGCATCTGGGAATCCTTACCTTAACCCCTTCAATGCACCTTCAACCCCTATTATTTAGAAAATTATTATTCTAGCATCTGAAATGATATCTTTGTCACAGTGCCCTACATGCTAATGAGGAGAGAAGAAAGTAAGAAATCCATGACACAGCAATGCTGGTTAGGATCATACTATAATCCAACTCTTGCAAAAAGAATGTAAAGGCTGTATACTCTTCCCTACAGCCAATTCATTCCTTATGCCGCAGACTACATGGTCCCCTGGTGCTACCAGATAGTTAAGATATTTTCTGAGTTTCCAACTTTTCAGAAACTATCTCCAGTCAATAAGGGACTATCTCAGAAGTGAGTGAAGCTAGCCCTATCTGTTCTATGGTTTCTGTTCAATGCTCCCATATTTAATTTACAAAATAGGCAGGCCAAACACAATAGAACTGTATATCATTATTTTAAACACCCTTCATTTCCCCTAAACAGTCTGTTTCCAAGTCCTTTTGAGTTTTTCTCCAAAATACCTCTTAAATCCTTCTGTTTGCTCTAACTCCACTGTTCCTCCCTAAAGTCACAGAATCTCAACTGGACTAACACAAGAGCTACCTAACCACTTTCCCCAGACTGACTCCTTCCCTCTGCCCTGCTCAACCTCTTCCTCACTCTGCAGTCCAAGTCATCTTTTCAAAAACCAAATATGACCTACTACCTACTAATCCCCTCCCACCTTTAATTTCCATAATGGCTTCATACTGTATTGGGTAAAACCTACATCCTTTCCAGGGCAGCCAAGGCGCTATGTGGTATGAACCTGACCAAGATTCCTGGCTTTGGCCCCAACCACGCTCTGCAATGAACTCTATGCTTGCATCATTTGGGTCTTCTCACAGCTGTTTGGAAACACCATACTCCTTCCCACCCCAAAGCTTAATGCACATTATTTTTCCTTCCCCATACTCAACTCCTACCCTTCCAAATCTCAGCATAAAATTTACCTCCTTAGAGAGACTTCCCTAATCCCCTGAAGGGGACAAACTCCCTATTACATAGTCTTTTATAACTGTTACAGCTGTATATTGGCATTTATTATGTGACTATTGGATTACTGTCCATCTCATTCGTTGACTGCAAACTACATGAAGACAGAGACTCTGGCTGTTTTAACTAGGGTGACTATTCTTCCCAGTTTTCCTGGAATGGTCCCAGTTTACACCTGTTGTCCCAGAGTAATTATTAAGATTGGCACCTTTGTATCTCAAAGATATCCAACTGGACTAAACTTTACATGGTTATCCCAGTTTTAGTTCATCACTGAATCCCCAGTAACTACTGCTTAGCAAATATATAAAGTAGTCAGTATTGATTGAATTATTAATGAGCATAAAATCTAATCATGTATATGTGTGTGTATATATATACATATCAAAAAAAAAAAAGATTTACCAAGTAGCTTTCCAAGATACCAAATTGCTAAAAAGAAAGAACAATCAAATATACAGTCAATTTCTTGCAATTAAAATGACGAAGCTTAGTTACTACATAGACAATAATTTGGATCAACTCTAGAGAAGCACCTTTGTGTCCATATTATTCCAAAATGGGTCACTAGGAGATTGTTTCATTGAGGTCAGTACTTCAAAGATTGTATAAAGAACACTTTGATCCAAATAAAGGTATGAAAGTTGTTTATCCACCACAGAAGTACACCAAAAAACATTCTACCTTAATCACTGCATTAAGTAAATGAAGGTGTTACCTGAATATGTCATTATAGACAAACAAGACTCATCAAATTCAACCATAGGTATGCAAGATATTAAATTACATTTCCATATAGTAATTGGCTTCAATCAATACAAAAAGCTTTTGTTGAACAACTCTCTTTGAGAAGAAAAATATAAAATCAAGAACAGTTCATGTTCTGCTTCAGACACTGGTCAATATTTGATCATTAATTCCATCAAGACAATAATAGTTCAGGTGACTATCCCCTAACTATAGTTTTGAATTCCCCATTAACGAGACTGAAGACATAAGATATTCACACACTGCCAGAGGCAATATAAAAACATCCAGGCATTCCTCAAGTATGAGGTATGTTGTGTCATCCCTCACATAGCTTCAGAGGGCTAGAATATACCCCAGAAATTTTAATTAAAAGATAAGTCAGGTAAAAGACCACTAACCAACAAGCCAAGAGAAATCATACACATTAAGAGAAAATGGCCCAGCCAGAAATAATTTCTAAGGGCTTCTCCAAGAAAAGGCAGATCATCCTGTTTTCCTTCAGGTTGAAAACTCTGAACAATCTGTGCAACCAAGATAAGGATCTTCACCAGAGGACTAGACAGGGACGAATGTGTAAATCCTCTTCAAAAGGAAGCTTATATAAGAATTTCCCTGTGTTACTCATTTTACTGGCTTGATTTTTTTTTCTGTCTCAATTACACATGAAACCAATCTAACAATATTTAAGGTTTTCATTATAAGTCCACAGGTTCACACAATTTTAAGTAAAAGACTTCCATCTTTAAACTATCAGAGATTTGTTCTTTATACAAAGCTTAGAGAGTACAGCCTGAATTCTTAACATATGGGTTCAAGGACACACCCATAAAGGCCCATAAATCTGATTGTTATGTACACAAATTTATCATTGGCTAATTCTTTTTTTCTTGAGAAAAGAATCTTAGCTTCAAATTATGAATTGGTCCTTAATCCCTAAGTTAAAAGCCTTTTTATTATCAAATTAATTTCTCATTTAAAAAAAACTCTCAATTAAAAGAACAGTAAATTGAATCCCTCAGTTTCAAAAAATAAGTTTCATATTGCAAGCAGACTGCACCCAAAATTTGCTTTACAAGGTAGATTTTGGCATAACTATTTACATTACATAAGCCAAATTATAACACTATATGCCATTCTTCTAAAACTACATTTATCTACCCCCCAAATATTTATTGAGTGTCTATTATTTATAATGAATGTTTTAAGTATTGAGGCACAGCATGGATGATCTAGTGGAAAACATGATAATAAACAAGTAAATAAGTAAATGATTAAAATATATGATCACAAAAGTGAAGGGAATAAGGAGTTACAAAACAGCTACAGGGATGTAAAGCACAGCATTGGGAATGTGGTCAATAATATCCTAATAACTATGCATGATGCCAGATGGGTACTAGACTTAGAAAGGGATCACTCTGTAAATTATATTATTGGCTAACCACTGTGTTGTACTCCTGAAACAAATGTAATAAGAAAATAGTCTAGAAAAAAAATTAAATAAAATACATGATCACAGATGTTCTTCTTAATCACTGTGAAAGAAACCAACAGGTAGCTCTGACTTAGTATAAATAACATCAGGTGGTCAGGAATGGCCTTACTCTTTTTTCCCTCCACCCAAGAAATAGAGAACAAATCTTTAAATAATCAGAGCCAGGGGAGACCACACACAGCTTCTTGTTTTTAGCTGGGAGTACCTTTAAAGTATCAAGTTATCACTAAAATAGTGAATGGTTGTTAAGATATTAGTTCAAAATTCTAATGTCTATAAACAAAAATTACAAATGGGGGAGACATGGAAAGGAGGTTAAGAAACATGTGGCAATAGACAAATTATTTTTCTTATTTGAAGTGATAGCTAAGTAGGCAACAGGAAACTACAAGGTCATAAAAGTTATCAGACAAAATTATGTCTAAAAGGTCAGAGAATGATTCCTGTAACATCTGTCTCTATAATACGTCCAGAATATGGCAATCTTTATTCAAAAACCAGATTCAGAATCATTAGTGGTACATGTGTACTAGAGAGGTGTGACCTCCATATATACTATAATGTGGTTTCATAGTTCTAATAAGCTCAAGGAACAAGATTCTATGTATTGAGGTCTTTGTGTTGCATCATGCTGGCCTCCCACAAGGAAGCCAGCAACCCATGTCCTCCTTGTACTCAGAACTCCCTTGCTGAGCGTGGTCTCTACCCCATGGAGCCCCTCAGAGAGCCTACAGAGGCTCTTGAAAAGCAGAACAAAAATAAGTTGAAACTATACATGTTAGAGCAGATAATCTTGTCCTCATATATCAAAAAAGTAAATCATATTTTAAAACTATCAGCTCTTAACAGCACTTGTAATATAAACATTCCAAAATGTCAGTGAAAAGAATAAACACAAGAATAATACCAAGTGCTACAAAATATTTTACAAGAGATTTTAACTACAGCCCTGGCTGGTGTAGCTCAGTGGACTGAGCGCAGGCTGCGAACCAAAGCATCGCAGGTTTGATTTCCAGTCAGGGTACATGCCTGGGTTGCAGGCCATGGGCCCCAGCAACCACACATTGATGTTTCTCTCTCTCTCTCTCTCTCTCCCTTCCCTCTCTAAAAATAAATAAATAAAGTCTTTTAAAAAAAAGAGAGATTTTAACTACAGAAATGATTAAATGTTGAGCATGAATCACAGGAAAAAAAAAAAGGTGCTAAAGAGCAAAAAAGAAAAGGGAAGGGGAAGCCAGAATAAAAAGAGGGCCTCAACGTCAGAAGTATGTACAGGGTTCGAAGAGATTGTTGACAGGAAGGAGGGGAGACAAACCACACTGGCAAAATGGATCAAGAAAAAAGAATAGTATTTTCCACAGTGGTTGTACCAGTCTGCAATCCCACCAACAGTGCACTACGGTTCCCTTTTCTGCATATTCTCTCCAACACTTGCTGTTTGTTGCTTTGTTTATGATGGCCATTCTCACTGGTGTGACGTGGTATCTCACTGTGGTTTTCATTTGCATCTCTCTGATAGCTAGCAATATTGAGCATCTTTTCATGTGTCTCTGGATCCTCTGTGTGTCCTCCTTGGAGAAGTGTCTGTTCAAGTTTTTTGCCCATTTTTTAATTGGGTTGCTTGTCTTCTTAGAGTGGAGTCCTGTAAGTTCTTTATGTATTTTGGAGATTAAACCCTTGCCTGAGGTATCATTGGCAAATATGTTTTCCCATATGGTTGGTTGTCTTCTTATTTTAATACTGCTTTCTTTAGCCGTGCAGAAGCTTTTTATTTTGATGAGATCCCATTTGTTTATTCTTCCCTTTATGTCCCTTGCTCTAGGGGACATATCAGTGAACATACTGCTTATATGAAATATCTGAGATTTTCCTGCTTATGTTCTCCAGGACTCTAATGGTGTCACAGTTTATATTTAAATCTTTTATCCACCTTGAACCACTGTGGAAAACAGTATGGAATTTTCTCAGAAAAGTAAAATTAGATCTGCCTTTTGACCCTGCAATTCCACTGCTAGGATTATATCCTAAGAACCCTGAAACATCAGTCCAAAAGAACCTATGCACCCCAATGTTCATAGCAGCACAATTTACAATAGCCAAGTGTTGGAAGCAACCTAGGTGCCCATCAGTAAATGAATGGATCAAAAAGCTATGGTGCATTTACACAATGGAATTCTATACAGTAGAAAGAAAGAAGGAGCTCCTACCCTTTGCAACGGCATGGGTGGAAATGGAAAGCATTATGCCAAGTGAAATAAGCCCAGCAGTAAAAGACAACTACCATATGATCTCGCCTTTAACAGGAACCTAAACAACAAAACAAACAAACAAGCAAAATAGTCAAAGACACTGAAATAGAGAACAGGCTGACCAGAGGGTAGAGGGGAGGGAATTTCAGGGGAAAAGGGGAAGAGTTTAAGGAACCAGTATAAAGGACACATAGAGAAAAACTAGGGGGGTGGAAATGGGAGGGAGATAGGAAGGGCTGAAGGGGTTGGCTGGGATGGGAGTAAAAGACAGAAAACTGTACTTGAACAACAAGTAAATAAAAAAAATATTTTTTATGTTAACATTTAAAAAAAGAAAAAAGAATAGTACACTATCTGATCTCACAAGGGATTATGTATATTTGGAACTTCAGAGAGATGGTGGAGTTGGCTGTCCCACAGTGAAAGAATTACACCACTCAGTGAGTGTTCAGACTACGCAAAGTGACCAGTGAAACTGCTCTGTGTGGCTGACTCAGTTGCTCCTTACAGAGCACAGGGCACATCTCCCTCAGATTCTTCGATTTAGATAAGAACAGAAACAAATACTATCATCTGTTTACCTCTGTTTACCTCTTCCTCACTAAGGTAAAATTTTCAGTTAATTAAAAAAAATTGAATTATTGGGTCAATTAAGTTCATAATAACAGCTGCAGTCCTTGTTTTTTCATTGGATAAAAATAAGAGACTGTTGAGAATCAAGGCCTTCAATTTATCCTCAGGTAGGGGTGTGATAGGGGACTCAAGACTTGGAAAATTTTAGCTTAAGGTAAAAAAAGCTGTAAGTCTAGCAAGTAATGTGTATGTTAAGCTTTTGTTTCAGAAACTACAGATAAGGTCCATCCTGGCTCCTGAGAAAAGCAGCTGACCTCCTCGGGCACTGGCTAGAGATTACCACCTAGGGACATGTTGGAGGCATTCAGGCCTTCTGTGACCACTCCCCCTTGGGAACAGCTAACTGCCAAGAACAGGAAGGCTGTAGCTTCCCTCACCTGATCCTCCCTGAATTTCAAAGCCCCCACCGCCCCTTGCTTGTCCTCCCCCATTCCCCTTATAAAAGATCTAGCCAGGAAAGAGAAGGCAAGATGGTTTGTTAGGGTACAAACCTGCCATCTTCTCAGATCGCCCGCCATCTGAATAAAGCGCCCATAAAAGATTCAATCGCTGTCATTACTTATTGGATTTGGCAGTGACAGGCAGCCTGAATGCAGGTGTCTTTTCCGGTTACAGGTGTGCTCTTGATTTTGTCATTAAAGTAATTTCTACCAATAGACACATTTTCAAAAAAACAGAGTTGCTTTGTTCCAATCTTTTTATGTCAAGCATTTTTTTAGGTAAGCTGGGTATTTTCTATTTCCCACAAAACCCAGAAAACTATCTTATACTAAAATAATTATTGAAAAGTAAACCACAGGGCTCAGTAAATACCCAAGGAAGTTTCTTCCTTCCCCACATTAACCTCAATTTCAAGTTGTATGAGACACGGACCAATACAATTCCTTTTTCTGAAAAGATTTTTACTGGTAATGAGAATGACAAAAATAAAAATTCTTTCTGAAGGCTATGTCAGGGTTTATTGGAAGACAAAAAGAAGACACAGTGCCAGGTCCTAATACAGTTCCTAGCAAGAGGATGCAAGGTGCTTAAATAACTGCCTTTAAGTAGTCAATGAATAAAGGAACAAATATTAATGTGAAGGTTTCAGTTAGACAACTTCATAAACTGGCTTTTCACATGTTAAATCATTTCCTCTCTTCTCACGTTACATTTCAGAAACACTCTCTTCCATTTCTGAGAGATGTTTGGCTAGCAAAACAGAAGCTGCATGAGAGTACAGACCATTAACTAACACAGAGTTGGTGATCATGATGTGTTTGAAGAATTAATGATCAACACATGAATCAATGCCTGAATATCAAATCAATACAGGAATGAATTATAAAAAAATAAATCATGCCCTGGCTGGCACAGCTCAGTGGATTGAGCGTGGGCTGCGAACCAAAGCATTGCAGATCACAGGTTCAATTCCCAGCCAGGGCACATGCCTGGGTTGCAGGCCATGGCCCCCAGCAACCGCACATTGATGTCTCTCTCTCTCTCTCTCTTTCTCCCTCCCTTCCCTCTCTAAAAATAAATAAATAAAATCTTTAAAAAAATAAATAAATAAATCGATATCTGTTCCCTTCAGCATCACCTTGGTTTCTCTGGACTGGGCTTGTCACCCTACCCACAAAGCCATACTTGAGTCTCAAGCCCTAAGACTGTCCTAAAGGGGACTTGTCAAAAATTACTTTATTTCATTCCTCAGTGTGGGGGGCCACTCTGCGTGGTGTAGGCCCAGCTCCCACTGGGAGATGCAAAGGACCCACACCAACGGACAGGTTCTCCCTTGGGGAATCAGGCCTGCAATGTACCTAGGCCTCTATGAGTCTTGCTTTGTGCTAAAACTACCTCACCCTGAATTGAGGACATTTACTGCAAAGCAGCTTCCTAAAAACCATGCTAAACCTTCCCAGGATGAGTGTAACTGGTTCAACCACTTTTGCCTTTTCATTTATAAATATCCCTCTTCTGTGAAGTGATTAGCAGAATTGGCTCCTTTGTTTTCTGTAAAAGGTAACCACCTACAGCAAGCCTGTGCATAGTTAATGAGGACCTTCTTGTAATGTGCCCAGTAGACAATAAAAGCTCATTGGAGCAAGGACTGAGGCTCTTGCTCTTCTTGAGAGAAAAGTCGTGCTGTCCCTTTTCCCCCACCAGACTCGGTAGTCCATGTGAATGTCTCATTTTCATCCATAATGATGCAGACCCCACGAGCCAGGGTCTGCATCACTTCGATTCTCATGAAGAAATGGAATGGTTTCAAGGGGAGAGTAAAAACATGATTCAGAAAAGTTGATTCAAATCCTACTCCTCTACCTAGAAGGTCCACAACTCAGCAGGGCTTCACAACTTGGACACTCCTAACATATTGGGCCGGATAATTCTTTGTTGTAAGGGGGCTGTCCTGTGCTTTAAAGGGTGTTCAGCAGCATCCCTAGCTTCAATTTACTAGATTCCTGTATCACCCTACACATCCATCTGTGATAACCAAAAACATTTCTCCACACATTGCCAAATGTCTCCTGGAGGTCAAAATCATCCCCAGGGGAGAACCACTACTATAAGCAAATCTCTTGCTCATTTAAGCTTCATTTTCTTTTTTGAAAAATGTGGGTGATACAATGTTTCTCAAGTAATGGTTGCAATAATTAAATTATCAGAGAATAGTAATTAGAACTAATTCTGACAACAAGGCTAATATTTATTGAGTGCCCATCATGGGCCAGGTACCAAACAGAGAAGTTACATAAAATGAACTTTCTCCACTCCTAACTATATCCACATGTATTATAGGTACTCTCATTTTCACCATAATCACACAAATAGCACTGTCACAGCAAAGATTCAAATTGAAACCATCTGACTATAAAACCCCTCACTGTTGCCCAACATGCTCTACAATCCCTGCATACAGCTTGGAACCCAGTAGGCCCTCAACAAACATTTGCTTCATTTCAACATTTTTTTCCTAATTTTATTTTCCCAGAATAAATTAGAGATCAGTATGTTTCCCTATTGCCTGAAATCTAGAAAAGATGTCTTAAAGTCCCCATGTCAAATATATCACAGTTGCCTCTTCCATCCTTATAATTAGTGACTTTTTTTTGCCTGCTATATATAGGCTGCGAACACTTTGCATCCATAATGTCTACTGGCATCAATGCTCACTGTATTCAACTGTAAATCCCTCAAGATTAGAGACCAGGTCCCCCACATAACTGAAGGACTCATTACAAGTTTATGGATGATGGTGAATATCTTACATTAAAGAGTAACAAAAATATATTGTTATTGATTTGACACCATCAAGGTTTGCAATGAAAATGCCATATACAGAATTTTAGAAGGGGTTACAATGACTAAATTCAACTGTAGTTGAATAATTTTATTCTTTAATACTAAGTTATATCCAAAGAATGAGAGAAAATAATTGTTTAAGCTTCTTAATGCTAGGCCCTTACCCATGTTCTATCCACTTGAAACAACAGAATAAAACACAGGGTTGGGTAATGTTAGCAGAAATACTCCTACAGGATTTAAAGGATCTTATAAAATTAGTCTACACATGAATAAGCATTGTGGTTACAGCATATGAAGAAAAAGCACTTAAAGTTTTTAAAAGCTATACAAAAAAAATTATAAATCACAGAGATACAAATACTAATTATCCAAATTTCTTTTTTGACATTTTTTCCTATAATGATAGGTTTCTATAATTCATTCATGAGAATATTTACTCAAGTCTTCATTTAGTAGAAGAAATCCTAATTTATAGGCCATAACTGCTGTTTTCTGGTTCACTTACTTCCTCTAAGCATATTTATTCCAGTCATAAAATAATATTTCAAATAGTATTCAAGATCCCTTTAGTCCTAAAAAACGCCCATTTCAAAATCTAATACAAATAAAAATTACAAGAACAATATCCATTTTTTAAGTGAAAGGGGCAGGGGGAGAACTAATCAAGGCCCACCAGAAAACAACATCAGAAAGTCAGACACAATAACCACTTTGAACATGCTGGAAAAGCTATAATGAAAGAAACTGAAAATAGCAATTGTTGGCAAGAATATGAAATATTGGAACCCTCCAGGGGTGTCCAAGACAAGGCCACAGGCCCCTGTGGCCCAGGATGGCTATGAATGCAGCCCAACACAAAATCCTAAATGTACTTAAAACCTCCTTTATGCTCATCAGTATTCATTAATGTTTGTGTATTTAACATGTGGCCCAAGACAACTCCTCTTCTTCCAGTGTGGCCCAGAAACACCAAAAGTTTGGACACCCCTGCTAGTCTATTGCTGGTGGGTACATAAAATGGTACTGCTGCTTCAGGAGACAGACTGAAAGTTCCCCCAATAATTCTACTAGGAATATACCCGAGAGAACTGAAAACATGTTCACACAAAAACCTGTACAAGAATATTCACAGCAGCATTACTCATAATAGCCAAAAGTGGAAGCAACTTAAACATTCATCAACTGAGGGATGAACAAAGAAAATGTTGTATGTCCACAGAATAGAATATTACATGGCCATAAAAAATGAATGGGGTACTGAAAGGCTACAACAAGGATGCGCTTAAAAACATGATGCTAACTGAAAGAAGCCAGACACAAAAAGCCATGCTACATAATGTCATTTATATAAAATAGCTAGTACACAACTCCATGAAGATAAAGTAAGTTAATGGTTGTCAGAGCACAGGGAGAAAGGGAAATTGGGACTAACTGCTAATAGGCTTCTTTACCAGGTAAAGGAAGTGTTCTGAAATTAGATAGGAGTGATGGTTGCACAAGACAGAGCACTATAAAAGACCATTTTAAACTGGCAAATTTTAAGTTATGTGAACTATATTTAACACAATGCTAAAAATGTTAGAGGCTGAAAAAGAAAAACACTAAACTTACAGATGTGCAGTTGGTTCCTCAGACCCTGCAACCTAAGACTTTGACAATATCTCAGCAGATATTTTTTCCCTAAAAAATCTCTCCATTCACTTAAGTGACATGAACAACTGAAAAAAGATGCCAATGCTGAAGCTTGAAAGAGTTACAACTGGTAATGGGGTCATGGAAAAGAAGCTGAAATCATTTCAGAGTATAGAACCACAAGAAAATAAAAGTGTAGTTTTGACAGAAGAAATAACAAGTGAAAAAAACTGATAAATGGGAGGGACAGTTCGTCTTAGGAAGGAAAGACAAAATAAAGGTAAAATTGCCATCATTTCTTTGCTCATTTTTGTTATAGAAGTGTGTCTGTATAAATAAATAAACATGGCATCCTGGGGGGGGGAAGCCAATATTGTAAATCAGACTTAAAAAAATAAAAAACACCAAAGTGATAAATGCATAAATGAGAAAAAATAAAAATTACAGCACAGGAAATACATGCACAATTTTCTATCAAGTCATTTCTCAGTTATTTCCTCTTTCCAACACTTCACAACTATTTCCTTCTTCCTTCCTCCCTACATTTCTTCATTTGCACAATTTTTCCTCCTGCATAAACACATCACTCTTCCTCTGGGGCATGCCACATTATTAGCTCATCTGCCTTCTTCCTATTCATACTCCCAGGGATAAACCTCACACCCTGCAACCTCCTTTTGTTTCTTCAATTGTCAAGATAATTTCTGCTACCATCCCAGTCATTCATCAATTTATTTACTCCCTCCCTCAACAAACAAGTATAACAGGGAACCAAATAAAGATAACCAAATGTGACATTATCTCTGCTCTACCAGAACCTATAGTCTAGGGTGGGGCTCAGAATTCATTAAATGAACACACACAAAAATGGAAAATGACAAGTGACTTAAATAATTAAGTGCAAGGCAAACTTAAGGTCAAGTACAAGGATCCTATGAGGATACTTAATAAGGGGATGAGCAAGAAAGTGAAGAGGTAGAAAGGGAGGTGAAAAGAGGTCAGGACTGTTCCAAGGAGAAAAACCAGCATATGCAAAGGCCCTGTGTAGGGAAGTAGCATAACACATTTGAAGAAATAAATGAAGTTCATGGTGGGTAGAAAAAACTGTGGGGAGCAATTTGGGAGAATGGGGAGATGGCCAAAGGCCAGATCCTGTAGGGTCTTTATACCAACACAGAGAAGGGTTAGAAGGCTATTATAATAATCCAAAGAAAAATAATAATAGCTAGGCTATAAAAATAACAGCAAAATTTTGCAATGGAAATAAATGGTCAAACACTAATAAAAATGATAATAACCATAATCATTTGCCAAATATTTATTACATGCCAAGATCCCATGCTATGTACTTTAAACATAGTATCTTTTTTCCTCACAACTCCCAATGGCAAATATTGGTATTCTCATTTTCCAATTGAGGAAACTGAGTCTGAGTCAGTAAAGTGAGTAAAATCAGCTGGCAGAGACCACATGAAGAGGGTTTATAAAACAACAGAAACTGGATAGTCTATTTGCCAGGCTTCCACTAATACAACATAGTTTTCTTACCATAAAAATGATTTCAAAAATCAACTCTTGTGGAGACAGTAACTGTGCTAGCATGCGCAAAATCAGTGGGACTTTTAATCCTCCCAATAACTGTGTCACATAAGGAGCAGCAGCCCCACTTCAAAATGGAGTAACTGAGGCAAAGTCAGTTTGCTTGTGGCGTAGGCTGGGTACATAAATGTTCCCACCTCAGAAAGTCACATAACTGTGATCTGAACCACTGATGACAATAAAGTTCTGGAGGTGTTTTCCTTTTCAATTAAGATACTGATAAATTAAAAACTAAAATTATGAATCACCACTTTATCTACCATCTGTTTAAAGCCCTTTGTAACATCTAAAATGGAGGATGTATATGAAATCAACTTTCATATTTTTACTGTGATCTCTGACCCACAGCACTGGGAGTCCCAGATTCATATCACCATATGTGTCTCCACACCACCAACAGCTCATAAAGATAATCAGGGATGAAAACTTCAAGTATCTCCATCAAAATAGGAAGAAATTACTTTGATATTCAAATCATCTAAAGGAATCATGTTTTTTAAAAATAAATTGTATACTTAAAGTATTAGATTTCAAAAACAAGACTGAAAAAAAATGTCACTTAAAATCAAAGAGGACAGTATTAGACCATGAGAATTCAAACAGACAACAATGAATAGTGCTCCTTGGATTCTTAATTACACACCTATCAGAATCTATCCCCTTTGAAATATTTATTGCTACAGAAATAAATAAAAACAGGATCTGTTTTTTATTTCTCCTATTGAGTCAAATAAAATAGAAAACCCTTCCTGTTTTGCAGAAAAAAATCTTTTCCCATAACCTATTCACTTTCCAAAATCATTTAATGATCTTTACTATATAGTAGATGCCAAGAAACACTTATTTATATAATTTGTAGATACTGCAACAAATACCCCGGTAAATATGTGCAATGTGAGGACACAGGTTTAAAAAAAAATACATGTGCACAAAGAGTAGTATTTTGTGTTTCCTTGTATCAACCTTCAGCTACAGTGACAGGTGTGACCCAGTTTTCCATTCACATGTGGCATTAAAATGGTTTGACAAAAACCAATGATTATCCTTTGGACTAAAAGAGCAAATTGCCACATATTGCTATTTAAAAAAAAAACTTTTTAACTTCTGGCCAAGATAGAGGCATAGGTAGATACACTTTGCCTCTTCACACAACCAAAAGAAGGATGACAACCAATTTAAAAACAAAAAATAACCAGAACTGTCAGAAAATAGAACTGTATGGAAGTCCAACAACCAAGGAGTTAAAGAAGAAACATTCATCCAGACTGGTAGGAGGGGTGGAAACAGGCAGCTGGTGTGATGAGGGCTCACATTAAGGCAGCAGCTGGAGGACAGGGCAGGTGAGGCGGCATTAGTGGAGCAGGTGGTCCCATATTTGTGTGCTGATAAACCAGGAGGAACAACTGGGCAGTGACACAGACTGTGTAACCCGAGGTTCCAGCACAGGGGAAATATATCCTCAAAACCTCTGACTGAAAAAACCTGTGGGAGTTGAGGAGGCAGGAGCAACTCCCAGATTCACAGGAGTGTTCCTTGGAGAGACCCACAAGGTCCTAGAACATACACAAAACCACTCATATGGGAATTAGCACCAAAAGGTGCCAATTTAATTGTGGGTAGTGGAGGAAATGACTGAAAGCCAACAAAGAGCCCAGCAAGCAGTATTGTTCCCTCTTGGACCCCTCCCCCACATACAGCACCACCACACAGCACCATGGGTCACCCTGTGCTGGTGAATACCTAAGACTCCACCCCTTACAACGTAACAGGTATGCCAAGACAAAGAAATATGGCCCAAATGAAAGAATAGATCAAAGCTCCATAAAAAAAAAAAAAATACAACTAAGCAATGAAAAGACCGCCAACCTTTCACATGCACAGTTCAAATCAGGATGCTCACAGAATTGGTTGAGTATGGTCACAACATAGAGGAAAGAATAAAGGCTATGAAAAGCAAAATAAAGGAAAATGCTCAGGAAACCAACAGTGATGGGAAGGAAACCAGGACTCAAATCAATGGTTTGGAGCAAAAGGAAGAAGTAAACATCCAACGGGAATACAATGAAGAAACAAGAATTCAAAAAAATGAGGAGAGGCTTAGGAACCTCCAGGACAACTTTAAACATTTCAACATCAAAATCATAGTGGTGCCAGAAGGAGAAAAGGAACAGCAAAAAATTGAAAAATTGTTTTAAAACATAATGAAAGAGAACTTTACTAATCTGGCAAAGGAAAGAGACTTCTAGGACGTCCAGGAAGCTCAGAGTCCCAAAGTTGTTGGACCCAAGAAAGCACACACCAAGGCACATCATAATTACATTACCCAAGATTAAAGATGAGGAGAGAATCTTGAAAGCAGCAAGAGAAAAGGAGAGTTACCTACCAAGGAGTTCCCATAAGACTATCAGCTGCATTCTCAAAAGAACCTCTACAGGCAAGAAGGGGCTGGAAAGAAGTATTCAAAGTAATGAAAGGCAAGGTCCTACATCCAAGATTACTCTATCCAGCAAAGCTATCATTTAGAATGAAAAGGCAGATAAAATTCTTCCCAGATAAGATCAAGTTAAAGGATCATCACTGAGCCCTTATTATATGAAATGTTAAAAGGACTTATCTAAGAAATGAAGATGACCAAAACTCTAAACAGTAAAATGACAACAAACTCACCACTATCAACAACCAAACCTAAAACAACAAAAACGAAAATGAACTAAGCGAACAACTAGAACAGGAACAGATTCACAGAAATAGACATCACATGGAGTGTTATCAGCAAGTGGGGTAGGGAGAATCGAGGAAAACATACAGGAAATAAGAAGCATAAATGGTAGGTACAAATTCAACAGGGGGAGGTTAAGAATAGTATGGGAAATAGAGAAGCCAAAGAACTTATATGTATGGCCCATGGACATGAATTAAGGTACGGGAATGATGGTGAATGGTCGGGTACAGGGAAGAGGGGAATAAAGGGGAGAATAAAAATGGGGCAACTGTAATAGCGTAATCAATAAAATACATTAAAAAATAAAAATTAAATGAAATAAAAAGTTAAAAAATATTTTTAAACTTAGAGCAAAAGACTACAACTTTTATCAGCTAAATGTGGCCTTGCTGCTTCTGTCTTAATGACATAACCTCTAGGCAACCCTTGTTTAAGGCATTTGATCAAGTATTATGAAATGTTTACTTTGTTGTCAAGGCAACCAAGGTGGACTCAGTCACTGGTCAGTCCTTCCAGGTTTGTTTTTACAACTCAGGAAAAAAGCTTGCTTGTTGGCTTCACAAACTATGTGCATCCAAGAGCACTGAAGATTTTTCTACCTAGTTCAAAAGATTCATCACAAGCACTGACAGATCATTATCAGAAAAAATCCTGTCAGATCATATCCTATTTTTGCACCAAAAATATAATCGCCATAATCTTCAAAGGAGTAACAACTAAACTCAATCTTCTAAAATAACAGCATAAAATTAAAATTTTGATTTATAGCAACAGATTTTAAATAATTTATAATGGAAGGGGCCTTTGTTCTATATAATTTGGTATGCTATACACATGAGCAAAATAAAGAGAAATAACAAACCATTTAAAATGTGTATTTTTATACTTATAATTTTCTGTGCATTCAAAATATGTAAGATTGATTTAATATACTAGTTATGACTTCTAGTCAAGACGGCGATATAGGCAGACATGGCTCACCTCCTTGCACAACCACATCAAAATAAGAACTAAAGTATAGAACAACAATTACTCAGAACCATTAGAAATCAAGTTGAATGGAAGCTGACAACTATGGAACTAAAGAAACTCCATCCATCCAGACGTAGGAAACGTGCAGATGCAAAACAGGCTAGTCCCACACCCTCGTGTGGTGGATAAAAATTCAGGAGGGATATTTTGGAATCGATGAACCCAAGCTCAAAACAAGGCCCCCGGTCCAGGGTGCTGTGCCAAAAGATAAAACTCCCACAACTTCTGGTGGCAAAAACCAGTGTGGACTGAGCTGGTGAAAGAAACTTCTGGAGCCCCAAGCACTTCCTCTTAAAGAACCCACAAACAGACTCACCTACTCAGACTCGCTCACTCTGAGCTCCAGCAGGTGGGTACGAGCTTGAGAGGTACCAGTGGCATACAGGGGGAAAACTGAAGTATCTGGCATCAAGGGGAGCAGAGGCTATTATCCCTTTTCTAAACATTCCCCCCACAGAGCCACACAGCTAGCAAGCTGGTGCCATATCTGATATACCATCAACCTGGAAAAGACTGTTTGACCTGCCTTGGAGTTCCCCATAAACTCTGCCCCACCCAACTTATGAGCCCACCCAAGATGCTTTTTCAAATAAATGGCTGGTCTTCGCTCATGTTTTACAACTCCATAAATCCTATCAAACATTGAACAGCTAAGCTCAGTGAACCCCCGGCCCAGCTCTAGCAGCAGCCAGCCTATGTTCATAATATGGCTGCATCTTGGAATCTCCAAGCCCAGCACAAGTAACAGTCATCTCAGATTGCTTTATAGCTCATGCAGCGTGGCCCTGGACAAATCACAGGTGGGGGCTGACCTTTGCCTGTATTACCTTGGAAACCACAGGGCCAGTGTACCCAGTAGACAGCTACTGACCATGTCAGAGCACCACCACCCTGCACCTGCACAGCTGATCCCCCAAGGAGGGCAGAGGTTAGTAGTAAGTGATCATAGCCAATCCCTAAAGCTGACTAGCCTGGGTAAATCTCTCCTATTAACCTGCCAACAACAACCAAGTCTCAACTATAAGAGGAGGGTGAACTCAGGCCATATGAAAGGTGCACCTCAAGTACCCAACTTGGGTGATAGAGGAGACTGTGCCACTACTGTGCCACTGGACCCTACAGGACTCCTACTACATTAGGCCACACTACCAAAACAGAGAGTCAAAGCAGCTCTACCTAATACATAGAAACCAACACAGGGAGGCTGTCAAAACAAGAAGACAAAGAAACATGGCCCAAATGAAAGTATAGATCAAAACTCAAAAAAATGAGCTAAATGCAATGGAGATAAGCAATATATCAGATGCAGAGTTCAAAACACTATTTATAAGGATATTCAAGGAACTTAGTGAGGACTTAAAAGCATAAAAAAGATCCAATCAGAAATAAAGGATATACTAATTGAAACAACAATTTACAGGGAAATGACAGTACAGTGGATGAAGCTGAGATTATAATCAATGATGCGGAAGATAAGGAAGCAAAAAACAACCAAACAGAACAACAAGAAAAAAGAATCCCAAAAAATGAGGACAGTATAAGCAGCCTATTAGACAATTTTAAAAGGTCCAACATTCACATCATAGGGATGATGTGAACGTCACATCAGATATGCCAGAAGGAGAACAGAAAGAGCAAGAGATTGGAAATCTATTTAAAAAAATAATGGAAGAAAAGCTCCATAATTTGGTGAAGGAAATAGACATGCAGGTCCAGAAAGCATAGACAGAGTCCTGCACAAGATTGGTACAAAGAGGCCTACTCCAAGACACATCCTAATTAAAATGCCAAAGGTTAAAGATAAAGAAAGGATCTTAGAAGCAGCAAGAGAAAAGAAGCTAGTTACCTACAGGGAAGATCCCATAAGACTGTCAGCTCTTTTCTCAGAAAAAAAAAAAAAAACTTGGCAGGCTAGAAGGAATTAACAAGAAATATTCAAAGTCATGAAAAGCATAGACCAACAGCCAAGGCTGCTCCACCCAGCACGGCTATCATTTACAATAGAAAGGCAGATAACGAGCTTCCCAACCAGGAAAAAAACTAAAGGAGTTCATCACCACCAAACCATTACTGCATGAAATGTTAAAGGGACTTACTTATGAAAAAGAAGATAAAAACTATGAAAAATAAAATGGCAAAAAAATACAAATCAATCAACAATTGAACCTAAAAACAAACAAGATGAACAGAAACAGAATCATGGGTAAGTTGAGCGTTTTTACTGTTTGCCAGTTGGGAAGAGCTGAGGAGAAATGGATGAAGAGGTGAGGGGATTACGAAGTACAAATAGGTAGTTACAGAATACCTATAGGAATATAAAATACAGTATAGGTAATGGAGTAGCCAAAGAACTTATACACATGACCCTTGGACATGAACAATGGCCAGCGGTGGCGGGGGGGGGGTTGCCTAAGTGAGTGAGGGGTGCTGAGTGGAGGGGAGCAAAGGGGAAAAATCAGGACAACTGTAATAGCATAATCAATGAAATATAATTAAAAATAAAAATAAAAAATAGCTATACAAATACATTTAAATTTTATGAACAGATTGATTTTTAAATAAGGTAAGAAAATTCATTATTTTTTAAAACCAAAGATGACTTCTTTGTAATATGAAGTGGTTACATAATTTCCTGTATTTTTTTATTGAAAGTGTACTACATCAGGCTTTCTTAAAAAGAGGCAAAGGGCTCTGATATGACCTAGTGGGTTGAGCATTGTTCCATAAGCCAACCAAAAGGTTACTGGTTCAATTCTAGTCAGGGCACATGTCTGGGTTGTGGGACGGGTCCCCAGTTGAGGATGTAAGACAGGCAACCCATCAATGTTTCTCTTGCACACTGATGTTTCTCTGTCTCTTGCTCCCTCACTTCCCCCTTCTCTAAAAAGAAATAAATAAAATTTTTATGAAAAAAGAAGCAAAGGAATAAATATTAATGGATTCTATTCACATGAAGTCAAGAACAGGCAAAACAGAGTCAGAATGATAAAGATCAGACTAATGTTCTTTTCGGTGGTAGTTACTGGTTGATAGAGACACAGGAAATCATTCGACAGTGTTCAAATTATTCTAAGTCTTGATATGGGTAGTATGTGTGTGTGTGTAAATAAATAAATCGCAAATGCAAAGCAGAGCAGATGGCATTATTATTTTTAAATAAATATATGTAAACTTTAATGTTTGCTTATTACCCTGACAACAAAACTATGAAACTAAAATGCCAACCAAGGACATGACAATGAACTTCCAATCATCTTAGCTCACTGTTTCTTTTATTAAATTTATTGGGGTGACATACAGTTAGCCCGCTATTAAGACAAAAGAAGGGAGATGCACCTTACCTGAACAGCTCAGTTGCTTGCACATCATCCATACACCAAAAGGTTGCTGTTTCAATCCTTGGTTGACGTGCATATAGAAGGCAATTGATCAGTGTTTCTCTTTTACATCAATACATGAATGTTCCTCTCTCCCTTTCTCTCCCCTCTTCACCCCCTTCTTCCCTTGCTTCCTCTCTCTCTAAAATCCACAAATATATATCCTCAGGTGAAGATTAAAGAAAAAAATAGAAGGCAGATGCACACATGCTTATTCCCCACCTTCTGGAAACATTAGTAATCTCTGTAGTCACCTATTGGAAAAGGACACTAAGTCAAACCAACACAAGGCAATCTGACCTTTTTTAAAAAAAAAGAAAAAAAAATGATAAGGGGCCACATTTCTAATTAAGGGCCTGATGCCCAGCTCTGTTCAGATATGCTGATACACATCTTATTAATTCAATAAATCAATCATAGTCATTTGTAAATAATGAAGCTACTTATATAATTATACACTGCACCTATTTGCAGAAAATAATTATAGAATATGGTGAAAGTAGAGAGCCCCCTAATGATCCTCCCAAATGCTATTTTGTCCAAGGTCAGAAGCTGGAGTAACACTGTGGAAGAGACAAGGAGGGCACTGCCTCCTACATACCTGAAATATCCAAAGTACCATGGGTAGGACTATGTACACCACATTAAGCACTTGAATCTCATTTGAATAAAATGATGTGAGATTAAAATGGCATTCCAGTGCTTCTCTAATTGAGAAGGTGAGCCCCAACCACAGCCAAGAAATCCTCAAACTGTGATTAAGATAGCATGCTTTACAATGGAGAACCCTATGAAGATGCACCAGCATGGCACTAAAGTGGCAAAACCTAAATGAGACCCTAATGCTGTTTGTACACATAAGCCAACTGAGGTTAATTATTTAGAACCAAATATTGAGATTCATTTTTAATAATACTATATAGCATTAGACTTATGTTGTCAAGTACAGATGAACATACAACAAAAATAACTTTCTGCCACATAACTAAATTATTGAATATACATTTTATATAGATTACACATTACAGCAGTGGTTCTCAACCAGTTGATTTTTGCCTTCGAGGACACCTGAAAGTGTCTGCAGACATTTTTGGTTGTCATAGCTTGAGAGGGGCATTAGCATGCTCCCAGAATCTAGTAAGCAGAGGCCAGGGACGCTGTTAAATACCCTACAGTACATTGACAGACCCCAACAAAGAACTTCCTGGCCCAAAATGACAATAGTGCCAAGGCTGAAAAACCCTCCATTATAGCATAGATAGCCAAAATGCAAAGATCCCGAGAGGTAAATTAGCAAATCAGAAAAGCTGAAGACTTAACCTCACAAAACGAGATGAAATAATCAAGTAATAAACAAAATCAAAATGAAAAAGAACAAACCCTTTAACCTTCTTCTTTAAATACCACATGGTAAAGGCTTTCCAAAAATGCAGTTAAATAAACAGCACTACTTGGAGTTTTGGGGGGGAGAGGAGGGATTTGTACACAATCTGAATCATGATGGGTAGTTATGTGAATGAATTATGGTAAGGTCATAGTACTATGAAAAAATTTGCAGCCATTAAGACTTCCAGCCAAGATGGAGGCATAGGTAGACACACTGTGCCTCCTCACACAACCAAAAGGACAACAATTTAGAAACAAAATAACAACCAGAACTGACAGAAAATTGAACTGTATGGAAGGCCAACAACCAAGGAGTTAAAATAGACACATTCATACAGACCGGTAGGAGGGGTGGAGTTGGGCGACTGGGCACAGAGGGGGCGTGGCAAAAGAACTGGTGGCACAGGGCAAGCAAGGAAGCAGCTGACAAACCCCGGGCACTCAAGACTGCAGTGGGCGGACCCTGGGCACACAGGCAGTGGCTGGTAGACACCGGGGGCCTGGTGGCAATAGGCAGACCCAGTGAGGCGGCAATTGTGAAACGGGGCATGGCGAGCAAGGCAGCTGGCTGACCAGGTGGTCCATCGTTCGTGCAGATAAACCAGGTGAAACTGAGGAGCAAGACAGACAGTACAACCCAGGGTCCCAGCGCAAGGAAATAAAGCCTCAAATCACTGACTGAAAACACCTGTGGGGGTTGAGGTGCTGGAAGAGACTCCCACCCTCACAGGAGAGTTCA